>NW_024121987.1:8563871-9163871 GCF_016745375.1 Pimephales promelas
AATATACACAATAGCTGTTCTGTCTGCCCAGCGCTTCCATGGGCCGCGCGCGGGTGTGTGTTTAATGTGTTGCCATCCATACCAGACACACTGTCAGGCTCCGTTCAGAATCGATTGGTTCACGGAAATTGGTGGTCTTGTTTTTAATATGTGGCTCCAGAATCGCTAGCAAAGCATCGAACTGTCCCACTCACATTCTGAGGTAAATTTTGAATCGCTCAGGATAAATTCGCAACTCCTTGATAAGGTGGAACTCTCCTTCCTCTCGGCGCAATTTCAGGATTGGATGGACGTAATATTTTCTCTTTCTTCTCTTTTCAATAAGAGAGAGGGCAAAAATCATCCTCACTGCTTGACGAATCCATTTGGTATTTTTGCGTTTTTTCCCGCAAAGGTTTAATAAATACGCAGCGGACTCTGTGTGCAAGGTTTCTATGCGTGACGAATTTTTAGGCTGACGAACACGAAAATCCGCATACGAATATTTCGTACTCAGTGTGCAATGGCCTTAAGGCACACCTGTGCAATAATCATGCTGTCTAATCAGCATCTTGACATGCCACACCTGTGAGGTGGATGGATTATCTCGGCAAAGGAGAAGTGCTCACTTACACAAATTTAGACAGATTTGTGAACAATATTTGAGAGAAATAGGCTTGTTGTGTACATAGAAGTACATAAAAGTCTTAGATCTTTGAGTTCAGCTCATGAAAAATGGGGGCAAAAACAAAAGTGTTGCATTTATAAATTTGTTCAATGTAGGTCTATAGAAGTCATCATCATTACATTAGGTCACACTTTTTCTCTCTTTAGGCTGCCACATCATCGCCCCTTCTGATATGATGGATGGACGAATTGCAGCCATTAAGCAAGCACTAATCAGTAATGATCTTGGCAACAAGGTAGACAAATCTTGCTTTTGGGTCACACAAAATAGTTAAATAGAATATTGCAGATTCTGACTCTAGCTCTTTCCCCTTTCTTAGGTGTCAGTGCTGAGCTACAGTGCTAAATTTGCCTCCTGCTACTATGGACCATTCAGGTATTATATATTCCCTTTATCAACTTCCTTCATAGTTTGTATACAGTACAGTATATTCTTATAAGTTGAGAACAACAGGATGGGTTTATTTTTTGTAAACCAAAATACAATTTTCCTTAACATTTGAAGGGATGCTGCCCAGTCTAAACCTGCTTTTGGAGACAGACGATGCTATCAGCTTCCCCCTGGTGCCAGAGGACTAGCACTGCGGGCCTGTGTAAGAGAACTTCACTTTTTTAAAGACCCCATGTAATCACCTGATGAGCACAATTTTCTTTCCTGTGTTTACATGTTTTATGACAGGAATTTATTGAAAGGGCACTTTTAACATGGAATCTGAACTACTAAAACAGGACTGATATAACAAGACCCTAAATCAATTTTTAATTACAGAAATGGTCACATTGACTAGACCTGTGTTTTTTTTTTTTTTCTTCTATTGTATGGGATGCAGCAAGTGAAGTAAAAGTATAAGGAAACTACTTTTTTTGCTGGTAGGACCGGGATGTGAAAGAAGGTGCTGACATGCTGATGGTGAAACCTGGATTACCATACCTTGATATTGTGAGAGAGGTCAAGAATAAGGTAATAACTGTAGAGTCAGTGTTATTATATTTCTGAATTGTGAGTCCTTGTTTTCTGACACCTCGTGTTACATCTCAGCTTACATTGTAGCAATTTAGTCCCAAAATGTATTTGAAGACTTAAAGGTGCCATCTGGAACTAAAAATCAAAAAATATTCCATAACAGATGGGGGCAGTATACCTCCAGAAAATGTGTTGTGCCGCGGCCGCGCGCACTCTCACGTCTTCAAACAACACGAGCGAGCGCTGTTTTGCTCTCTCTTTCTCGCACATATTATTCAAATTATTTGACACGATAGTAAAAGGTCGGAAGACCGCAGTTTCACGTGGAGCATTTGGACACTAAATGATGGACACTAAATGATGAAGACCATCTCATAGACGCCTGTCTCAAAAACAAGCTGGTGCATTTCGACAATATATGAAAATAAAAGCCTGCGAGCTATTATTTTAAGTTTACGGTATTTGTTTTGTTTATATTACACTTTTATTGTTAGTTTGAATTAATTTGACAGACCGCATTCGCTGATGTTGATCAAGCTAGCGCCATTCAGAGCTGCCAACTCTCATGAATTCACCGTGAGACACATGCAATTAACACTTAGCAAGCAGGTTAGTTAAGCTCTCAGATTCTGTCAATTTTATTACGCAATTCAAACAATAAATACCGTTTTGGCGCTTGTCCATGTTACACCACAGATCCCTAGCGCACATGAACCGATCATCTCTACTAGCTAATGGAAAAAGAACACGAACACTGTTGAGAGATACAGTATGCTACAACTTACCAAAATGTATTCCTCATGCATAATGTCGACCAATCATTTTTTGAACTCTTCCCTGAACTGAAATGTAGTAGTGGGCTGTATTTCCACACGACTGACATTAGGTTCAAGTACACACACAAGCCGCGCGAGTTACTCGTCTATTGCAGTTTGGCTGGTGGTAATGTTGCCCGCCTGCACACCGCCTCCCATGGCCGAAACGACACCTGCCGGGCCGGGGCTAGTAATTTAGCATGCTAATTTAGGTTTATATCTCGGCAGCACTATAACTTATCAGTTTTTTAATTACATCATTGCACTTATTTCTTCTCATTCTTTTGATGTGTGTAGCTCATTTTTTGGATATTTTTACCTCAATTATTACATATGGCACCTTTAAAGGAATAGTTCACCCAAAAATGAAAATGCTCCCATAATATACTCTCCCTCAAGCCATCCTTGGTATATGACTTAATTCTTTCAGACAAACACAATCGGAGTTATATTAATTAATAGCCTGGCTCTTCCCAGCTTTGTTATGGCACTGAATAGTGCACAAGTTTAAGCTCCAAAAAGCGCACCCATTCATGATTTAAGTAATCCATACGACTCAAGTTAACTGTACATTAACTTCATTAACTGTAATCACTGGCTAGATGTGCTTTTTGGAGCTTCAAAAACTGGCAATATTCAGTGACATTACAAAGCTGGGATGAGCCAGGATATTTTTTAATATAACTCTGATTGCGTTTGGCTGAAAGAAGAAAGTCATATACACCTAGGACGGCTTTATTATGGGATAATTTTCGTTTTGGGGTGAACTATTCCTTTAACCCTCATGTGGTGTTCGGGTCAATTTTATTTCCTGAAAATACTAGTTAATGTTATCGCTCATAAATCACTCATTATACCATATTTTCACCCAATCTTGGATTCAATCTTTTTGTCAACTAGTTCTCTTTCAATTAGGACTGGTTTTATATTTCTGTTTGCATCTGATTAATCGTGGGCCTCGTTTGTTTGAGAGTAGGCATCTCATTTTTTGAGTAAAAATATAAATAATTTATGAGTAAATTTGGAAATACGAATTTTTTTTGTTGAAAAAAATGGCTACTGTTCATCACACTAGTCTACTCTAATGTTTCACCAGGAGTTTTGTTTTGAAACTTTTGTTTTGTAAAAAATATGGCAAATAGTCACACTTGTGGTGTTCCCGGTCAAAAATGACCGGCCTATAAAAAATAGCTTATAAATCACTCATTATAGCAATCTTGGATTCAATCTTTTTGTCACCTTGTTTTCTTTCAATTAGGACTTGTTTTATATTTCTGTTTGCATCTGATTAATCGTGGCCCTCATTTATCTGAGAGTAGCCATCTCATTTTTTGAGTAAAAAATAAATAATTTATGAGTAAATTTGGAAATATGAAAAAAAAATTGAAAAAAAATGTCTGTGCACAATGTGTTACAACAGTGTTACATTGTGTGAGAGATTATTTATAGGCTATATGTTAGTGTGAAATTGAACACCATTCCAATGTTATTTTCAATAATAATTTTTCCACTTTTCCATATTGATAACCGCAACCTAAAAAAAAAAAAAAGTCAGTAAAAAAAAAAATCTGTAAAAAAAAAAATCTGTAAAAAAAAAAAAAAAAATCTAGCGTTTCGAGATTAAAGTCGAAATGTTTCGAGATTAAAGTCGAAATGTTTCGAGATTAAAGTCGAAATGTTTCGAGATTAAAGTCGAAATGTTTCGAGATTAAAGTCGGAATGTTTCGAGATTAAAGTCGGAATGTTTCGAGATTAAAGTCGGAATGTTTCGAGATTAAAGTCGAAATGTTTCGAGATTAAAGTCGAAATGTTTCGAGATTAAAGTCGAAACATTGTGCATTCATAACAGTGCGCGTCCACTGGCTCAGAGCGCGCGCGTGTGCGTGTGAAGTCGAACTGCCATGGATAAACACAAAATAGTAGCTTTTTACTTTTATCTGAATTACTTGTCTTACTTTATCGTTATAAAATATAATGCGCCGGAATAGACTTTAGCCTATAGGAAAACCAACACGGAAAACACTTTTCAGAATGGATGGAGAAATCCAGCTTTATGAATGAATGAATGAATGAATGAATAGGGCATTTATATAGCGCTTTCATATATGCCTACACTCAAAGTGCTTTACAATTAGAATCTCTCCTCAACTATAAGTGGTTATTAAATCTTAGGAAATCACAGGATCCGGCCAAATGATTGGATACAGAATGATGCACTTAAAATGTATCCAGAGCGTATTTACGTTGAAGAGGGAGACCGAACAGTTACTGTTGTGTTCTCGACCCAGATAGTGTTGACTAGACGAGCACGAAAACACCTCAGAAACACTGCCACTAGCACGTGTGACGTGTGTAGAATTTTGTTGAAAGCCCAGATAAAAGTAAAAAGCTACTATTTTGTGTTTATCCATGGCAGTTCGACTTCACACACGCGCGCGCTCTGAGCCAGTGGACGCGCACTGTTATGAATGCACAATGTTTCGACTTTAATCTCGAAACATTTCGACTTTAATCTCGAAACATTTCGACTTTAATCTCGAAACATTCCGACTTTAATCTCGAAACATTCCGACTTTAATCTCGAAACATTCCGACTTTAATCTCGAAACATTCCGACTTTAATCTCGAAACATTTCGACTTTAATCTCGAAACATTTCGACTTTAATCTCGAAACATTTCGACTTTAATCTCGAAATGCTAGATTTTTTTTTTTTTTTTTTTACAGATTTTTTATTTTTTTACAGATTTTTTTTTTTTTTTTTTTTTTTTTGGTTGCGGTTCAGGGCTTCCGTAGTAAAGAGCATTAAAATGAGAAAAAAATAATGTAACAAAAAGAAATCAAGAGACATTTAGAATAGATAAAAATGTGCGATTAATGGCGAGTTAACTATGACATTAATGCGATTAATTGTAACATTTTAATCGTAAAATAAACATTTTAATCGTTTGACAGCACATATATTTAGGACCATGACAGATTAGAAAAGATCAAATTCAGATTTGAGCTGTTTATACTGTTATTAAACTAAAACAGATCTGATGATTTGGGCTACTTTTCCCTGCAGTCTAAAAGTAGCCTTTATGCACATGCTTCAGTGTCTTTGCATTTTATAACAAAATACCACACATTTGGCACGTTTTACTTTGCAAAGTATACAGAGTATAAAGTATACTTTTCAGAACTGTGGAAATGGTAAACTCTTCTCCTAGTTTGTTCCACTCAGATTAAACCCACCTGACCAGCTAAGCAAGATGTTTAATTTTGTTTGAAAATACGAGGCATGTTGGAAAATAACTCTTCCAGACAGTGGCCACATAGAAGCAAAGTGTTGCAGAGATTTAGTAAACATGCAAAGTTAAAAAAAAACATGATAGCTTTTCCCACAACTTCCCAAAAGAGGAAAAAATATAGAGATTGATTGCAGCTGTCACGTTCAGCCGTTGCATTAGAAACACTCAGCTAATAATTCTTTATTATTATTATTATTAATTTTACTCCAAATGTACTGCCTAGTTAATACAAAACAATTAAAAATTTAAATATGAAAATAGGTTTGCAATGTTAATAATTGTGGAAATGCATAATCGAGGTCCATATTTTAAATTTGGTCTGCTGTACATATTTTAACCTCTAATTGTCAATATTACACACTAATATTAAACAATGTAAATTATATCCAATATTAGAGTCCAGTGTTTAGTCTTATTACCTTCCTGTTCTCTGTCTCCCATCAGCACCCTACTCATCCACTGGCAGTGTACAATGTATCAGGCGAATTTGCCATGTTGTGGCATGGAGCTGAAGCTGGAGCTTTTGAGCTGCGCACTGCAGTTATGGAGGCTATGACTGCCTTCCGTCGAGCAGGTGAGAAGGGGGACACGGTAGATAAAGTAAATTATTTAAATCTGTTGAGGCAGGCGTCTCCAAAATTGTATAAAATGAATGATTTGGGCAGGACCTTGGTGGTGTCTACTTAATTTTTCACTGTATTCTCTTTTTTTTTTTTCAGGAGCTGACATCATTATCACCTACTACGCTCCTCAATTGCTCACATGGTTAACGGAGTAATCTGTTGATTCTCCTGTGTGAATAAACCTGGATCAAAGCAAACTCTTTATTTTTAAACTTTCTCTTTCTCTTTTCTCTTTTTACACAAATCAGTCTTTTCAGAAGATTTTTTTATATGATTTATGTATTTAGTTAGAAACGCATGTAAGCAAACTGTGATTTTTCTAGTTCTCAAATTTGGGTGTTTGGTGTATTACTTGAAAAGTGTTTTCATTAAGATATGTTTCACTGACTACAGTGTAAAACTGTCATAAGACTCAAGTCATGGAAGGCACTGTGTCTCAATTCAGCAGCTCTGAGTAAAACTCCCAGCCACTTTGGCAAATTATGTGTTTTAATATGAATATCCGTATGTCAAGGCTAATGATGCAAATAACACTGTAAACCATGCATTAAATAGAGTTTTTACCAGGCAATGGTTCACTACTATTAGAAATAGAGCAAAGAAAAGAGATCAATAATTGGGGGAACAAGAAGGGGGTGAATTAACAAAAATTAAAGATGACCTAACGAACACCCCTTGGTTGAAAAAAATTGAAGGGAAAGGTGTAAGAGACTGTATACAAATTTGAGTTTTGACTGAGCGGCTTTGTTGTCTCCACCAATAAAGTTTATGTTTTGGCATCTGGAACTTGTCACTCGAGTTATTTCTTACAAAGGAGAAAACCTTTTCCACGACACATGCTTTAGCATTTTTGTAGCATACATATTGGTTTATTGGCATTTATCCATAAATACATTTCATTTTAATGTGCACCTATATAATCGAGAATAGACATCGGGCTTGTAATCACTGTTGTTGAGTTCTGAAATGAATGTACTGATAATCACAATAACAATGGACTTTTGGAATCTGTTTGTCATCTCCATTTTAAGCTTTACTTTGTTTCATGTAGTTCATAAGCAAAATGTTATCTGTATATAATCAAAAAGATTATAATAAAGCTTGAGTCATGATAAACATAATTTGTTTATTGTAGGGTCTTATGGGAACATTGTATTTTGTTTATATTGACCACTCAGTTTTGCATTATGATTTACACACTGAACAGGTTATCAGAAATGCCCATCCCCTTAACAGAGTTTACAGGCAGTTCATCATTAATGTCAATATAGGAAAAAATATTGTATGTCTTAATGGATTTATAATGAGTCCTGTCATTCCTAACTGATTATTAAAAATGCTGCTTTATATAGGCACCACACTGCATGTGGAGGGGTCACTTGATAGAGGTGCCCTTGAGACTGACCGAACTTGCTGTCCTGCAAAAGAAGAAATAAGAATTTGAATCCTTATTATTTATTTATTTATTTATTTTTGTTTGTTGCATATATTACTTACTGTTAGCATGTCACCCTGTGTTTGTGACTCCTTTTGAAGATGCAAGGCATGAAGCTAACCTCTCAGCAAGGTAAGACAACCCTTAAAAGCAAAAATAACATTTCACTATTCTGATTAGACTAGCACTACTACACCTACCTTGGAACAACATGGTTTAGTAGTGGGTCAATGACGTATAAGGATTTTCCACTGGCCAATTTTAAAATACTAAAAATAATAATATCTGTTGCAATTGTTCAAACATTAAGGATGTTGTGTACACCTAAATTCATTTTAAAAATTGAATTTAAGTGATTTTAGTGTTTTTTCATCTAGATGAATTGTCCATAGCCTTAAAAAATGTCATGTGGTGCGACCGTGATTTATCTTAAAATGTATTAATTTCCTTAACATGCTTAAACATTATTTTACAAGTTCTTAGTAAGTAAAGTGTTTAGAAACCAAGTATTTGCAATTCTTTTGAGTTTTTGTAAATAACGATCTCATTTTTTGTTCTATAATTTCTGAGTTGCCTTCTTAAATCTAGTTAACAGACTTATTTTTCCTATAAATCACACAAAACTGATAGAAATGTTTTAACAATCTAATTTCCTGAAGCATACTATATCTGTGATTCATATTTCAGCCACAGAAATAAAATATATTTTTTTAATTTAATACAGTGATTGCTTTTATTGGTCGCACCACATGACAAGTGGTCGCTCCAAATGACACGAAGACCTTATATAGTTAAAAATCTATTTAAAGAGATCAATGAACAATACATTTTATACAAAAAATTATTTAAACCATATTTTATACAAATTTCAAAGAATTTTCTTAAACATTAACATTTATTAAACTTTTTTTTTTATAAAAATCACATCACAAACACAAGTGCACCATTTAATTTAACTTGACTTTCTTTCTAACAAATAATAATGTTATATATATATATATATTAAATAAAGATGTTTTATATTTTGTAAATGTCCTAACAGAAATGTATAAACATTTATTTTTGTGAGTGAATATAGCAATATTGCAAACATAAATGGACAACCTTAAAGGCGATTTTCTCAGTGTTTCGATTTTGTAGCACCCTCAGATTCTAGATTTTCAGTTGTATCGGCCAAATATTGTTCTATCTAAACAAATCATACATCAATAGAAAGCTTATTTATTCAGCTTTCATATGATGTATAAATCTCAATTTAAAATAATTGTGTGATGGATGTGACCCATATGACATTGACCCATTGATTGGTTTTGTGGTCTAGGGTTGCATGTTAGAATGATTTCTGAAGGATCATGTGACACTGAAGACTGGAGTAATGATGCTGAAAATTCAGCTTTGATCACAGGAATAAATTAAAGTTTACTATATATTCACATAGAAACCAGATATTTTAAACTGTAATAATATTTCACTCTTCTTCTCTACTCCGCTCTTGCTGCTGGGTAAGAATTTTTTTGCTTGGAAGGCAGTGGCATCTGGTAAAATAGATTAAAATAGTTTTAAATAAATAAATAGGCAATAATAAATACACTACAAATAAATGCAGTATTACTAAACTGAAATTACATGCTCTATTTTTTTTTTTTTGCATTTTTCTCATATTGTACAAAGAGTGAACATAAACTGTCTGAAATACATAAAAAAAAATCCCAAATTGCATAAAAATCTTTTCCAAATGATAGTAAAGTAAAGTACTTTTTTAAAATAAACCGCCGATTGAATATAAAAGCATAAAACTGCCAATTTAGGACATATATCTATAATTGAAAACAGTCTGCAGTGGTCGCACCACATGATATTTGGTCGCACCACATGACATTTTCAAATTCATTCATAATTTACAGGCACAGAAATGGCCACCAAAACAAAATAAGCTAGCTTGCCAAAAAAGGTCACTATGAAATTTATAATAAAAATATATATTTGTAGAAATAACTTTAATATTAAATTTTTTTGAGGTCATACCACATGACATCCAAATTTGGCAACTACATACCAACCATTACAAAGGTTTATTTTTTTTCCAATTTGAGAGAATCACAAACCTGCCTGCTGCTTCCATGGGTCCTTGGTAAATTGGTTTATGATGTAACTTCCTGTGTTTGAATAGTTTTCAACATATAAGTCCCAAAATGGTAGTTCTTTGATGGTCGCACCACATGATATTTCATAAAATAGACATCATCGGACAAAGTTTGTTTGTATATTATGATGGGAATATAAATGGAAATGCTTAGAATTTTTTTAAAGGATTACAAAACATTTTGGAAATCATGCCAAATAGTGCAGTATATAAATTTGAATTAATTCAGAGTAATTTCAAAGATGTTTTCAAAACAGAAGTTATGGCCGGACGGTCGCACCACATGATGTTTTGACACTTTAAATAACAAAATAATAACAAATAAGTAAGGTTTTTGAAAAGTTAAAGTGAGTACATACATGAGAGAGGTACTACAAATATGCAGTATCTTTTTAGGCATTTAAACCCATTTTTGCCTGAAAAAATGCAGTCGGACAGAAAATGTAGGCGTCACGTCATTGACCCATGTACATTACTTATACAAACCTCATTACTTAAACAAACCTGACTTCTCGTGACAAAATAAACGAACTACTGAACTGCTAATTAATACGTACAGAAATAATGTTATCATAATTTGGAAGAACTCTTAATGGACATTATTATATAGTATAAAGGACAGTATACAATAAGTATAATGGGGTTATGATAAATAAATTAGAAATTACAATAGAAATACACATTCTCTTCGGGGTTTTTCCACCTTTGACTTTCTTATTCATGTAAAGTGATATGACCAGAGTCCGCCATTAACTTTAATTTGAGGCATTAACTTACATTTTTACATCAAAAAACAATTTATTTGGTAACACACACACTTATAATAACTGCGTGCACAATTTAATAAAAAAAAAAGAAAAAGAAAAAAAAACAATTTAATAAAAAAGAGCAAGTTTCTGTTTCACATAATTAAATAACGTTAGATAAATAATTACATTATTAAAGAGCGAATTTTAGGGTTAAACTTACCACTCATAATCAATCAAAGAATCATAGCTGTCTTTGTCTAATCTCTCTCTCATCCAACGAGCTCAACCTGAGACATCCTACAACAAAAACCGATATCTATGACAAAAACGACGTAAACATTCTCTGCGATCGACTTTTTTGACCAGCACGAATTTGCATCGGAGTTCGATTATTGTAGACTGTGCTAGTCGTTTAACCGGAGCTGAAACAAAATGAAGATGATATATTTTCCTATCCTGTAAACCAGCTATTTATTCCACAGGTTGTGACGTTTGGCAGGTAATTTAAAATTAAAGTAAATATTTATGTGAAATGTAATTTCACAAAGCTTATCCGGTGGATTTTTGTTTGTTTTGAGCTTTGGTAATGAGATTAGCTTGTTAGCTGCTTTAGCTGCTAACGAAAAATAACAACTACAGCAATATGTATATTGGTATATGGTATTATATAATTATTATGTGCATTCAAGCAGTAACGTTATATTCTTGTTCTGTGCCAGGTTGAAAATGAAAATGATCAAAATATGATAATGTTTTGATACCTTTTTACGCTTGTTTAAAGAAAATAAAACACTGGTCTGGAGCTTAATATTATTTTGAGTTTAAGTTTAGAAAAGACAGGACATTATTAATCTTCAATTTCTGCTATGACATTAAAACATAAAAACTTGTTACCAAATTTTGTATGCGGTTGCACTGCTTGAAAAGTACATATAAGTTACCTAATAATTTTAACTTAAATCTGACCTGATCTGGAAGTTCTTCTGGGTTGGTCATAAATAAAAATTCATTATATTGGTTGGTAAACCATCACCGCATGCCTACAAAAATAACGTAGTTATTGATTTTTATCTTATTTTTAATTCATGATCAAGCTTTCCTGTTTTTTTATCTTGTTTTTGTCTAAATTGACTAAATTATAGATTTGAACTTTAGTGTTTAATGCTGTTTTCCCCCCATAAAACATCAGTATAGATTTATGCTATTGTATCAGTTATCAATCCTAACAAAAACAATGATAAAAAACCAAGATACAGATTAGCTTTCTTAAACATTGTAGTTAATAATTTAAGAAACTTCTCTTTGTGTAAATAACGTTTTCTTTATGTGCTAAAATTTAGATCAATTTATTATCAAAAAAGGTGTTCAAAAATCAGCAAACAACAACAAACTACATATTCCAAAGTGGTGGCTTATCCAAATATATATATATGTATATATGTAGAAAAAATATTTATATGGTTTCCTTTAACACTTTACCTCTAAAAATAAACATATGGGGTGGAGATGGCGAGGCTCTGTTACAAATATTTCACAGCTGTCAGGTCTTAAATTAGAATAGAAAAATTAGAGGTCATTTGTAGGGTATCAAAAGCAATTTTTTGAAAGATAAGCTTAAAATTGCTAGAGATGGATATCATCTGTTATGCAATATCACTATTAGTTTTCTTTTATACTGTCAAACCAAAACATTATTCAGACATCAGATATCATTTCTGATATTTTTTTACTATTGGGTGCAGGACACTATAGTTCATTTATGTAAGTGGATGATGATAGCAAAATAAAGTAAACTTATACCCGAAAATTCTTCATACAGTGGACTACCAGTAAAATGTATACAATTTTGGTACCAAAAATTCTTCAGACACTTTGACTTGACCATGTTTTGCTTAAGTGTTTTTTTTTTTTCTTTAATTGCTAATGTGACTTTTTTACATCATAGACTGAACAAAATTAAGCATTGCTTGGTATTGTGTTGACCTAAATTGGTGTTATCTAATTGTGTACTTAATTTTAACAGCTGACAGCTATTCAACCTAGTTCATTTTTGAGACAGTTTTCTAACAGAAGGATGGCCAAAACCAGTGAAATATCAACTGAGTTCTTGTCATATTTTATTACCATTTTCTAAACTTTAGCGAATAAACTGTGATGTGAGAAATGTGTCCGAATAGATTTTGGTTTAATTGTATTAACATTTTCTAGCTAAATGGTAATTTATTATCTAGTCAACTGATATAGTAATGGCACCATTTGCTGGATTTATTTTAATAAATAGTAGAGGGCCAATCTATCTCAAGTGGTTCAGTGGATGTTGCTTGCCCATTTTTATTTTACTTTTTGTGTGTGTGTGTGTGTGTGTGATGTTGGTGGTATTTTTAATTTTTTATGTTACTTGGTTTTACCATTTTGTGTCATAATACATTTGGGTTTACGTGTGTTTCTGAAAACATTAAAGGGTTAGTTCACCCAAAAATGAAAATTCTGTCAGTATTTACTCACCCTCATGTTGTTCCAACCCCGTAAGACCTTCGTTCATCTTCGGACCACAAATTAAGATATTTAAGATATTAAGATCGCTCCTGCATACTAGTCCATAGGCTTCTTGAGGGACTGGCTCTTGCTGTCCTCGAAAAGTCATTAAAGACATCGTTAAAATAGTCCAAGTGACTACAGGGGCTCAATCTTAAGTTTATCAAACGACGAGAACACTTTTGTGCGCAAAAAAACAACAAAAATAACGACTTTATTTCAACTATTCGTTTATTTCTCCCTCTGCGCGAGTCAGGTTACTAGTTTAATAGCGTAAGCTTCTGTTATTGTACGTCACACGCATCACACACACATGACCAGCGTCGGCCAATAGTGAGCCTACGTGTGACGTAGCTCTACACAATCACACTACGTTAACTGACTTACAGGCTCATGGAGAAGGAAGTGAATAGTTGAAATAAAGTCGTTATTTTTGTTGTTTTTTTGCGCACAAAAGTGTTCTCGTCATTTGATAAACTTAAGATTGAGCCCCTGTAGTCACTTGGACTATTTTAACGATGTCTTTAATGACTTTTCGGGGACAGCAAGAGGCAGTCCCTCAAGAAGCCTATGGACTAGTATGCAGGAGCGATCTTAATATCTTAAATATCTTAATTTGTGTTGGGAAGATGAACGAAGGTCTTACGGAGTTGGAACAACATGAGTGCGAGTAAATACTGACAGAATTTTCATTTTTGGGTGAACTAACCCTTTAATATCTCATTCTCTGCTTGTTAATCTCTAGAGCACGTATAGTTCAAATATTAAAACTTTTCTCTTTTTTTTCTTACTTGCTCAGAACTCAAGCCCAAATGTAATAAAGATTGTTCAAAATTTTACTTTTAGGGTACATTTATTAAGGGAAGGGTTCAAATCTCAGTTTTGTTTTTTAAAGGAGTACTAGGCATGGATAGTGTCCTTGCAGAACATTTTAGGTTTGAGGCTTCTGAGTTGCTTCTTACGTGTTTGGATTGATATGGCATCATTAATGTTATGTTCTCTTAGGATGTCAGGATGGCAAGTGGCCCTGGCTTGCCGGACAGCCTGGTGCTGGAAATTTTCTTGCATCTCCCTCATGAGGCGGTGCTGAGCGCTGGGTTTACCTGCCATCAGTGGTTTGCCGTGTCGCGGGATGAGTTCCTCTGGAGGGAGCTCTTCTATAGCTACTACCGCATCCCTCGCTCTGTGCCTCGCCACCCAGGTACTGTAGCTGCACCACAGTTAATGAATTTACTCATCCTTTGGATGAGACGTTAAACTGAGGTTCTCATTCTCTGTGGTCATTAAAAATCCCACTGAGTAGGGGTGTAACCCCAGTGACCTGAGCAAATTCCATCCATTGGCCCTTTCAAACCATGGCCTCCTAATAATCCCCATCCTTGAATTGGCTCTATCACTCTCTCTCCTCTCCACCTATAGCTGGTGTGTGGTGAGCGCACTGGTGCCGCTGTACTGTGGCTGCCGTCCCATTATTCCATGTGGATGCTGCACACTGGGGGTGGTTGAGGAGAGATCCCTTGATATGATTGTAAAGCGCTTTGGGAGAACAGTAGTACATATGAAATCGCTATATACGTAAATAGGGTTGGGTATCGAGAATCGAGTATCGATTGGAACCGAGACTAACTTTTCGTTTTTCCCGGAATTGTTCAAAAGTTACAATTTCAATTCCTAGTTTTGATATTCACAGTCCGCCGAGCGGAAGAAGAAACCGCTGAACAACACCAATGAAGAAGCGTCTACCGGAAGTGTTGGCATAACCACGCGAGTCGAACATGAGTACCTTACGTCGGCGATCCAAAGTGTGGCTTCACTTTTCTAAAAATAACGAAATCTCGGCAAAATGCAAAATTTGTGACAAAAGGAGGTATTTTTACAGAAGGAGTATTTCCTTCAGAAAGGATTATTTCCTTCAGAAAGGCCGTTGGTTAGCAAGGTTAGCTAAACTTTTTTGCCTCTTAAAAGAATCAGAATCGAGAATCGTTAGGAACCGGAATCGAAACAAGGAATCGCAATCGGAATCAGAATCGTTCAAATTCAAACGATACCCAACCCTATATATAAATGTCTCATTCATTCATTCATTAATGAGTTCATGTGTAAAATATACTAGCACACACCTTTCACATCTGTGAAGAACAACTGAAGTGGAATGTGTACATATGGCTTTTAATAATCCACTTAGTAGTAAAATACATGTGACAGTGCCTAAAGTTTGGCACTTTTTTTTGTCATGACTGTGGCAGCACCTTTTGAAAGTAACAATGCAATTCCTGTGTGCAGCTTCTACGTCGTGGTATAGGGAGTTCAAGCGGCTGTATGACTGCATCCCCTGTGTGGAGGTTCAGACTTTGAAGGAACATCATGATCAGGTCCTGCATTTGGCCTTCTCTCACCGTGGACATCGCTTCTCTTCCTGCTCTAAAGACTGTACTGTTAAGGTAAGATTGCTGACTGCAGTTCCTTTCAGGCAAGTCATTCATTTTACTCTGCGGCCACTTTGAAACTCCTCTCGGGCAACTAATTGAGGCCCTGGTCGATTAGATCACAAGTGAACAACGCTAAATACAGGTGTAAACTGAGTCTCAAACGGTTTGAGCTTGTCCACTTTTGACCACTTCCAGAGGTAGTCGAAAACTCATTAGACCGGATTGCTTTCGTGTGGTGCTTTCATGTGGTTGAATGTGTTCCATTCATCTGCTCTCCGCCTACTGACCTGATGCGGACACATTATGGTAAGTGAGCTAGGATGTACCAAGCACAATATTCTCTCACCATTAGGGCTGGGCAAAAAAATCGATTTTTCGATTAATCGTTTTTTAAAATGTGGTCGATTCAAAATCGATTCTCAACGGCCACGAATCGATTTTTTTCCATATAAAGGGCTTGCGGACGCGGTGCTGCATCTTCTCGTCTCTCTGCACTAGGCAAGCGCCAAGCGCTGCAGCTGTCGATACACACACGCGTTTAGGAGTCGGGACACGACGGAATATTCACTTGCACAATCGGGCCAGCATTGCATCGTGACCTATGATCGTAACTAACATTTATCATTTATTTGCTCAAGCAATGTTAAACCATCCCGTGCTCGCGCACTCTCAGAGATTTCTTTCACTGCGTGCACAGCCTAAATCCGCCTCACAAACAGCTCGCCAGAAACAAAAGTTTTATCCCTGGATTATATCGCTTTAACAGTTAAAACACGCAACATTATGTCAAAACTCTGGTCTTGGTGAGTAACCTCGTAAAGACAGTCGGTAATGTCTTAAATTAGCATTAAACGCGTGTGACAGAAAGTTAATGAAACAGTAATGGATTCGCGCACTAGTTCTTAAAGTGAACGCAGCCATTTGTGTCAGTCATTAATTCTGTTGTCATAACAACAGAATATAGTATTAATTGTAAGCAATCAGAATTAATAGCCTTTGTATTTAATTCAGTCTGGACTAAAAAGACTATCCAGTGTTATTTTACATTGGATTACTTTATTCAGTTTCTGTAGTATATCTGACATACCCAAAAAACTACCCCAAAATGTCTCTTAATTTTTGTCTTTATTCTATTGTATTTATTTGTGCTACTTTTTTCAATTTAATTCAAAGATTGAAATCAAGCATCCATACATAAACTCTTAACAAAAAAAATACATTAACATTTAGGTAAGATCAATGTAAAAAATGTCTAAATATGTATATATTTATCTATCTTAAACATAAAATAACATGATACTGTTTGATCAAGCTGTGCGACTGTTCTGTGCGACTGTGCGACTTTTTTTTTTGCATATTGCATCAAAATCCTGTCTAGTCTTTGTATGCATTTAGTGTACCTAAAATAAAAAGTGTTTTATATATAGGTTTATGGCTCTTAATTTTCTTGTATTAATTAACCACTAGTAAACTTATGTCCACTGTTCTTTTTTATAAATTATAAATATAGGATTTTTATTACATCTTCATTATAGTTGAATCGAGAATCAAATCAGGAATCGAGAATCGAAAATCGAATCGAGAATCGAAATCGAATCGAACTGAGAGCTTGCGAATCGAAATCGAATCGAAATTGAAATGTGAATCGATACCCAGCCCTACTCACCATTCCTGGTTTCCAACATGCACTTGTCTTGTTCGGTGTGGTCTTGCTTCTATCAGAGCAGAAACAAAAGCTGCTGCTCTCTGTATGTTTTTCCTTCATATCCGGGCGCATTCATATGTAAATTGTGCGAGGTTACTTTGTCCATTAGATCGAAAGATCTGGAAAAAGCAACAACATACTTTTAGCTAGTACCCATAGACCCTCCCCTGAAAGAAAAAGTGGAAGAAAAAGAATGATTAAAACACCAGATGTAAATGAGTATGTTTCTCCCTCGTCTACTTGTGATCCGTATGGCGGCAAATCAATGGCTAAAATAACAAGAGAGCACAACTGATACTTCAGTATCGCCTGCTGCTTCTGCTCACTCTAACACTTTTATTTTTGGCAGTCAAGGGGCTGGATTACTGTTTTAATAACCTGAAATGTCATTGGTTATTTCCCCTTTTCCGAAAGTCATTTGTGATTGGACGCCTGTCCAATGACCCTTAATTCACTTGACTTGAGATGTATGCTTGAGACAAGACATCACTTAATTTGTTTTATTTATGGTTTATTAATGTGTAATGTGATTTAATGCATTGTTAATATAGAATAGATTCTTACCAGATACTTTATTAACAGGAAGTTTCTAGTGATTGCATTGTGTTGTTAAGAGATATTTACAGACTGTAATGATACATTTCTATGGTTTGTAATGATGCATTTCCATTTTGCATTGTAAATGTACCAAAATCCTTATACATTTTACGTAATATAAATGGTTCATTATATTTTCTATTAAATATAAAAGGGGTTCTGGCTTCTCAAGTTAAGATACAGTACACAGCATGAATTATAGCTTACAAATGCCTTTTCAGAATTTGCTTGAGTATCAATTAAAGAATTTTCATTTTTGGGTGAACTTTCCCTTTAACCAGGGCCCTAAAGTGTCATCTAGGTGCCATGACTGGTATGCAACACTTCAACATAGCTAGTAATATAAAAATATATATTATATAACTCTATATTATATTATATACTCTAAAATATATATTAAAAAAAGATCAACAAATGCATCACAGATATTTTTTTTATTTTTTCTTTAAAAAAAGCATGTTGATTGTACATTATACCAAGGAATTTAGTAACTCATGTACATTGTCATTATAAACACCTAAATTAAATCTGTTCATCATGTTATAAAGCAACTTTTCAGAAAATTTGGACTAAATGCTCAATTCATGTGGATTAGTTTTATGATCTTTATTAACTTTTTGAAGCATCAAAGTGGTTGAGTAGCTGTCAATAGGCGCTTTTCCACTGCATAGTACGGTACGGTTCGGCTCAGTACGCTTCGACTCGGCGCGGAACAGTTCGGATCGCTTTGCGTTTCCACTGCAGTAGTACCCCCTTCAAAGTGTGTGGGACTGATCGTTATTTGCGCGCGCCTCTACTGCCATGACATCATCTTAAAAGCGCCACATTTTCAAACCCACAACACAGGAACAATGGAGACTATCGAGGGGATGATGTTCCTGATTCTCGGTATGTGGTTGTTTTTAACTGCTTGACGGAAAAATGTGTTTAAAATGAGGCTGATGGCAGCAAAACAAAAATACTGCTAAAAAAGTGTCTCGTGTCGCAAATCCTATGACGCTAGTAGTGACGATTCTGTCTGACCAATCAGTGATCTGCAGTGTTTCACGTCACATTTTAGTACCCGTACGGTACGCTTGGAACCTCAACAGACCAGGTACCATTTAAAGCGACCTGAAGCGAACCGTACTGTACCGTACCATGCAGTGGAAAAGCACCACAAGTGAGCCGTACCGAACCGAACCGTACCGTACTATGCAGTGGAAAAGCGCCTAATGAAGGGACCGAAATCTCTTAGATTTCATCAAAAATGTCTTAATTTGTGTTCTGAAGATGAATGTAAGTCTTACATGTTTTGGAGTGTTACGTGGATTGACATGAGGGTGAATATCAGTTAAAGCATTTTCATTTAGGGTGAACTTTCTTTTTAAAGGAGCAATGTGTGACTTTTAGCGACATCTAGTGGTTCGGTTGCGAGTTTGCACCAGGTTTGCACTAAGGGCTCCGCCCACTGCTCACCCCTCCCTTTCGAAGAAGCTACGGTTGCTAAAACGGGACAAACATCTCGTCGGCTGAGACAGCAGAGAATAGCCAGAGTAAGCCAAGAGTGTGTAACATTGTCACTGTTTCTGTACCACAGTCCATTATAAACCACATCATGAATACTGTCTGTTTACAAAGCCATAGTCAGGTGAGGATCAAGGGTTTTAATATATAATTTAATAAAATAATAATCAGCTGATTGTCTCACAAACGTAACCAGCAGCACATTTCTCCCCACATACTGTAGCAAACCCATAATACAGCGAGGGAGCAGCTATATATTTTTTCTAACAGGGTAGTAATAGTTTAGCTGGCTAACATGAGCTGTTACTGTGGCTGAGCTGGGACGCGTCTGCATGAGTCCAAAGGTCGGAAGTGCACGCGCTGTTACAATCATGTCATCTCCGCATCCCATAGATACTATTTACTACACACAATAGGCTTTTTTTCTCTGTTTTTTAAAATTCTTCGCGATCGACTTTAGTGATAAAAGACTTTAGTAAAAGTCTCTATCGACGGGTTAGTGATTCCTGTAACGTACTGTTTTACGGTCAATGACATGAATACTAATCATCAGCTGTCTCACGAACGTAACAGCACATCTATCCCCAACATAACAAACCCATAACACAGCGAGGGAGAACTAAGTTACATGAAACAATCCCAACTACATATTTTACACCACTCACAAGGGAAAAGTCACTACTCACGGAGTGTAAGGCTAGCTTCCAGCTTTCCGCTACTTCTCTTTCAAGGTAGTGATGAAACGCGTTCTGTAGCGCTGTTTGTTCGCGTTCGGCTACGGTAGGAATATGACGTCACAACATAGCGACCTTCATAGAAGGGGATTCCCGCGGTTATGGAACTATTAATGTCTCATTCTAAGGTAATAAAAACATTACGGCTAATTAAGTAAGTTCTTTATACACCACTGAAAACATAGTTATGGATGTCATATTGCATTTCTGTTAATAGATACTCAACTTTGTTACACATTGCACCTTTAAGTATTGTAAAAAAAAAAATGAAGTGGATGTCGAAGATCTCAAAAATGAAGTTTATTTACAGCATAGCAGTGGCAAGGCACACGAAGCACCTTGGGTTCACCGGCGTCAGAATGAACCCCGAACATTCAAATCTTTAACCTTTTATCCTGTTACTGTCCTTTTAATGTAAATGAAGTTGCTCTTGTCATAACAGCTGTGTTCTGTCTTTGATCTTCTTTCAAATAAGAACGGCCCAAATATTTAAAGCAATACGGCCAAATGTTTAGGTTATAACATCTCTTTGAAGCCCCCTAATCAAGATGGTTCTTGAATACCTGCTGTCCTTCCCACGCTATAGGTGATGAACGTGACTGTGATACTTTTAAGATTGTAAGGAATTGATTCTATGATAAATAAGCTCTTTTAAGTAAAGGAACATTTCAATATAATCTATATTGGAGTGGAAGTTTGATCGGAGCAGACTGTAATTTCTTACAGAGTCCCCCCTTTGATGCTCTTGGCCACAAGTAGCATCACATCCACTCCCTTTTCCTAAATAACACCTCCCTTTCCTGGTGGGCAGGTGCCCAGTGGCAGTGCCACCCTGGCTTAGGTTGTCCCCTATGGCCATCGGAGAATCTTACCCGTCATCGGAATGACACCTCATGCACACTGGTTACAGCTCTACTTCACTTGAGCAGACTTATCATAGTTTGTGTTAAAGGAACACTCCGACTTTTTGGGACTTTAGCCTATTCACCTTACCCCCCAGAGTTAGATAAGTCCATACATACCTTTTTCATCTCCGTGCGTGCTATAAGTCTGTTTGACGCACCCACCGCTAGCCTAGCTTAGCACAAAGACTCGATGTGACTGGTTGCAGCTTTCATACTGATCCAAATGAGTGGCAAAATAACGCAAACGTTTTCCTATTTACATGTTGTGATTTGTCTAGTCACATAATGTACAAATAACAAAGTCAAATGAGACACAGACATCTTTTAACCGTATAAAACCTGGGAACTATTCTCTGAAGGCGAAGCACTGCTACTTTGACGGCGTAATAACCGCATCACCGGAGACACGCAGTGGTGAGGAGCGGAGAGTTCGCTCGGTGTTTGGGTAATAGAGTCAGCAATTTATAAATAGTAAAAGCGTAGTTTAGAGTCATGGGTTTTCGCTCTATTGTAAATAGCTGCGACTGTAAACAGGGGAGGTAATACCATGTTTCACAGAATTCCAACTAAAAACGCTGACTGGATGAAGAAATGGCTAACTTACTCTGGATATTTATCCAAACACACCTAAGATTATCAAGGGACATTATGTTTGCTTCCGTACATTTCAATGAGGACGACTATTTTGAAAAAATGGAATTTGCCACACGGACCATAATGTGCTGAAGGATACGGCTATCCCATCGATAGCACAGACAGGACAAGTGGATCACCTGCGGCTGAGGTAAGTGTTCCGTTATGTTTTTAGATGACCTACTGTAACAGTGCCTTTAGCCAGATCTAATGTAACGTTAGTGACACTATTATATGATTAGGGTATGAATATGTTTTTATCTTGATGCGGTGCGGACGCGCTTGGGAAAAAAAACGAGCGCGCGTTCACCGCGTTGAACTTGCACCCTGCGCGCGGCGCGCCTAGTAGCCTAAATTTGAAATAACCATGGAAATAACGAACTTGAGCGTGCAAAAGGGTACGATAGGCTGTGAGTTCATTGTGCAAAATTAATTTGTGCTATTACTTTCCCCTTATTCTATCCTATAGTAATGCAATACTGTATATTATATACGGTTGAATACATTTGGTTCAGCTAATAAACTGCATTTAAAATATATTGATTCCTGTAATAATTAATTATTATTCATGTGATATTTATAAATCTGGGTGCGTTTTTGGTTGGAAATGAATGAAACATGGTACTGTATTACCTGGTCTCCCCTGTTTATTGTCACAGCTCATACAATAAAGCAAACACCCATGATAAACTATGCTTTTCTATCTAACGTTAGTAATTGCTGACTCTTTATTCCAACGCTGAGCGAAGCGAACTCTCTGCTCCTCGTCACGGTGCGTCTCAGGTGATTGTTATCACTCTGCCCAAGTAGCAGTGTTTCCCCTTCAGAAAATATAGTAAATACGGTCAAAAGATGTCTGTGTCTCATATGGCCTTGATATTTGCACACTCTGTGACTATACAAACCACAACATGTAAATAGGAAAACGTTTGCGTTATTTTGTCACTCATTTGGATTAGTATGAAAGCTGCAACCATTCACATCCAGTCTTTGTGCTAAGCTAGGCTAGCGGTGGGTGCGTCAAACAGACTTATAGCACGCACGGAGATGAAAAAGGTATGTATGGACTTATCTAACTCTGGGGGGTAAGGTGAATAGGCTAAAGTCCCAAAAAGTCGGAGTGTTCCTTTAAGAATTTATTTTATTTATTTATTTTTTTTTGGAAAAGTATTTCTTGGGTTTGAGAAAGGTAATCAAGAATCATCACATCCAACGGGAACATCCAATATTGATCATAGAATTATCTTCAACCTGACGTTTCAACATGGAACACATACAACATAACGCGCTGACCCATAATAAGAATGATACATACACAAACAGCAGTTTTAAAGGTAACATCCTAAAGTAAACCAGAATAGGCAATAGCCAAGTCTTCATTATGCATTTGTTTTTGTCAACACCTTGTTTTTTTTTTTTTTTTTTTTTTTTTTTCACAGTGTGTATCAGTGATGTTAGCATTTTTTTTTTTAGTTTTGATAACTCAAACAATCAATAGACAATATAGTGTGTGTGTGTGTGTGTTTTCCTTTTCTCAGTGTGGACATCCTTTATCCACATGTGTGCATCCACTTGACAACAATGTATCTAATGCAAATGAGTATGCATATACTTGTCTCTTCATGTTCAGTCTTTGTGTCTTTGTGCATTTCTTAGAGTGGTGGGTATGTCCTCGGGACACTTGTCCCTAACATCTATGTGCAAAGACTGCTGTTCATAGTCTCTGAAATGGTTTGATCTCTTCTCGTTTCTTTTCTCATTGTCCATTCTTTTTCACATGGACCATAAGTCCTTCTAAAAGAAACAGTCACTGGTGTTGTTCGAGTCTGTGCCTCTTCATCAGTTCCATCCAAACCATGATGGGTCTCATGGTTTCTAGATCTTTTAGGCCTGGATTTCTGGATCTTGCAGGTCTGGAAATCTCTGTATTCTGTTCTTTTCTTGAGAGAATCCCCTGGCTCCACTGATTCTACTTCCTTCTCGTCCTTCAAACGACCATGTCATCTTTCTCCAGGAGGTTACACGTTTCAGGCAAACATCTCACTGCTTCTATCTGAAATAATGATCAAAAGAAAAGGTTGCCCCCCCTTTCCCCCACAAAACAAAACATCAAACATCGGTAACATTTAAAAAAAACAAAAATATTCCTAAACATAATACCATTAAAACATTTGTTATAAATTACAACTACATAGCAATTCAAATAAAACATGTTTCATAAATCATAAAGAATCACCCCCCTTTTGATAGTAAACCCTTTTCTAAAACGTGTTACTATCATAAACCTAATTCTAATTTGCATCAACATCTGCTTGAGACTGAGCTACCTGTTGCTCATGCGTTGATACGTTGGACAAGGTGTGAATCGCTTCTTTATTTCCTTTCAACATTGCCAACTGGGTTTCTAAATTTCCTATTTTTTTAAGCAAACCATGATAGCTCATCTTTCTTTTGTGTGACAAGTGACACCTTCTTGCCTTGTGCCCCATCAGTCCACAAGCAAAACAAACAACTTCCTGATCTTCCTTTCTTTTCTCCAAACAGTGCCTTGCAATGTGACCATCCTTTCCACATGCATGACAGACAAAGCTTTGCAGAGGTCTCTCATTGTCTTGACAATGTCTAGCAATGTGACCAGCTTTTCCACATGCATAGCAAATAACAACACCTTCTGAATTTATTCTTGCAAATCTCCTTGGTCTATGATGGAAACCATTAGACCATGGAGTAGAACATTCTCTCCCGCCAACGGCAGCAACTGGATGTCTAGATTTGACAGTTTTCATTTGACTATTTGCATTAGCATTATTGTTGTAAAACTGTATCATTTTACCAATGATGTCATTGTATTCAGAGAGTGGGGTCACCAGCATTGTCACAGGAGACCGGGTGAGTGGGTCACATTTGTTAATCAAGGCAGTTTTGAAACTGACATCATTCTTAGTAATGTCAGGATTGCCACTGAAAGTTTTAAACATCTCCAATAATCGTTCTGAAAAAGCTGCTGGATGCTCCCCTTTCCTCATGCGCATCTCAGATATTCTATCCCAATTAACTGACATCACACCTAAGACTTCAAGCAGTGCCTTTTTCCTCTCTGACTTATTAGCATTTCTGTCCTTTACATTCTGAGTTAAGCCTCCAGATAAAGTGTCAGGTAAGCACATTCTTAACACAACGCACACATCACCATCTGTTAAATTGTACACTTCAGCATATTCCTCCAAGTTTTTCAGAAAATCTAATGGATCTTGTTTGGCAGGATCAAATTTACCAATATTCTTGATCATAGTTTCTAGTTCAGTTGGATTAAATCCTTGGACTATGGTAGAGGTCATTGGTTCTTCTCTTCCTTCACTAGCACGCATAGTCGTAGTAGGAAGGACTGGGGCCATGGGAAATCTGACTCTACAGTCTGAGTATTGGCTACTGAATGAATCTCTTTCCCAACCCTCAGCTCTGTCTTCCTGCAAATCTGGCATTTCTGGAACTGGGTTACACAATCTGACATCTAACAATGTCTTACTATGGTTTTTCTCAGTTGTGTCACTCTTTATCATGAACTGACTTTGCTTCCTCCAAATTTTTGGACAATGTTTCCACAGATGATTTAAGCATGCTATTGTTAGTTCTAAGAAGTGCGATCTCATTCTGCATCTTGACCTTTTCTTCTTTCCATATCGTTTCACTAGCCAAGTAATTTTTTGTAGAAATTACCCCAGCACTGAGTCGCTCATTTTCAGCCTCTAACTCATCTACTCTCCTCCTAGTTACTTTGTATGAAGCAAAAAGAGCTTGAAGCGCATTAGCAATTTTCCCATTTTTGTTCTTAGGCATTTTGGGATCATTTTCAAACTTAGAGATGGCCCACTCATATGGTTTATCAACAATATTCTCTATTCCGTCAAACATTCCCTGAGAACCGTGTTTAGCGATGTATTTCACAATAATTTCTTCCATTTTCAAAAGTTTTATCTGGCTTTAGACTATCTCGTGATCTAATAGTTATTCACAAACTAAGTCTGATTTTAAATAACTACCATTCGTCTAATTATTCACAGCTCCAGTACTTCGGACGCAAATAAACAAGATAGCCACAATACCTGAGGCTTAACTTAACCATGGCCACAGTCTTTTTGGACCATAAATTTCACTGGACTAAACAGTTAAAAAAAATAACACTGTCACAGTACGTCGGACAAAACCACACTACGTCGGGTTTTATGTTATTTTCTTAAAACAGTTGACTTATCCACAGAACTTTGGGCTTAAACAATATTTATAAAATTTAAAACACTGCCACGCGTCGGGCAAAACCACACTGCTTCGGGTTTATTCACTTACTTTAGAATCTTAACAGAATTATAAGAGGCCAACACCAAGTTTCAGTTACTTTAGAAACTTTACACTTAAGCACTTTGTTTCAATTACTTTAGAAACAACAATTCCAACAAAACTCTGCCGCCACACTGCTTCAGGCTGATTCAATTCCGTTAGAATCTTAAACAAAGAATAGGCTTAACAACTCCTCCTAACACGCAATAGTTGTGAAATAATTCTGTGACCACACTGCGTCGGGTCTATTCAATTACTTTAGAATTTCCTCAGAATTATAACAACTTCACCAACAGTTTCATATACGTTAGAAACATACACATTTGTTTCAGTTACTTTAGAAACAACAAATCTAATATAATTCTGCCACCACACTACTTCGGGTTTATTCACTTACTTTAGAATCTCAACAGAATTATATAACAGACCGATCCCGAGTTTCAGTTACTTTAGAAACTTTACACTAAAGCACTTTGTTTCAATTACTTTAGAAACAACAATTCAAATACAACTCTGTCACCACACTACTTCGGGTTGATTCAGTTCCGTTAGAATCTTAAACAAAATCGTACAGAATAGGCTTAACAACTCCTCCTGCCAAGACTGAATAAACCAAATTCTCTTCTGTCCTTAAATTTTCCTTTTCTAGATTTTTTTAAACAAGGGGTTTCCTGACAAAACGGCACTTAAATGAAAGAAAACAGCTTTTTCTTACCTTTTTCCCCACTTTTTGTTGGAAATCTCCTGGAAACCTCGCCAGTGTAAAAAAAAAATGAAGTGGACGTCGAAGATCTCAAAAATGAAGTTTATTTACAGCATAGCAGTGGCAAGGCACACGAAGCACCTTGGGTTCACCGGCGTCAGAATGAACCCCGAACATTCAAATCTTCAACCTTTTATCCTGTTACTGTCCTTTTAATGTAAATGAAGTTGCTCTTGTCGTAACAGCTGTGTTCTGTCTTTGATCTTCTTTCAAATAAGAACGGCCCAAATATTTAAAGCAATACGGCCAAATGTTTAAGGTGATAACATCTCTTTGAAGCCCCCTAATCAAGATGGTTCTTGAATACCTGCTGTCTTTCCCACGCTATAGGTGATGAACGTGACTGTGATACTTTTAAGATTGTAAGGAATTGATTAAATAAGCTCTTTTAAGTGAAGGAACATTTCAATATAATCTATATTGGAGTGGAAGTTTGATCGGAGCAGACTGTAATTTCTTACAGTATCCTAAAGTATCATCTAGGTGCCATGACTGGTATGCAACACTTATATAGCATGCACCAAGCATTTTTTTATTTTAATTTTTTGTAAAGAGAGTCCCATGTATGGAAGCTTGTTTCCGCCACAGAATGAAAAATAAAAAAGGTAATTGCGACTTTTTATCTCGCAATTCTGACTTTTTTTTCTCTCATTTGCGAGTTTACATGATGTAAAGTCAGAATTGCGTCATATAAAGTCAGAATTCCATGATATAAAGTCACAATTGCGAGATATAAAGTCAGAATTGCGAGACATAAAGTCAGAATTGCGTGATATGAAGTCACAATTGCATATTATAAAGTCAGAATTGCATGATATAAAGTCAGAATTGTGAGATTTAAACTATTCTAAGGGGGGAAAGAGTTAGTCTTTTTTTTTCCCTTAGAATTGTCCTGATAACTCGCAATTGCGAGTTTATATCTCACAATTCTGAGAAAAGATGTCAGAATTGCGACATATAAACTCGCAATTGTAAGAAAAAAAGTCCAAATTGTGAGATAAAAAGTCGCATTTCTGTCTTTTTTTCTCAGAATTGCGACTTTATATCACGCAATTTTGACTTTATATCTCGCAATTCTGAAAACTTCTGATATCATAGTGAAGGAAAAAAGCCTCAATAAAAGAATTAAATTCTTGGAAACAAAACCTTGTACAGTTGTTCAGCACAATCTTTTACTATCAAATATTAATAAATATTAAAAATAAATAAAAAAAAAAAACATTCATATTTTAAAAACCTTTCTCCACCAAATAAGTCTTGTGTTTAGACCAACATGAATAAAATAAAATACAAATCTATGAACAGGATGTTGACTTATGTAGACCCTCATGACTGTATCAATGCCAAAAATATCAGATCATTTTACATTTTTATGACAGGCAAGGTTAGTTTAGGTTATGTCACGTGGTACCACACCCCAAACATTTAATAGATGTTTTTTTTATTTATAACTTGTGATATTTGTATAAAAATACGTATTAGGTTACACTTTATCTTAAGTTGATGATGTCACAGTGTAATTACACAAATAAGCACTGAGTAATTTTATTATTTAACTACATTCACTTACTATAGGGTTAGGTTTAGGGTTTGGTTTAGTTAATTGTAATTATCCATAATTGTTATTGCTGTAGTAAATACATGTAACGTGGAACTGTCACCATAAAATAAAGTGTTACCACTTTATTTTAGAATGTATTTTAAAACATTTTTTGAAAATAATGGTTATTATAGGTGCGTTCAAGGTGTATAAGGAAAATATATTCTAATTTACACCACATGATATTTTTAGTGTTATTAAATTTAGTATTAAATGTTTGTCAAATTAAATGTTTTTACAAACAAATGAAACACACATGATGCATGATGTAACAGAGTGGATTTCTAAGAGCATATTTGAACAAGGGTAACAAAGAAAATCCTTGCTTACCTCTCTCTGACACTCATGAGCGATGGTAACAGTGATGTGCACCACTAAATATACAGTTCTCTTTTAGCACTGTATATAACATGTAAACTAAAATCTCAATGTTAAAAATAAAATTTAGTTTGTTACTGCTTTGTTATTCACTGAATGTTGTCTCTACAGGTTTGGGACACAGAGAAACCAGATGGCACCATCTCTTTGGTTCACAGCTACAGTATGCGACAGTTTAACTGGGGCTACACTCAGTTCTCCCAGTTTAACACTGATGACACACTCCTGCTGGTGTCAGGGGTCTATCTGGGCCCACATCACTCCTCCTCTGGAGAGATTGCAGTCTTCAGTTTGGGTAGAGACAGCGACTGCACACACCCACAGTAAATATAAGTCGATTTTTTGATTGATATTGTTGTCTTGGATCCGTAGAGAACTACACTCTGCTGTCCCGCGTGAGAAATAAACCCTATGACGTGTTCGGCTGCTGGCTGAATGAGACTCACCTTATCTCTGGTAACCTGCACTCGATTGGCAACATGACCTCCTGCTCTGTACTGTGGCTCAACAAAGCCTTCCAGGTACATATGTGTTCATTTAATCATTTAGCAGAAGCTTTGATCCAATGCGACTTACAAATGAGGAGAGCAATAGAAGCAATTAAACTAACAATAGGACAATAATATGCAAGTCCTGTCATTAGTCATTAGTCAGCTTTATTGTCGATTTTTCACATGCCCCAGACATACAAGCAATCGAAATTACGTTTCCCTCTATCCCACGGTGAAGACAGACAAAGAAACAAAAATTTACATAAATTAAACATGTAGTTAAACCTAGACTAAAGTTAAACATATACTATCACTAGGTACTATGGACATCAATAAAAAGACATTTCAAAATTAAGTCTGCAAGTGGCATGATAGTGCAAGACTACGGAGCCCGGGAAGTCACCTGTGGGGGAAAAAAAAACAATCCGAGGCGACGGTTTTGCAATCCGTCCCCTCAGTTTATAAACTGTACTCACGGATTCTTAAACTGTTCCCTCGGTTTAACAATTCGTGCCCACGGATTAATAAACCGTACCCACGAGTTCCTAATCCGTGCTCTCAGATGTGTAAACCGTGCCCTCAGTTTTTGCAATCTGTACCCACAAACTCATAAACCGTGCCCATGCTTTCGCAATCCGTACTCACGGGTTTGTGGCTCGTCCCCCAGAGCCGCATGATTCAACCAGGCCTCCTGTTTAGATGCGGGATGCATTGCATTGTTTTTAAAATCCTTTTTTAAAATGGATAATTTCATGCATTTTCTAAAAAAAAACTACTGAAGCTACTTTTATCTTTAAAGTCCTTTTTTTAGAAGAAAAAGCTCAGTAGCCTATAGAATAAGCTAAAAAATAAATAAAATAATAACAAAGTTCAAAAACTGTAAAAGATTTGGTTATAAGTTATAAATTATTTTATGTTAAACATATTACTGTCTTCGGTGAACTCATTCATAGTAATAAACGCAAATAATAATTAACGTTAGCTATCAAAATCCATTTAGGCTACATAGGCCTATTTTATCCACAAAAAAGAACAAAGCAATTCGTCAAATCAGTCTTAGACAATAATAATGGGCTAAAGGCCTGTTCACACCGGGACGAATTTCGCGCGCGTTATTCGTCGACGTTTAACGCCTCGTGACTAAACAATGGGCGCCAATGTGAGTGTTCACACCGACGCGAAAAACGCCACGCGTAAAAGCGTAATTTTTTAAAAAACGCCTCGGGTTCGTTTTTTTGGTTTGACGCGCCGCGTCAAAACCTATCCGACCAACGAGATTGGCGGGTTTGCTCACGTGTCTGGTACTTCTGAAGTTACAGTAAAACACAACTTGAGGGCGCTCAAACACAAAACGGTCTTGCCGAGCACACATACGGCGAAGAAGAGATAAGATACCTATGGGCAAGATGAATGTTGAGCTGCTGGTCTCGGAGCATAAAGAGCTATAAGATAATATTTATATTAGTATTTCTGTAATAATAGTATAGTATAGGGTGACCAACAGTCCTGTTTTCCCGGGACATGTGTAAAACGGTCACTTTGTGCTTTATAGAAATCTGAGTTGAGATGAGAACTGCGCATAGTGTGCATAATGTCAGTTAGATTTTGACAAGTGAGGAGAGGAGATAAATAACCGCTCTGCCGACTCTTTGTATCCTTTCTTTTATTTTATTTTATTTTTCTATTGTGTCCAGATGTTTGTTTGTTTGTTTGTTTTCTCTCGCTCGATCCCCGTGTATGAGGAGGGCGAGTGTGACGTTTGAGTGGTTTTATTAAATGCGGGGAAATACGACAACTCTCGTCTCTCGTGCATCTGTTCATCCGACAACTGCTATGTTTTTATCTCTGGGCAACATCTCAACTTTGCGTTACACATGCCCTGTTTCCACGTCCTGTCCTGACTGTTTTTAAGTGATGAAAATGTCCTGGTTTTCAAACAAAAACTGCTGGGAAAGATCAGTTCTACAGCAAAATATAGATGGGCAAACAAGGTGGACGAGGAAGAAAAACAAGATAAAGAGAATGAAAACTAAAGATTTAAATAGATTTTGTTAGTTCGTTTTTTTTGTAAGTTTGTGAGAGCTATTTTTTGTTACATTTGGAGGCATTTCTTTTAGTTATTTATTATTTAGGCCTATATATTTTTCTAATACAGAAGACATTATTTCTATCATTATTTCATTCGTTTTTTTTCTATCTGTCATAATAAAACATTGAGACATGAATATGATAGTATTCTATTATTATTTCTGTTTTACATTAAGCGCCATCTAATGTCAGGGAATGAATTTGCATGTTCACTCGGCTTATCGTCAGCGAAAAACGCTTGGGTGTGAACACAAAAAACGCGTTGAAAAACGCTGACGAATAACACGCGCTGATATTCGTCCCGGTGTGTACGGGCCTTAAGATTATAACAAACAAATGCATATCCAAGTGTTTGTGTGGAATGCGCACTGTCACTGAGCCGCGGCCGCAAACACTTCCTATCAACAGTGGAACAATTTAAATAGGCTAATAGCATTTCTGGTCATACAGAAAAAATACATTATGCATAGGCCTAATACAATTATTTGCTACTACTTTTATTTGTGTAAACTCACAATAACAAGAAAACGTTGTGTAGGCCTATTTGTAAAATATTTTTGTTTTGTTAAAAATATTGTTTAATCAGGCGCGCTTGATCTCCGGAGCGCGTCTCATAAATAAGCTGAAACAAAAGCCTATCTAAAGCTTGAAATGTCCACTTTTAAACGAACAAATTCGAATCGAAAGCAAATACCGTCTGATTAGGCTATACAATCCGAAAGGTGCATTTCGCCCATCACTAGAAAACTGTTTATGTAGCCTAAGCAATAGAAATCCATCGTTATTTTTCAGACACATTTATTATGATTAGCCTATAAATCACATATAAATCATGTCTCTATGGTTTCAGAGACATGCTCTTCTCATTTAGCAATGCGGGCAAAATATAGTTTTTAGAAAGTCTATTTTTTTTTTCTTCATATTAATTTGCGAATATTTTAAATGTTTAATAAAGGCAAAAAGTCAATGTTATTTATTTTTTGTGCACAAACTCTTGGACATGCGTCAAAATCTTGTGTTTATTTGTGATAATCTCAGCCCTGTATTATTGTCTAACCTGTATTATGACTGACATTTGACGAATTGCTTTGTTTCTTTTTTTGATAAAAGCGTCTTATAGCCTATCTAAATATGTAGCCTAAATGTAATAATAATAGCCTAATTATTATTATTAGGCCTATTATTTGCGTTTATAACTTTAAATGAGTTCACTTAAGACAGGAATATGTTAATCATAAAACAATTTATGAATGTTTTATTATTATAGGCCTATAACTTTGTGTTTGTGTTGTAACAGTTTTGACCTGTCACAATAGTTGTCCCTTGGTATGTAAGGCTTAGACCTGACACTAGGGGGAGGTAGTGGGCTTATTGATTTTGGATATCAGTAAGGCAATGATAGAAGAAGTGAGATTGGTTTGGGAACAAACAGCATTGTGCTTGTGTGCCACTCTTAAGAGTCCAGACTGGGAATCTATGGGATTTTCTGCTCAGTCAATGTAAGATTTGCTGTTTGTTTGTTTTATTCAAGGTTATTTTTGGCCTCTGTGGATGCACTTATAGTATGATGATCTTTGTTTGTTTGTTTGTAGAAGGACTTTTTAGTCCTTACTGATAATATCCAGGAGGATTGTTCATCAAAAGAACTGTTTAACCTGAGGACACCCTACTGCTACCTCCTTGATATCTGAAGGGTTGACGGACAAGGAGAAAAGTCTAGTTGTTCGCATGGTTTATGATGAATTGTATCGGACTGATTCCAACCATGCCGTTTGTAGACTTTCGTGCACATAAGTACAGCAGAATGGACTTTTCTATCCATCCAGATAAGAACTTTAGTTCTGCTAGTTTTGTTGATATGTGACTTGTTCCTTCCATGTTGAAATGTTTTGACTCTGTTCATGATATGTGTGATTCCCTCTCATGTATTTACTATTCAATGTATTCTTTACTTTTTTCTTATATGAATAATACTCACCCTTGCATCTATTTTGTGTCTTACTCAGTATTTAGACTAACACAGAGATTAGCTGGCGGTTCCCTCCCTAACTAAAACTTTGTGGCAATTGGTCTGAGTGTGCATACTAGACGAATTGTTACAGATTGGCGCCCGAACAGGGACCTGTAGGCATTTATATTCTCTTGTGTTCAGTGGGTATGTGAGTTGTTTCAGTATGGCAAGTGAAGCTGCTCTGGAGGAGGATGAATATGGTCCTGAACCAGATTTCTCATCTGAGACATTTAGTAAGCGAAGAGACCCATTGGGTGAGTTAATGCACACATTCAGCAATTTGTACATTGATGAAGAAGAGGAGGAAAAAGAGGAGGAAGAAAATGAAAATAGTTTGTATGATCTGCAGGAAAGGTTTCTACCTCCACCCCCAATTGAATGGGAAAGTGAGCACGACCAAGCTACCCCAATAACAATGATAGTAGAGAAGTTATCAGAACGACTAACTGCACTTGAAGGCAGCTGGGAAGAGAACAAACGGAGGTTGAACGAGTGTGTTTCTCAAGAGTTGTTGGAATCCAAGTGTCAAACGCTGAAGGAAAAAATGAACTATCGTTTTGATAGAGAGAGAGATAGAATGAAGGAACAATTGGAACTAGCAATAAGGGACATAGGAAAATCCATGATTGACTGTTTGAAACGGAGGGATGTTCAAATTGAACAAAAGTTCAAATCATTCAAGGTTAGCTTGCATAATTCTGCACAGACTATTCCTAATTTCTCTACTCCAAATGCAGCTTCTCAAACTTATAATGTACAGAACATTCCTTCAATTTATCCAGAAAATCATACATCCTTGCAGTACAATCCCCCAGTTAAACTTGAGTTTCCTAGCTTCTGTGATGCTCAAGAAGAGGATCCTGTAAACTTCATTGAGCAATGTGAAGAGTACTTTGCAGTTCGACCTCTCAGTGATGCTGAAATTATGGCTGCTTTGACTGCTGTACTTAAAGGTACCGCTAAAGACTGGTGGCTGGCAGAGCGTCAAAACGTGAGGAGTTGGAAGCAGTTTCGAGAAGTCTTCTTGCAGTCCTTCTTAAGTGAAGACTATGAAGATGTCGCCATTAGAAGATTACAAGAAAGGAAACAAGGAGTTAAGGAAAGTATTCGGGACTTTGCTTATCGGTATCGAGCGTTATGTATGAAATGGAAAAGTGGAATGAGTGAGAGAGACATTGTCCAGGCTGTCTTAAGAAACTGTAACCCTCGTCTAGCTAGTCTGTTAAGAGGAACCGTGAAGGATGTTGCTGAACTAGTGAGAATTGGTACACAAATCGAAAGGGATTTTGAAGAGTCTAAGAGGTATTGGAGTCAAGTTAATACAGCTGACCAAAAGAAGAAAGTTCAATCAGCTCGGTGTCTCCAAGTAGGACCTTGTCATACTAATACGACCCTAGTTCAAACTTCCAATGTTTCAGCCATAACTGGAGTCAAGACTGTCACCATCCCCATTATTTTACAAGATCGATACTGTACTGCTATGGTAGATACTGGTAGCACACTATCTCTCGTTAAAAAGTCAACATGGGAACAGATTGCCAAGAACGAGTCATATCAGCATTGTGGTGGTCAAGCATTTCTTCTCGCCAATGGACAGCAACAGACTGCAATTGGAAGAGTGACTTGGAAGTGTGAGATCCAAGGATATAAGATGGAGCTAACGTTATACATAATGAGTGATGAGGATTTGACTGTGCCAATCATCCTTGGGATGGACTTTCTGATGGATTCTGGATTGATTTTAGACTTTCACAGATCACAATACATCATACCAGCCAGAGAAGGAAGAACTGAAGAAACTTTCCCTTTTTTACCACATGGATCCCAAGCGACAGTACATTTTTATATAGCCGTACCCATCCATCCTACATCTATTGAACCACAACTGTCCATCCAAAAACTAGTTCAACGGGCTAACACTAGTGTTCAGATCAGAACCCAATTGGAAGAATTAATGCTGCAATGGCCTGCAGTATGCACTCATGAAATAGGACATTCTAACCTGGTAAAACACCAAATCCTCACAACTGATGAAGTTCCGGTCAGAAAACGCCCATATAAAGTGTCTCTAGACAAGCAGCAGTTCATTGAGGCTGAAATCAGTAATCTACTAACCAAGCAGATCGTCAGGCCATCAGCTTCTCCATGGGCAGCCCCTGTCGTAGTAGTGCCTAAGAAGGATGGTAGTTCAAGATTATGTGTGGACTATCGTGGTTTGAATGCTAAAACCCACCTCGATGCATACCCTATGCCACAGATCCAAGACATTCTGGAATCCTTGCATGGTGCCACAATATTCAGTACACTTGACTAGGGGTGTCACGATTTCGATATTAAATCGAAATCGATCGAAATTAATTCAATGGTATCGAAATCGAAATAAAAAATGGTATCGTCGATACTGCCACGCCCCATGTCGCGTCCGTGATGGAAAGTTTGGATCATTTTACTGACTCTATTGTTCAATCTCGTTCATCAAAATTAACTAAACTTTTTTTCTAGTCATTTCAGGGGCTTTAAATGTTATACTGTTAACATGCAAATTCCCCGAACATTAAGAAGATGTACATATTGAATGCAGTGAAAAATAATTTACAGAGAACATAATTACTTTACCTTCCGAGTCGTTCATTTGTCGCGTGACAGAGGCAATGAACAGATCGTTTATAATGAATGACTTATTCATGATGAACGACTCATCACAGTGCGGAAAACAAAACACCTGTTGAAAGGCTGCGAGTCCTCTAACTCAGTGGTTCTCAAAGTGGGGTCCGCGGACCCCTGGTGGTCCGCGAGCTAAAGCCAGGGGGTCCGCGAAATAATTTACAACCTAACGTTTTTTTCCATGCTATGAGTCATGTTTTCTTTATCATCTGAAAACATGCTGTTTATTCCTAAGTAACTTATATAAAGCATTTAACATAAAACAATACAAAGTAGACACTTAAAGTTTTCTATAGATAGATAATCTATGTCTTTGCGTCAAGTAGACTATTCGCTGCTGTTGATTTTGCGGGACGTGCGCCAGAAAGGAGACAGAGAGACGGCATGAACCCGCATCCGGTTCTTTTCTGTATTTTTAAAAGGCATGACATTTTGTAGTCATTTATAATGTAGCCTATACACAAATAAAAAAATGGACACTTTACCGTTTCGGATGATGCACTCTTGTCTTATCTGAAAGGGGTCCCTGGCACCAAAATGTTTGAGAACCCCTGCTCTAACTGACACATCATGACACATCAACTCATGCAATTACGAGCGCCTTAGGAATATTCATCGCTGCAGATATGCGACCTTATTCGGTGGTGGAAAACTCTGGATTTAGGGCCACATATCGCGTCTTTTGCGCGCTCAAGTTCGTTATTTCAAATGTAGGCGCACGGTATGCGCGCTCATAATGGAAGCGGTGCGGCGCGCTCGTTTTTTCCATGCGCGTCCGCGCCGCGTCGAGATAAAAACATCTCAACTTTTCAGAATACCGCAAGCGCACCATACGCACACAATAGGTCATGTGACAAGAACCAACTGAAGCGCAACAGCCCTGGCGCTTTGCAAAATGGAGAATGCAGCGCGCCCAGCGTTTTCTACGCGTTTTTAGGCGCTATATGTTAATCCGGCCTTAGACATTTAATTAGCGTGCTAGAACCGCGCTACGAAATCCCAAGTAGAACGCATTTCACAACTATGGTGATACCCTCATTGTATAACAATGTAAAGGAGAAAGTTATTGAAGGTCTGAGAAGTGCACATGGCCTTGACTACAGATTGCTGGACCTCCAGAGCAACACAGAGCTTCATGACTGTCACAGCACATTATACTGGGAAATTCAAAATCCAGTCCTTCAAACTCGCCCCATATATGAAACTGAAATATGAAATTATAAAATAATGAAAAATACAGTCATCATTCTCAGGGGATAAAAAGTAGTTATTTGTGTGGTATATGTTTTTTTTTTATAACAGAATATAACTGTTCGGAAATAGTTTAAGATGCTTCATTATTCAGAGAAGACTAGTGTGGAGTCTATGGACATTGCTGTTTTATTGCTTTTGTTTGTTTTGTTGTGATTGTGAACATAAAGGTCATCTTCTGAGAAGACTGCAGTTACAAAAGCAAAGTAACCTGCCATTTAGTTTCTCTTAAGTTTCCAATTGACTTAATAAAGTCATTGTTACATTTATGATGTTACTTGTTTTTGTTATATTTTAAATTTGGCAATGGTGTGGTGTACATTGTGAACAAATTTATATTGCATAATGCATAAATTTGTAGTCTAAAATTGCATAGCAATCTGCGCTTTACATTTTTTTTTTAAATCGAGAATCGAATCGAATCGTGACCTTAGAATCGATAACTTAATCGAATCGAGGATTTGGAGAATTGTGACACCCCTACACTTGACCTAAAAAGTGGATACTGGCAGGTGGAAATGGCGCCTGACAGCATCCAGAAAACTGCCTTTGTCACTTCGTCTGGGCTATATGAATTTTGCCGTCTTCCTTTTGGTCTTAAAAATGCCGCTGCAACTTTCCAGAGAATAATGGAACAAGCTCTTAGAGAAATCAAGGGTAAGTGCTGTTTCATTTACATTGATGATGTTGTGGTGTTCTCCAAGAATGAGGAAGAACATCTTTGCCACTTGCAGCAAATTTTCCATTATCTCCATAAAGCTGGTCTAACCCTCAACCTGAACAAGTGTAACTTCATGCAACAGACTCTCACTTTTTTAGGGCACATTGTGTCAAGCAGTGGAATAAAAACAGATCCTGCAAAAGTGGAAGCAGTTGCTTCTTTTCCAACCCCTCAGTCAATCAAAGACGTGCAAAGATTTCTTGGACTTGCTGGTTGGTACCACCGCTATATTTCACATTTCTCTGAGAAGGCTGCCCCACTTCATGCGCTGAAACAAAAGAATTCCACTTGGCTATGGTCAGAACAATGTCAACATGCATTTGACACTATTAAACTGGATTTAACACGAGCACCAGTGTTGACACCTCCTGATTTCAATAATCCTTTCATAGTGCAAACAGATGCTAGTGAGGTTGGGTTAGGTGCGGTGCTTACCCAGGAAACAGCAGGTGAAGAAAAGGTCATCGCCTATGCCTCACGTTTATTACGAGGAGCAGAGAAGGCATACTCTGTGTCTGAAAAGGAGTGTTTAGCTGTAATCTGGGCTGTAGAAAAGTGGAGGCCATATTTGGAGGGTCGACCATTTACAGTTATAACGGACCATTCTGCGCTGACATGGGTCTTTCAACACCCTAAGCCTTCATCACGCCTTACCCGTTGGACATTGAGATTACAAGGCTTTCACTTCACAATAAAGTATCGTAAAGGTCAATGCAATGTAGTGCCTGACGTCTTGTCCAGAGTGCATAACAACCATACTCCTCAGGAAATGATTGCAGTTATGAAAGCCACTGATGGATTACCAAGAAACTTGCAAGTAGACCTAACACAAATTGCCAAGGATCAACAAAATGACCCAGAGTTACAAGAAATGATTACCAAGGCACAGTGCAATGAAGTTGCTGATCCTACTCGCATCCACTACGTGATGAAGAATGGTTTTCTGTTTCGTAGTCTACCAAAAGGACAACAAGGGCAAAAACTCCAACTGATGATCCCATCCAGTCAACGTGAAGCTATGTTACACTACACACATGACAGTCCCATTAGTGGACATCTGGGGAGATTGAAGACCCTGTTAAAATTACTGGATATTGCTTATTGGCCTAATGTGAGAAATGATGTATGGAAGTATTGCAAAGAATGTACTACCTGTCAAAAATACAAACCCACAACAACCAAGGTGACTGGTCATCTCCAATCCACTCCTGTCGTCGAACCTGGGTATATGTTGGGAGTGGATTTAATGGGACCCTTCCCTAAGAGCAGTAAACAAAATGAATACCTCTTTGTGGTTGTTGATTATTGCTCTAAATGGGTAGAAATATTTCCATTGCGCACAGCCAAGACACCACAAATAGCGCGGATTCTTGTGGAGGAGATTTTTACCAGATGGGGTACACCCACATACTTGGTATCAGACAGAGGGGTACAGTTCACATCTCAATTACTCCGGTCAGTCTGCAAGCAATGGGGGGTTATTCAGAAATTAACAACCGCTTACCACCCGCAAACCAACCTTACCGAAAGGGTTAATCGGAACCTCAAAACCATGATTGCCTCTTATGTTGGTGATCAACATCGACAATGGGACAAATGGATAGCAGAGTTTCGTTTTGCTCTTAATAGTGCATGGCATGAGAGCACAGGTTTCACCCCTGCAGAGATTGCATTGGGACGGAAATTGAAGGGACCCATAGAAAGAGCCATCCACAAACCCCCTGATCCAGATAACCCAGCATACGTTCTTCTTGACAGACAACGGCAACTCATCGACTTGGTGAAAGCTAATGTTGAACGAGCCCAGGAAAAACAGCAAAGGTACTATAATCAGCGGCATAAACCAGTGCAGTTTTTGGTGGGAGATGTGGTTTGGGTCCGGACCCATCCTCTTTCCAGAGCAGACGAAGGGTATATGGCTAAGTTGGCAGCAAAATGGAAAGGCCCTGCCAAGGTGGTAAAAGTACTTGGACCTGTTAATTGTTCTGTGAGGTACATGGATAATCCTGATATTGTGGAAACTTTACATGTACAAAATCTGAAGCCATGTTACGGATATAGATAGCCTTTTTCTGAGGGGGAGGGTATGTAACAGTTTTGACCTGTCACAATAGTTGTCCCTTGGTATGTAAGGCTTAGACCTGACACTAGGGGGAGGTAGTGGGCTTATTGATTTTGGATATCAGTAAGGCAATGATAGAAGAAGTGAGATTGGTTTGGGAACAAACAGCATTGTGCTTGTGTGCCACTCTTAAGAGTCCAGACTGGGAATCTATGGGATTTTCTGCTCAGTCAATGTAAGATTTGCTGTTTGTTTGTTTTATTCAAGGTTATTTTTGGCCTCTGTGGATGCACTTATAGTATGATGATCTTTGTTTGTTTGTTTGTAGAAGGACTTTTTAGTCCTTACTGATAATATCCAGGAGGATTGTTCATCAAAAGAACTGTTTAACCTGAGGACACCCTACTGCTACCTCCTTGATATCTGAAGGGTTGACGGACAAGGAGAAAAGTCTAGTTGTTCGAATGGTTTATGATGAATTGTATCGGACTGATTCCAACCATGCCGTTTGTAGACTTTCGTGCACATAAGTACAGCAGAATGGACTTTTCTATCCATCCAGATAAGAACTTTAGTTCTGCTAGTTTTGTTGATATGTGACTTGTTCCTTCCATGTTGAAATGTTTTGACTCTGTTCATGATATGTGTGATTCCCTCTCATGTATTTACTATTCAATGTATTCTTTACTTTTTTCTTATATGAATAATACTCACCCTTGCATCTATTTTGTGTCTTACTCAGTATTTAGACTAACACAGAGATTAGCTGGCGGTTCCCTCCCTAACTAAAACTTTGTGGCAATTGGTCTGAGTGTGCATACTAGACGAATTGTTACAGTGTTTTTATATATATATATATTTGAATGTGAAGTCCTTTTAAAAACAATGCATCCTGCATCTAAACAGGAGGCCTGGCTCAATCATGCGGCACACTCTGGGGGACGAGCCACAAATCCGTGAGTACGGATTGCGAAAGCGTGGGTACGGTTTATGAATTTGTGGGTACAGATTGCAAAAACTGAGGGCACGGTTTACAAATCTGAGAGCACGGATTAGGAACTTGTGGGTACGGTTTATTAATCCGTGGGCACGAATTGTTAAACCGAGGGAACAGTTTAAGAATCCGTCAGTACAGTTTATAAACTGAGGGGACGGATTGCAAATCCGTTGTCTCGGATTGTTTGTTTTTTTCCCCATAGGTGACTTCCCGGGCTCCGTACAAGACAGTTTTAGTTGTAGCGAACATCCGAAATGTGCAAATTGCATAGTGGTGCAGAGACAGTTCATTGAAAGCAACATCTGATTTGTGCAGAGGAGAGGAGTGGTGCACCAATGATCTTTCCGGCTGTGTTTATTATGCGCTGAAGAGCTTTTCTGTTATACTCAGAGCAGCTCCCACCCCCACACAGTAATGCAGCTGGAAAGAATGCTCTCAATGGTGCCTCTGTAGAAAGTGCTCATGATGGATGGTGGAGCACTTGCCTGTCTGAGTTTGGGCAGGAAGTAGAGGCGCTGCTGAGCATTCTTCACCAGGGATGCAGTGTTGGTGGTCCAAGAGAGATCTTCGCTAATGTACACCCCTAAGAATTTGGCGCTGCTCACTCTCTCCACATCAGCGCCATCGATGGACAATGGCCGGTGTTCAGTGCGACCTCTCCGGAAGTCAACAATGATTTCTTTGGTTTTTCTAACATTTAGCAAGAGGTTGTTTTTTCTGCACCACGTGGCAAGAAGGTCTACCTCCTTCCTGTAATGAGTCTCGTCTCCCTTGGTGATGATACCCACCAGAGTTGTATCGTCCGCAAACTTAATAATATGATTAGTGTTATGAGTTGATGTGCAGTCATGTGTCAACAGCGTAAAGAGCAGCGGACTTAGCACGCAGCCTTGAGGGGCCCCTGTGCTCAGTGTGATGCTGCTTGAGGTGTTATTGCCAACACGCACTACTTGAGTCCTCTGACTGAGGAAGTCCAATAGCCAGTTGCAAAGTGAAGAACTTAGTCCTAGTTTGTCAAGTCTACAGATGAGTTGTTGCGGAATTAATGAGTTAAATGCTGAACTGAAGTCTACGAATAACATTCGTACATGTGTGTCTTTTTTTTTTTGATGATGATGATGGATGTTAGTGCCACAGGGCGGTAGTCATTGAAACAGGATGGTGCAGGTTTCTTTGGCACAGGTATGATGGTAGCGGCTTTGAAACATGATGAAACAGTGGCTTGCTTCAGGGAAGTATTGAAGACATCTGTGAAGACCTTCAGCTCTTCTGCACAGTCCTTCAGTACACGACCTGGGATATTATCTGGACCTTTTGCTTTGCGTGTGTTGATAGTGACAAGTGTCCTCTTCACGCTGGCGGTGGAGAGGCACAGGGACTGATCATGGAGGGTCCATTTCTAAACTGTCACCCCAGTTTAGAGTAACGCAGAACACGTAATATAATGTTCAGTTCTTATATGGTCTCAAAGTGAGGTGCTGGGTCCAAAATTAACTGTAGTTGATCAATTGAGAAAATGTTGCTTACTGACCATGAAATGCAGTAGTCAAACTTTGAAGTGGATCAAAACCTTTCATCAACCTTTCAAGTTATACATGAACTTTTTTGATCCACTTCAAATGTTAACTACTGTATATTTTTCATTTCATTAAAATGGCTTTTTACCCAGTGATATTACCTATTGTGATCTTCCACATATTTTCATTGTGGTGGATTATTAAAGCTGCTGTCGGCAACTCTGGCTGATTGAGTGGACTTAGGCAACATTTTGAATGTTTACAACTCTCATGCCCCTCCCCCACTATCAACGAATACCCTCCCACAGAGTTTGTGCTCGTCATTGCGCGTGCTGTATGGTATATGCGGCAGACATGGTCATTGTACATTTTTTATTGCTTATTATACGCATAACAGAGGTTGTCAGGTAGCACATACAATAACAGTAGCTTTACTACTGTTCTTAAAGTAAGAAAGATAGAGTAGCATTGATTCTTCCAAAAAGTCTAACTTTATCCCTTCATCTGGACCTGTTTATCAACCTAATGTTACGTTCACGCGGATTTCAGTGCAAACGAACCTGCCCACAAAGTGCTAACGTTAGCTATCCATACCAACACATTTGAGCAAACATACTTCAATTACTAACATAACACTAAGAAATAAAGTAACTGGTTGATAAATCACAATTACCTGTCGAGAAGAAATGTTGCAAGCTCTGCATCCAGCTTAAACCCAAATAAATCATGTAATTCTCTCCATCGTTTAAATGCCGTTCCGATGTGTTTTCCTGGTTTTATTACGGGCATGGTCGATTTCGAACCAAGGAATTGGAAACATTTCCCCCATCACTCTTCGCTAGGGTTGGGTATCGTTTGAATTTGAACGATTCTGATTCCGATTCCGGTTCCTAACGATTCTCGATTCCGATTCTTTTAAGAGGCAGGGTCAAAAAAGTTTAGCTAACCTTGCTAACCAACGGCCTTTCTGAAGGAAATACTCATTTCTGAAGGAAATACTCCTTTCTGAAGGAAATACTCCTTCTGTAAAAATACTCCTTTTGTCACAAATTTTGCATTTTGCCGAGATTTCTTTATTTTTAGAAAAGTGAAGCCACACTTTGGATCGCCGACGTAAGGTACTCATGTTCGACTCGCGTGGTTATGCCAACACTTCCGGTAGACGCTTCTTCATTGGTGTTGTTCAGCGGTTTCTTCTTCCTCTCGGCGGACTGTGAATATCGAAACTAGGAATCGAAATTTTAACTTTTAAACGATTCCGGGAAAAACGAAAAGTTAGTCTCGGTTCCAATCGATACTCGATTCTCGATACCCAACCCTACTCTTCGCTACTGCGCGAACTTCACTTCAGGCGTGTGCATGTGATTGACGTGTGGATGCACGACTTGTGATTGACAGTCATACCTCACACACCCCCCACCCCTGCGTTGATTGGACACATTAAACTGGGAGCGGGGGATTTTTGCAAAACAAATAACACGCTCCAGGTGGAGTTAGAAGCTCGGGTTTTTTTCTAAAACCACTTTATTTATGTTGTTCTGTCGGAATATAGTGTTGAATTCGCTGAATATGATAAAAAAAACAAAGTTGCCGACGGCAGCTTTAAATATCTGTTGCCACATTGTTATAACAAAAAGAAATCGTTCTATCTAGTCATTTAATGGTTGAGTTATGTAGCTTTAGACAATATAGACAACATTCTTGTCCTAACTACTCATTGCTTCCCTTCTCCATGTTCAGGACATTGAGTCAGAAAACGTGAATGTGGTGAAGCGTCTCTTTAAGATCCAGAACATCAATGCCAGCACTATCCGCACAGTGATGGTGGCCCACTGCCGTCGACACGACTCCCCTGACCTCCTCCTGGACTATGAAGCTCAGTCACAGGCACAAGCTCAGCGGACACTGCAGCACCAGCCTCTCTTCTTTGATCTGGGAAAATCAGACAGTGAGGAGGAGAAAGAAGATGATGGGGATGAGGAGGATGAGGAGCGAGGAGAAAAAAGAGTGTCAGCACATCTGCCCTCATATAACCCATCTGGCCTGCAGCATGTAATACATGTAAGACCTATAAATCACTAGCATCTCATGTGAAGCTTGATCCCAATGATTGATCCCACTAAAAAAAGTGCTAATTCTGTTGGAAATTAATAACATTTTCATGAATGAAAAGAATCAAGTTTATAATCAGGGGGTCCTTTGCACATATGTAAGGTTTTTTTATAGGTTTATTTTTCATTTTTATTATTTTAATGATTATATGCTGGCCCATTGCCTACAAAATCAGCTGTCCTCGGATAGGAGATAATCATTTCAACTTGATTAAAAAAACAAAAAGGAATAATTGAATTGAATAATATATTTACCACACAAAAGAGTACATTGTAATATGTATTAAAAACTACAAACAGTGAGTTTTGAACAATATTTACTATTATTTTGTGGCTGTTCAAAATGTGTCCCACATATTCGTCACCACCGTCAGATATTTATAAAAAGCAATAAAATCAGGCAACTACAAGGTCAGCTACATTCCTCCATACCCCATTTTCAAACCTTCAGCTTTACAGCATGCTTCAAGATCACTCAAGCTCCCGTAATTTTGCTATTTTCTCTTAAACTTGTTCATATATTTGGGCACTGCTACTGTCACAACCATAACATGTCAACACCGTCTCTTTTGTATAGAAAATATTAGATTAGATTATGACATAATTGTATACTTTTTAAGAAGAGGTCTGAAGTAGCTAGCAACAGAGGGGAAACAAGATGGCTATAATGTGAACAAATCATGCATATGATGTGAAAGAGTAGGTTTTGTCACCACCGTCAGACGTCACCACCGTCAGGTTTTCTATCTGACGGTGGTGACATACCGTGTGACGGTGGTGACAAAACCCCCCAAATGGTCTATAACAGAGGCTAGAATATAATTGTTGATCACAATAAATACCAATATATTATCCTGTAATGTTCCATTCACCTCTTTAATATTTTTATTTATTTAATTCCCCCTATATTTCTTCCATTCAGGCTTACACTGCATGCTACTATTAGCGCGAGTGAGAGTGAGGATGTTTCCTGATATCCTCACGGCTGTGCTTCAGCTGCAGGAATACAGCAGTTCTAATCTGAACACGTTTGATGCGATTAAATTGTGTTTCATGACGTTCATTTAGATTTTTGCCCACACTAAAAATTTGTTAAAGCCTAGCATGGATAGGAGCAGCAATAACCCCCTTGGGGTAAACAGAACAGAACCAACATGAATGTTTTGCAGATTATTTCAAAATTTAAAGTACAATATAATTCGAGAATTTATTCAGATTCTTGGGGAATCAGAATGTCAAGTCCTGACTGACGAGTGGAGCTGGGGAGGGAGGAGGGTAATGAGCTCCTGAGAAACGTGATAGCTGCTGATAATACTGAAGGAGCTTATATATGTGTACAGTGATAGGCGTCATATTCCTATAGGGGGAGGTGGATCAGCTAATAGTCGGCTGATGCGAGCTTGACTAACGTGACCTGCCAAAACTAACCAGAACTAAGGATGCACATAGTGCAGCTACTGCCTACCTACACAGCACATAGTATGCACTATCCATTCCAGGCTATGCATCTCCAATGACTAAAGCCAAATGAAAATGGCATGACATCATTTAAACAAATCTAACATTCGCTGTAATTACCCCCAATTTCATAGTCATTACACTCAACTTTGACTTTATGTATTTTCGAAAGTTATGGCTAGGCAGCAGCTATATAGAGGAGAGAAGGAGAAGAAACAGGGAATACCAAAAAAAGCTGAGAGAGAAAATACACAGTGAGGCAGAGTTAAATGAGGAATACCTCATAAAAGGAAAAAAAAATGTTTATCACAGTGCTCAAGATTGTTATTTTTTGGACCAAAGAGTTAAATGAAGTTGTTAAGCAAGAATTGATTGACTTGAGTGGTATACATTGTGGAATTGTATGTTGTAAAGAGGCCACAGTCACCACCGTCAGATTAATGTCACCACCGTCAGTTCTAAAGTCACCACCGTCAGAGGGAGTTTTATTGGTTTTAAATGAATATACTTGAAATATGATTCTTCAGTGCTGTTGAGTTATTAAAGTAATAGTCTCTTTTAATACAAAAATATGTTTGTTAAATAAAACAACATTAATTTTTCTATTTAGGCTTAAAGTAAATGTTGTATGATGTTATATCTTTTAAAGGAGTACACGCAAAACAGTATAAAAAATGAAAAGTAAAAAAAAAAAGTAAATATTCAACATTTAACAGCATATATGTGTACCAAGAATACCAGATAATGATTTAAAAACTCTAAATACATATTAGACCAAACAAATAAAAAATAATTTGCTATTTATTTTGTCTGACGGTGTTGACAAAAACAAAGTGATAACTGGAGAAATGCCTATTTTATGAAAAAAATACAAAATGAGGAGGTTGCACCGGTGCATTGCTGAACAGCCAAGACCTTGCTTTATAATGATATACCTTCAGATTTTGTAATTTAACTAACTTTTTATTTTCAAAATTAAAACCTGTTTTATCCAAATTCCCAAGAATCACTGATATATATACAGACAGACAGACACACAATGATTCGTGTTCAATTGGATTTAATTGTATCTTTTTGCAGTCTATGGAATTATAGTGTGGTTTAAATTTGATTAGTTTGATATGCAACATACAATCTGTTTGTTTACGCCACATTTCTAATCCATGCAGTTCTTCAAGTCGACACCACTAGTAACAACAGCCTTGAGAGATATTGTCAATTTCCTCATGTTTTTAAAAGATACAGTATACATAGATCAGGAAAAATAGTCTTCTCTTTGAAAATGGGAAATTTGTTCTTTAACCACGTGTTCCTGAATTTTGTTTTAATTTTATAAAAAAAACTTTTCCATTAACAACACTATGAAATCAAAAGCAGTGATTATTAGGGTATAATGCAATATCAAGATTATAGATTCTTATAAATATTCTGTCTGTTTCCAATTTTTAAAAAGGTGACTGTTCAATACTGCAAATCCACATTGAATTGAAATTTCATTGCATTAAATCAAATCAATTTACAGTATTGTGAATTACTCATGTAATACTTAAAAAAAAGAAGAAAAAAAACTAGATTTGTCTTCATAATTCTTTAACTTTCCCTTTTCCAAGTTTTTTTCCTCATTTAATATTTCTTTGTTTTATTCTTAAGTGTGTTAGATTACAGAAGTAAAATGGACTGGGAATGCCTTTTCTTTTTGAAGTGTATTTCCTTTCCTTAGCAATTAATAACAGACCCTAGCGAAAGATCAACTATGATTGAAAACTGTTTTAATAAAAGCACTCATCTTGAAGTGTTATATTATATGTTATCAGTTATGTGTGCTGTATTTGCTGCCTTTAGGGTTGTCAGAGCATAGCTGCTCATGATCGAGAGTTGGAGACGAAGGTGGCCAGGCTGATGGGCAATAGACGCACCAAAGCTCCTGATCCAAACCTGGTGTCTCCCTCAGCTCCTGGAGAAGGAGAGGACAAGACTTACCTCCTCTTCACCACTGGCAGCCTCACCTACTCGCCTCACCAAATTGGTGAGTGTGCACTTGTGTTTTCCATACAGTACATGTGGGATGGTGAACTCATGTGTTTGTGTGTTTCAGGTATCAAGCGGATAATGCCTGATCAAATGACAACAAGTGGTCCTGTGTTAGGAGAAGAGCGCAGTACAGAGGAGTTCTTTGACTCGCTGGATCATGTGATCGACATACACGGCCACATCATCGGCATGGGTCTGTCACCTGACCATAGGTGTGTTTGCTTTGCAGCAGTAAATGACTAGCATACATGAGCTTTTAATTGACTTTGGACGGATGCAGTTTACTCAGCAAGTTCATATGGTTTGTGAAATTTAATCAAGAGAACAAATTTGTGTGGCAAATTATCTGGCTTGACTTATCATGCAAATCCTGGATGTTGCTGTTGTGTTTCTATGGGATACAAAACCACAAAGTCTTCCTTCAGGGGACACAAGCAGGCTTAAAAAGCTGAAATAATCTAAAGCTGACAAGGCCATAAAAAAAATTTAAATACCTTAAATGGTATAAGAAAAGTCTTAATTATTATTTCAAGAGGTCTTACATTTTGGGGACAGTTAAACAGTCGTGGTATGGCTTAATGTGATTATTAAACTTCAAAACACTTAATTTACCTAAATATAATCACTGTTGCATGTTCTATAGATTTAGAGCAGTTTGAATACCACACATTTATGTTTAATATAAATATAATTTTGACTTTAAAAAGAAGGTGTATGGCTGACCACAGAAAAATATGTGGTCAAAATGTGTAAATCCTTCTGAAATTGAAATATTATCTATGAATGTGTCAGCTGTCATTCAGTGTTTGTCTGTTGATAGGTACTTGTACGTGAATAGTCGAGCATGGCCGGCGGGATGTGTGATCTCTGACCCCATGTCCCCTCCCCCCATCGCAGAGGAGATCGACCTGCATGTGATTGATCTGAAGAGTCTTAGAGAGGAGCGCCGTAGCCTTCGAGCCCACCGGGCCTTCACACCCAACGATGAGTGCTTCTTCATCTTCCTTGATGTCAGCCGAGACTTTGTCGCCAGGTGATTTACATCCCATTTAGCACATTGTATTTGCTGTGGTAAACAGATTATTAGGTCTTTTAACTATGTGTGTACTAAAGTAAACCATAGCTTTCTTTCACTAGTTGATATGACATTTATACCAACACTAAACGTGGGTGCACCATAGGGATGGGACGGTATTAAAATTTCATATTACGATTATAGTGACCAAAATTATTGTGTTTATCAATAGTATCACGGTTTTGTTTAAAGGAGATGAAAGTGAGAGAGAGGCCCTTGGTGACGTCAGATCCAATGGGGGCGCTTCGCGCCCACTACGCCACATCCCGCCGAGACGGGCGTGGCTTGGGCCTATAAATACAGCTCAATGGGCTGATATAATCTGTTTTTTCATTGCCGAAGCAAACCAGAGCATGTTGCAGGCACGGCAAAGATACGCAGTACTCGTTCCCTCTTCTAGAGAAAACCGAGGTTACGTTAGTAACCGAGAACGTTCTCTTACGAGAGGTTCTCTCTTACTGCGTCATATCTTACGCTAGGGCAACATGGTGTAAAACACCTTGCGTGCTGGGATCCAACACCAAAGTCCCAAAGGCAGGTGCCCGGGGCTCATTTAGTGCATAAACACCAGGGTCTCACAGAGAGTCTGAGAAGAGAGGCTATAAGTGTCATTCCCAATAAGTAGCATCCTAAGGGAGCTAATCATATCTACACAGTCAGGGTGAAATTGTTCGGCCTGAACAGGGTTACAGTATGGGTCCTACTCATTGCCCATGGAGTTATTTTATCGATCAGCGAGCGGTGCTCAAGTGGTTTCAGTATTCTGAGCCGAAGCAACGGGGCAGACAGTACTGGGGTGAGTTGCATAAACTGCTAAGACTAGTCTTACAAGTTAGTCATCCAATTTTTTTAGTAAGATTGATTACCCCTAACAACCTGCTAGGTGGTCAAACTAGTTCTTAAAAGGGTACATATCATGCTTTTAAAATTTTTACTTATAAATCATACATTTGTGGTCTATATAAAGCATAACTGCAATGCTTGGGTCTGAATTCCTCATTATTATAGCTCCACAGGCCCCTTTTCTACCCCTTTTCTGATGTGTGTCTGTGAGCAAGTCGTTTTAAAGCGGCCCCTTTAAATAAAAAGGAGTTGCGTCTTTCCCCGCCCGCTCTCCAGGTCGCTGAGTTCACGGTCGGTTCAACTCCCCCCGTTCGGCCATTATTGTAGTTTGATAAGAGATATACGATTACTATAGCTTCAAAGAACATTTTTATTCACACGTTAACAAAATGTCAACAACGGAAGACTTGTCCATCAAGCCTTAAAGACGACGACGAACCTGAAGAACAACGTCTTCATATGGATGCAGCGGTATGTAAGTTAAGTTAACTATTTTGTGTTATTAGTGAAAGTCGACTATTTCTCTTGTTAAAACAAGCACACTGACAAGATAAATGACTACGGTCTAATCTTACCTCTAAAAATCTGTATTTATAATAATATGATAACTTACGTTTAGAAAAGCATCAGAAAAAAACGCAGCAGCTAAATGATAGAAGGAATTTACCCCTCATTCAGACGAAGTCGATCGGCAAACCCTTTTGTATACTGGCGGAGGTTGTTGAAGTGGGAATCCTTGAAGTGCTTCAGGTCACTACATCCAACAACCGAACATTTTGACTTGCCCTCTCGTAACTTCTGTATCATTGAGCTTGGACTATAAAATCGGAGCGAGAAATAATAATGGTGGATTGCTCGACGTGTTGGACCGGTAGTCAATGTCCTTATTTGTCAGTTCCGCTGCAAATACTGTGACGTAATTGTTCAAGAAACGTAATAGAGAACGGAAAAATCTGAACAGGTTGAAAAATATGACCAAAACAGAATATAAAGATATAAACAAATCACCTGAAGAGAATAATTTAATTTTTTTCTGTACTTATAAACACTCCAAATATACAACAAAATGCATTAACCTAAAAACCTAGATTTTGCATGATATGTCCCCTTTAAAGTCCCTGTAAAGTCAAAATTAAGTATGTGTTCTGAGTTTGTCACACCACAGAAAAATTGTGTTGTTAGCCACCCAGCCTAATTTGAATGATAAAAAAAGCCGGCAAGTACATAAAATAAGTTAAATAATCAAAATCTTGAAAAAAATGATCAGTTATCTCTGTTCTCAAACACTGGGGGCGTGTCCGCTGGCTACACTGAAACCACGCCCACTAGCGGGAAAGCTGTCGACGGTGATATTAGGTGATACTGCTTTCGGGACGGGAGGATGAACGCTGAGGCGCAAGATAGTCGTTTCGGCCCCGTTCGCCTAGCCTAACTTCGTCATACTCATATTCTAGTGAGAATATGAGTCTGAAACTCCTCCGTAGGGCTTTGATTGTGAGGCGTGTCTTAACCGAACCAGGAAAAAAAAAAACCTCTCCACTCAATTGGATAGTCGGTAGACCTACAACCAATCAGAGCGGTAGACCTACAACCATCGAACTTCCACTGTAAACACATGTATGATGTGAAAACGAAACCATTGAGCGAAATACCGGAGTGAACATGGCTGATCGAGTTTTGTTGCCTCCTTAACCTGATCCTTCATGAGTGCAACCAAGGGGACACAATCACAACTATCGCTTTGCCGGCCTTTGGCCTGCCCAGTTTCTCGCTGACGATCGGTAATAGTTGATTAATTAAACTTTTCCCAAAACCTGTCGGGAGTAGGGCCACAACATCACCTCCATTCAAAATCTTTAACACACTTCTTGTTCGAGCTTCAGTTTGCAAATGCCGGGAATATTCTCTACAACAGAGCGAAATGCATCCCGTGTCTCCATATCCGCATTCGTTTTCGATTTCCCTAACCTAAAATACAATCGTAATCTCTGTGCTTAGCGTCTATGTCACGGCTCTCAGCCCGCCCTCTGTTCGTTGATTGGCCGGCTGTTTTCAGGCCGGAGGAAAACTGAGAGACATGTCGACTGCGAACTGAAATCGAACGGAAGTACGAAGTCTGAAGCAGTCAGGCTATGTCTGCTTCCCGGACAATGTAAGGAAGACTGTTCCAAAGTTTTGGTGCTAAATAAGAAAAGGATCTACCACCAGCAGTATATGATGTTTAATTGGGAGCCAATGCAGTGTTGACAGAACCGGGCAAATACTGTATGTTCTGGTAAGAACTTGAGCTGCTCCGTTTTGGACCAGTTGTAGTTTAATTATTAATTATACCATGTTCTGGATGAATACTCGATTCTGATTGGCTGCAGGGTGTCCGTTAAAAAGTGATAGAGGACACCTACTAAAGTAGTTCTGGTGAAACTGCCTGTTTACTATTCGAAATGTATAAATAAATGCGCTGCCTACAACAGCTGTGAGTAACCATAGCAACAGGCAGTCAAACGCTCTATCAAAACAAACATCTAATGTTAGATGTTATAGCCGAATACAACAATGAGCGAATTCGTTATTTCTTTTAACATTTATGGAGAATATGGCAACTTTGACGACTGGTATGCTGTAGGTCGACTCTCCGATGCTGGACTGGAGAGCCGTCAAATAATGTCGGTGACAGGCCATCAATGCGAGAGCAGTCTGCGGGCTTACTGGGCTCCGTCTGTCCGTGAGAGACGAAGCTTGAGCAACGTACTCTCTGCATCATGAGCAGCAGTACCCAGCTTTTGTGGATCCTCCTGACTGGCCGACTTTTTCAAATTGCACTATAAATGGAAATGTTGAAATTAATTGTAAATAAAAAAGCTAGCATGGAGGCAAATGACCCTCTCTTTGATCTGATTAAGTTAAAGGTTCTCTAAGCGATGTGGGGCCAAAACATTTTTGTCACATACATCAAACGTCTCCTCACTATCGGCTAGCTGCCTGTCCCCTAAACACACTGTAAAAAAAACGCGGTCTCTGTAGACACCACAGGCTCCACAAACGGCAACAAAAACAATCATGTCTCACCCGGACCACGAAGCCTAACAAACAGTGTTCCAGCCAATCACTGGCAAGAAGTATTTGAGGGTGGGTCTGGGGGGTTAGTGCGCGTGCACATGAAGGGTGTGTGTGTGTGAAGGAGATAGAAGCATCAGAGGGAAGTTTGATTTCTTGGCCGACACACGACCAAATAGACGTCGTTCTGAAGAACAAATTAAAAAGAAGAAGGAGTCGGATAAAGAACGTGTGCGAAGTTCCGAATTTACATCGGTAGCAAAGCTTTTGAACGATGGCGAGAACTCCGGCGGCAGAAGGGCTTCCAGTCCGACATTCAGGTTGCTCTGTTTTTGCTGGACAGGTGGGTAACGTTAAATAGTTTTTTTTTTTTTTCTTCTAAATTGACGCTTATGTTTGCCAAACCCACACAAGGATATAATAGCTTGTTTTCACGTGACGTCACGACACTGCGTTGCCATGGTGCGAAATGCAGATGGAGGGCAGGAAGTGATTTTCCATATTTAGGAAGCACTATAAAACACTCAAAATGCCTATGTTTTGCGTCATTTATGGTTGCTCAAATCGATCAAACCACGAGGAGTTTTTATCGTGTGCCCAAAGTTGTTGCTCATAAGGGGGGAAAATACAAGAAATTGACAGAAAAACACCAGGAAAAATGCCTTGCAAACCTACGTCTGCGGTCGGGAGAAGCCGAATGGGAAATGCCTGTGTGTGTAGTGATCACTTCGTCAAATTTGAGTTAATACGTTATTTATGTGGCTTATAATTACATCAATCAGGTGTTTAAATACACTTATGTGGCTGTTTGTGTAACATACCAGTTTCCGAGCTTTGTAAAGTCAAAGTATGTCTGTGAGACGAGTTAGTTGCTGTTATCTACAGCCTCGATGGCAGGCAAATCTCTCAATTCAGTTGAAAATCGGTCCTCTTCATAACGTAAGGATCACCTCCAACATATGTTTCGATTTTCTGTTTATATATTTCTCTTGTAATAGCGTCTAAAGTAGTACAGTACGCATTTTCCTCCATTTCGTCCATTGCGGTCTTCACTCCTTGCCCTCCATCTGCATTCCGCGCGTCAACACAATCACGTGACTGCAAACCACCTATTAGCTAGAACTATGCACGTTCACAATTATTTCAGGAAGCACGGAAGGGAGGGGGAGGAGATGAGATGCGGCGGAGGGAGAGTCTAGCTAGCCTCCGATTTGTTTGAAAATATTCCGAATGTCAACAACACCCAGGATCGCTCAGAGAACCTTTAATTTATTGCCCTCTATAAGCGCAAATCGCTGGTGCTCAGAACTAATTGTTTTTTTTTGTGTGTGTGTTTTTGATTGTTGTTTGATTAATTGTTTTATGTGTAATAAAAAAAAAATAACTATGCCTACCCTCGTGTTTCATGAAGAAAAAAAAATGCATTTTTGAACCTGAAGGGTTCTACAAGTTGAGCGGACTATAAATGTCTCCGGTTGCTAAATAAACCTTCAGGCAAGTTATTATTTATAAAAACTTGATTTAGCCTAATTAAAATATAAACTAATGTTTTAAAAATGTTTTATTTGGCAAGTGACCATGGTATAAGCGGGTTAATGCCCTTCGGCGGAGGCAACCGTCCTCCGCTGCGCGTTGGCCGGTTCACGCCTCGCCGTCGTCCATTAACCCTTACGCGTTCAGGGCAACCACCCAGTAGAGCATTACAATAATCTAGCCTTGTTGTCATGAAGACATGAACTAACTGTTCCACATTTGTCATTGAGAGCATATGAATTTATATATATTTTTAAGATGGTAGAATGTGGTTTTACAGATACTAGACACATGACTTTCAAATAAAAGATTGCTATCAAAGAGCACACCTAGGTTCCTAATCGACGAGGACTTGACCGAGCAGCCATCAATTGTTTTGTACCTACAGTATTGCAGGTTATTAAGTGAGAACGTTTTTTGTCCAATAGAATCTCGGGGGGTTTTTTTTTTCAGTATTAAGTTGTAGAAAATTTATATCAGCTTGCATTCTGTTAATTTTCTGGATTGGTAAGTTTCATCAGGGCCTTAAGAAATATAGAACTGATTATTAGAGTAACATTCACAGAAATGAATTTGAACTTCCCAATTACATCCACATTTTTGCTACTGAGCTAAATATGTTCCTGCTGAGATGGTATTTACTTACGAGTACTAAGTCAAAAAAATGTCTGACACACCAAGCCGGCATAAAATAACTAGCAGCGATGAAAGCTGACTATTGTTGCCTGCGTCGACTGCATCTCGGCCAAAAAGATGAGCTCGAACACCCCACAAATACTTCAGGCGACTGTCAACTAGCATGTGCGTTCTGCACCTGTAAGGAAATAACTCTTTATCAGCAGGGAAACCGAAATTAGGAACTGCATATATGCAAACTTAAAGCAGTGCTTGCTTATCATTTTGAATATCAATCATGCTGATTATTTTCTTCATTCCAGGCGGCTTATGTTATGAAAATATTCTCGTAATAGAATGCTTAGATAAGGTGACAAACATCTTAGGCGACTTCTTTGCTCTCTTTCATCACTTGTGCTGAAAACACTTCACTAGTTCGCTAAGCTGAACATTCAACATGTTCAATTGTTCATGTTCAACTTAGCGTGTCGAGCTTTACACATAATGATGTAATGTCCACACTATGTACTCATCTAGACATCTAAACCATCATTAAAGGGGTGATGAACTGAGAAATCAAATTTTCCTTGAGCTTTTGACATCTAAGAGGTCATCATATTATAAGTTTCAGAACTGAAAACGTCCTTGTTAGTCCAATAAAAGCTTTTATTGACACAGCCTCTAAAAACGACTCGTTTTTAAAAGTGGGGAACTATGACGACAAAGAGGATAAAACACCACCCCCACAGAAGATGATCAACACCTGCTTCACCACGGCAGGTTTAGCCCCGCCCACCGATTCGCGCATTACACACATAAGTATCATACATGTACATGCTTACCTCGTGATGACAAACTGGATCGCTACCGAGCAATACAGAATATTGTGCAGTGCCTGGTTGTGCAAGACAGTCGCTGCATAAGCTTCCTGTGGATTCCAATAGGACTGCATGGATAAAACTTATTTTTAATGACGTTCCAGCAGCTGATGAGGTAAAACATCGTCGTCTGTTCGCTTCATTTCACTGAGGATTGTTTTGTCAACAAGACTGGATTTGCAGACCGATTAAGAGTAAAGAACGGTGCTGTGCCGTCTATATTGGATCTGACAGGAATATTGTGCAACACACGGACTCTGGGTTGAACATGTATGGGCGAATCCGGTTGCCATTTTACAACATAGGACGTTTTCCCCCACGTACACCGACGGGTGAGTTAAACTCATTATAATATGCAAAACTGTTCTCCACTCGCAGCAGTGGGTGTTTACTTCCAAGTCTTCAGTGCGACACGCCCATAAAAACCAACTGTTTTTCAGGAAAGCTCACAACCAGGATACAAAATAGCCTATTACTTGTTCATTTTGATGTTTTTGAATGCAAAAACCAAGCGAACATTATAAGTTGACCTCAGACAACAATATAATAACATTTAAAAAGCCAGTTCATGACCCCTTTAAATGCTTGCCAAACAAAATATCTTAAGGATTGAGTCATAACTGCACTAGAAGTGTTTATTCTCTAATGAGTGTACTTGTCTGTGCAGCGGTGCAGAGGACAAGCACGGTTACATCTGGGACCGACACTACAACATCTGCCTGGCACGCCTGCAACATGATGATGTGGTCAACTCTGTGGCCTTCAGCCCAGCAGACCAGGAGCTGCTGCTGTCTGCCAGTGACGACTCCACCATTAAAGTGTGGCGCTCCCCACGCATGCTGCGCCTCACACAGCCCCCCCGACACCCGCCACGGGCTCGCAAACTGATCTCGTCCTTACTCGGCCAAAGAAGAGCTAATCTGAATGGCAAACCCTGACCTGGACACTGGCAGGCGTATCGAAACAGAAAGACACTCCATGAGCAGAGAGGCATGTGTGAGGTCAAGAAACTGGACTTCTACATGGGTGCCTATGAGAAGAACAAGGGTACATGTGTTTTCTTAGTGGCAGGTAAATCACTGAAAAATGAAATGTGATCTTTGCATAAAGAAACAACAAAAGAAAAGAGGATTTTTGGATCACCATATGCGCATAGAAACGTAAACATCAACAGTATATGTGACTTCAAAGGCAAAGAACCAAGGATTTGAGGGAAGATATAGGTCATTCACATGTGAGTGTCTCGTGTGCAGTTGTAAGTCCATTTAACCCAGTCGTGGTGACTGAAACACTGCCTGTGCCCGCTCATATTTTTTATGTTTTTTGTTTTTGTTTTCTTTTAGATGATCAGAACAAAAACAGGTTTAGAGTATTTAAATACTCAAAACAGGGGGAAAATCTAGATTCTGGTACAAACTTACAAAAGTTATGTGTCTCTGGTTTTATTTTTGGTTTTAAAAGAAAGAGCAGTTCAGTTTAACATGGTTTCTGAATGACAATGTTTATTTCCTCTCCATCTATGCCTTTATTATTGAAATCAATTGTATCCTTTGTGCATATGGGATTTAACAATCATACCATACTGAAAAATTCCAAAGAAACTCAAAGCCTTCATGTTTGAACCTTTAGCTGTCACCTTTATTCAATCATTCGGTTTTAACAATGCACCAGTGACGCACCTCTGTTATGGTATTATATATTTATTTGATATGTACATCCTGGTATGACATGTCGTGACTGTATGTGCAGGTTGTATTCACATTTATTTCTATAGGATTGTTAAAACTACCAAAAAGAAGAAAAAACTCAATTACAGGTCCGACAGCAGGCCATTTCATTCTCCATTCAATATTTAATGTAGATGAGCTCCATGACACACTTTTCACACACGTTATACCCACAACTCACCTCCAGCACCTCACCTTCCTGTGTCATAAGCTTACATTTGTTTACCAGCATTAAATATTCAGCAAAGGTGCTCATTTGTTATAATCTCTTAAATGTCCCCATGGCTCACATATATGATCTATACATGTGAAGCACAGATGAAATATTTGTTACTTGTGCATTACAGGCAGAGTGTGAGAAAGTTTGGATCACAATGTGCAGCATTAGGCTCTATAATTGTGGCCAGTGGTTTTTTTGTTAATGGACCTGGTTCCCTGTATGACATTTGTTTGAGCTTGTGAATCTGATTTATCACCTTCCTTTTGGCTGTTTGCCATCGTTTTACATTTTGTATTGTAGAATGTGTAAAATTTGTTTGACCCATTAAACTATTTTTCTTTTACCAGATACAGTGTACATTTTCAATTTTACCCAAAGCAACTAAAGATGTATATACATTTTTTACTTTTTTTTTTCCTTTGGCAAAGGTAAAAACATGGGACATAAAGACATTGTAGAGACCACTTTAACTGTTGCATGTTTACATGTTACATTACAAGAGACCACTTTTTAATACATGTTTATTGTTACTCGGCACACAACAATTGTATATTTAAAACAAATGTATTATATAGTAAGAACTCAACTTCACAAAAAACTGCAGGATCAGGACACTATGCTTAAATGAAAGGAAACATTTTTATCACAATAACAAAACAAAGGGTATATCACTATCTAAAAGTGAATTGCATAGCTTCAGTGAATTACTAAATAATAAAATACAAACTAATATAAATGATAGATAAATGGTACAAATTAATACATAGAATTAAATAAAATGATTTTAACTGATTTTTTAATTCATTTATGATAGAGAAATGAAAGAGAAATGTTTGCTTTTGTTGTAAAGAAGAAATAGTGACATTTTTTTCTAATTATCCAAGTAACATGGACTGTTATTTAACTGAACAGGATTTATACTGCATCTAGGTTAACTCAGAAAATATACCATGCTAATCTAAAGTATAGTGATGTTACAGAGGAAAAGGTATTAGTATGTCTGATCCATTTTATAAGGGCTTGAATATAATAAAATGTCTACAGCTGGAGAATCTGTGTAGCCATTTCATTCTCAAGCCCAAACAAAAAGATCCAGTCCAACGATTAGATGATGTTTACAAGTAGGCTAACTACATTGAATTTAAGCAGTGGTTAGTCAAGATGTTTGGACATCTAATAAATTCCTTTTCCCTCTCTTAATAACATAGATGAGCTTTTGTATGTGCATGAGGCTACAATATTTACATTTCATAAGAACAAACAGCACAATGATTCATTTCTATGAGCTGACTCTCACAGCGCTCAATCAGTTTATGGATATTAAAGTTTCTCTATTATTAAGTTAGTCACGTTTGTAAAAAAAAAAAAAAAGCATACCGATGACAAATACGTATCTATTTATAAACTATACTTCCAGAAAAAGTGACCATGCCTCTAAAAATGTCCTCACAAATGCAGTTAGCATCCAAACAAGATCAGATTTTAACGGCATGAAAAATCCTGCACCCTTCAAGTCTCTCATAAGTAATATTATGTTATTACATACAAAACAGGTATAGTTTAATTTATATGATATAAATATGTATTATGATAATAAATATATAGTACATATTAAATATTCAGTTATATCAAAATAGTGGAGTTATTGCTATGCAAGTAAGTTTGATCATTGCCACTCCATAGACATAATAATAATATCATCAATGAAAAATATTTCTTGAACCAACTATATGGTATTATAATATAATCATTTATATTGTATAGTTTAAATGGCTTCCGCAGCTGATATAATAATAATAAAAATAATACCATCCATTGTTATAATATATAATGAGTTATAAGCCAGTGAGGTCGACTATGGCTTTAATAAAAATGGTGTCATCTCTCAGATACGAGCTTTTGCCTGCCAGCTTGGCGAGGGGGCAGAAGAGAGGACAACCGCTGGCAATGTTCATCTCACTGATGGGTCTCTGGAAGGATGTGGAGCTCACGTCAGGCCTAAAGGCATCGATGATGTGCTCTCGGTTGTTCTGATCCAAGAGCATTAATGTCACCTGGAAGGAAAAAAGAATTACAAATCAATGTAATGCCAAGCTTTACGTTCTAAAGGTTACATCGGACATCAGGTGACAGAATACATGTACTAACCCTTAAGATACAATAGTTATTACAACCACCACATTCTCAGCCATTTAACATTTAATAATCAATTATTCATTAGATGCAATATCCTAACTACATGTATTCCACAGTTTATAGATGTTGAATATAACAACAGAACAAACTCAACATTCAGTCCCTGCAATAAGTGATTCATCCACACATGAGTGGTGATGTGATGCTTTAGTTGGTAGAACAACCCTTAAAAATTTAAAGTAAGAGTAAATGAACGCCTGAAAGAGGAGTGAGAGCGTATCAGCTCATTTACCTTCTGGCTGAAGGGCCACTTCAGCAGTGCGTCGTATTTGCCCCTCATGACCACAAAGAACAGGGAGAGGTGAGTGCCCCGACCTGTGCCGTCACCGTTCAGGTACAGTCTCAGACACATCTTATACCCATATTTACTGGAGTAGAATGCTGAAGAACAGAAGAAAGGTGCTAAACAGCAGGGTCAGAAATTAACTCGGGCAAAAACATCACCAAAGGTGACTAAAATGCTTCACAAGAATCAGCTCCGAAAACAGTGAATACAATCTGAAAACTTAACTTTGACATGTAAAAACAGCATTTTATGTTATCAATTTGAATCAGTTGAAAGGCATTTAAAGGTGCAATGTGTAAAAAATTTGAGCATCTCTTAAAGGGATAGTTCACTTTGAAATTAAGTTTTGATATGTTTTAGCTTACCTCAAGGGCATCCAAGATGTAGGTGTCTGTTTCCACAGTATTTTCAATTTAGACATTTTTCGGTCAAACCGTTGTTGTCTGTCAGTCCTAAAATGCAGTTTTAGGGGGTCCACCTCAAAGAGCATGCACAGAGAAGTCCAAATTAAACATGATTTAATGACTCGTAAATGTAAGAACACATTGATGGCCTAAGACACGAAACGAGCGGTTTGTGTGAGAAAACGTACAGTATTAATATCGTTTTTTACCTCTTGTTAACAGCCGTCGAACTGATCTGAATCAGATGTCCAACTGAACCGAACTGAACCGTCTCCAGACGTTAAGCCGGAAGTGATCTCTCGCGCATCCACATCACGCATTGTTGACAGAGATTTCGGAAGTTTTACCCTTCACTAAACATATTTAGATATACGGGAAATTGCAATGGAAGACGATTTCGATATATCTAAATATGTTTAGTGAAAGGTAAACCTTCCGAAATCTCCGTGTAAACAATGCGTGAGCGAGAGATAATTTCCGGCTTAACGTCTGGAGACGGTTCAGTTCGGTTCAGTTGGACATCTGATTCAGATCTGTTCGACGGCTGTTAACAAGAGGTAAAAAACTATATTAATACTGTTCGTTTTCTCACACAAACGTTTGTTTCGTGTCTTAGGCCATCAGTGTGTACTTACATTCAGAAGTCATTAAATCATGTTTAATTTGGACTTCTCTGTGCATGCTCTTTGAGGTGGACCCCCTAAAACTGCATTATAGGACTGACAGACAACAACGGTTTGACCAAAAAAATGTCAAAATTGAAAATGCTGTGGAAACAAAGACACCTACATCTAGGATGCCCTTGAGGTAAGCTAAAACATATCAAAAATTTATTTCAAAGTGAACTATCCCTTTAACAGAAATGCAATGACATCCATAACTATGTTTTCAGTGGTGTATAAAGAACTTACTTAATAAACCTTAAAGTTTTTATTACCTTCGAATGAAACATTTATATCTACATAACCGCGGGCATCCCCTCTATGAAGGTCAACATATTGTGACATCATGTTTCTAGCGTAGCCGAACGCGAACACACAGCGCTACAGAACGCGTTTCGTTCATACCTTGAAAGAGAAGCCGCAGAAAGCTAGAAGCAATAGACACCGTGAGTAGTGACGTTTCCCTTGTCAGTGGTGTAAAATATGTAGTTGGACTGTTTCGTGTAGTTACTCTCCCTCGCTGTGTTATGGCTTTGCTATGTGGGGATAAATGTGCTGGTTACGTTTGTGAGACAGCTGATTAGTACTCTTGTCATTGACACAGTAACGTTACAGGAATAACAAGTCGATCTTAGAAGCATTTAAAGTCGATCGCAAAGAGTTTTCAAAATCAGAGAAGAAAGCCTATTGTATGTAGTAAATGGTGTCTAGGGGATGCGGAGGCACGCGTGCTGTTACAATCATGTCATTTGTGCCGTGCGCATCTTTGGGCGCATCGAGTTTAACCAAGGCTTTATGCTTTAACCAGCTCAGCCACAGTAACGGCTCATATTAGCCAGCCAAACTTTTACTACCCTGTTAGAAAACATATATAGTTGCATAGTTTCATATGTTTCTTCTCCCTCACTGTATTATGGGTTAGCTATGTGGGGAGAAATGTGCTGGTTACGTTTGTGAGACAATCCGTTGATTACTATTATTATATTATATATTAAGACCCTTGATCCTCACCTGACTATGGTTTTGTAAACTTTAGCCATGATGTGGTTTATAATGGACTGTGGTTCAGAAACAGTGACAATATTACACACTCTTGGCTCACTCTGGCTATTCTCAGCTATGTTTGTCCCGTTTTAGCCACCGTAGCTTCTTCGAAAGGGAGGGGTGAGCAGTGGGCTGAGCCCTTAGTGAACCGTTAGATGTCGCTAAAAATGACTCACTGCACCTTTAAAAAATGCATTCTAAAAATAACCTTCACATAAGCTTAAATTCCAGTCAGGACATTTTGCTAAGTGCCACAAAGCATCAAAGCCCTCAAGCTCCATTCAAGTTCTGGTTACAATTTACTATTTACAAAATGCAAAGTAGGATTAAAATTTATTGAACCAAGAACATTCCAGGACACAAGATCAATCAACAGCATTTGTGACAATGTTGAATACCACAGAAAATAATATACAATTATTAGTGCTGTAGCGATGATTCGACGTCAAAATTGCGTCGACGTCATATTTTTGCGTCGACGCTTCTTTATTTTTTTATTTTTTTTGCATGTTCCCGGCGGTACAGCTTGCCACACACACGTGGGAGACCGAAACATTGCAGAATAGAGGACGAAGACAACTAGAAGTGAATGTGCTATCCATTAAATGAATCACACACAGTAAACAAACCCTTAAGAAAAAAAATTGCAATTTAGACACGCAAACTGGGTACTGGTGTGGTGAGACGTACAAGCTCGGGCAGATTCGGCTTGAAGTCGTTCACGGACGCGGCGCCGGGCGCGTTGTTACAAAAAAAGGCATACACAGTCTTCCTGGTCTTGCGCACCCAACGGGTCATTTTTGCCGTGCGCACATTCGCGCTCGTGCGGACGTGTCGAGTATAAACCAGGCTTTAACTCTGATCAGTAGGTGAACTTCGCCTCCGACTCCGTTGCCCTCCTCAGCTGATATTAATATTTAAACATTCTCTATGATAAAAAATGTTTGTAAAAAATATTTTAATAACACGGTTTTGGCGGTTGTAGAGTTATGATGGTGTTCAAATACAAAACATTAGACTAACGTTAGCCAGCTTATAGTATCTTGATTCAGTATGCTAGTATTTATTTGAGATATTGTTTTTTTATTAATTGAGCAGCAGAAAAAATATTCTTTATATTAGTCATCCAATTAGTCATTAGATTAGTCGACTAATCGATAAAATAATCGCCCAACTAATCGTTTAGTTAATAATTGTTTACCCCAGCCCTAACAATTATACTATTATATAGATTATTCTCCTATAATCACCCCTTAGTTTCATGACAAATAGCTGTAAAGCCTGTACACCTGGTAACTTCCGTACAATGTCCCACATAAATAGCAAAAAGGGAGGAGACATAACTTCCTTTTATAGAGCTGAGCAGAGCATATCAAACATATGAGATTCATATTTCGGTCTTTAAACCCTCTGGGCACTGGTACGGTTTATGTACGTCCACAGTACGCGCCTCATGTAACCCTGATTTTTGCTTTCAAAATTGAAAAACAAACCAAAGGGTGAGTGCTGGAAATAATTTTCTGTTCTTATTGGACAACATGCAGCAAACACTGTTTATTGAGCTTAACTTGTACTGAACCTTGAATCTGATCTTAACCTTACCAGGTGAGAACATGGCAGGTGCTCGTCCTCCCACTGCGTCCTGTCTGCGACGAGAAAAGTCTGCTATTTTCCAAATGAACACTCCGTCGTATGTGCAGAACTGCAACTCCCGCAAAGACTGATCGGATTCTGCTAACTGCAGATCTCGCATGGTTAAAGTCCGTTCCAGCTGTCGCACCTACAAGAGTCACCAAAAACAGAAGGAAAACAGGGTTATGGAACTGACAAACAGCAATGTGGTTAAAATAAAGTAATGCTGATATACTAACATTTGAAGGACATATCTACACAATACTCTATCTGTCTTAGATGTAAAGTTGGCGACACTGGCACATTGTCTTTGGTTCATTGGTGCCTATGGTTCTATGGTAATTATTAATGGAGTAGTTCTGTCATTAAATGAAAATGAAGACGATTAACTCTTAAGCAGCAATGGTGGAGCTGTAGTAAAACAATGATATACTGACATATGATGGATAAGTAAAAACTTGTCTATTGTGTCTTTCTTAGATTTTTACTTTATTTGTACTTTTTCTTAGATTTTTACTAAAGTTCTGGTAATTGTTAAGAGTACTGTAGTACTCATTAAAGGAAAGATAACATTTTTTGGTTGAATTAGTCAACGCAAAACTGATCAATTAGCAGAAATTCCAGGATGGTTCCCACTTCAAATCCCATTTGAATTAAGGATCATGGCAGAGACAGCAGAGGCTCTTCTGCTGGGGGAGGAAAACCTGTTTCACAAGTAACAGTCGACAGAAACAAATCTTGCAAACAACTGTTTTATAGCGAAGGCTTCCACTGACAATACAAACAGACTATTAGGCCGGAGACACACTGGCTGCGTGGTGTGAGCGTGGCGTTTCCGTTACGTGCCACCTGCGTGGTGGCTGCGTCACGTTTTCTGTGTCTTTACACACCAGGAACATGACGCAGCACTGCTGCTGCTAGGTGACATATAGGGATAGTCTACATTTGGATTAGCGGTGTGTTGCTCTTGCCTTTACGACAACAATTTCAACTGTTATCACACATCTTCCAAAATCCGAAAAATATGGAAGAGGGCTGTCTGTTTATTTCAATAGCATTTACAAATTTTGTGTAGCTTTAACGAGCCTATATTTAGCCTGATGGTGGACCGTCACTCTGAACACACACTACGTTGTTATTGCAGCCTTATTTGTTGTTATTGTTATCTTATCTTTATATTCTCCTGAGGCCCAGAATGTTTTTTTCAAAAGTTTTTTTTTTCTTCTTAATGTAATGACATTGTTAAGAGCCTAAGAAACAACTGAAAAAAAAAAAAAGATATTTTATTCGTATGTTATGCTATGACATCTGTAGTAGACACCAGGACTCGATTAATAAATAAAAATGACATGAAATTCTATATAGGCAAAAATAATGGCAATATTTGAAAATCGATAATTATTATTATTATTCGTTTAAATTACATTGATATCTGAATATATGTCAAAACCTAGACTTTCAAACATCAAAATGTAATTTATTAATATGTATTCGTGTACAAAATTACATATAAACATTGTTTCCTATCGTTTTTTTACCTGGAAACGCTTCCAACACGCTTGCGTGTTGCGTGAAAAATAGTCATCGGTTCTATATCTAGTATGCACACTTTTCCCGCGTGTCACGCAGGCAGTGTGCAAGCTCTAACCTGTTAACATGGGAGTCGAAATAAAAATGGACACGCCACACAGCTGAAACGCTTATGCCAAGCAGCCAGTATGTCTCCGGCCTTAAGCTACAACAAAAAAAAATTAAAATAAAAACACTCTAATTTGGGGCACAGGCCATGTTGCCCCAAATTTGCATGACTTTTTTCTTCTAACGCATAATGCACCATCAGAAAAAAGTAAATTGTAATAATAAATTCACAGAAAAAAAACTTTTAATAAGACTTCAGAAGTTGTATGGACCACTTAATGTATAATGCTTTTTGTTATTTTTGGAAATAAATAACAATTTCTGTCCCCCATTCACTATCATTACATGGAAAATTGGAGTCTTCCAAGTGGAGTAAATCATACAGGTTTGTAACAATATGATGAGTCATATTTGTGTAAACTATCCTTCAAAGTAAAATGTTCACCAGTCAGTTATAAAACAAGATTGATCAATACGTCATTATTTGGTTACCTGCAAGGTGAGAGCCTCGCATCACCTTCGGACACATAGCAGAGCATCATAACCATCTCTGCTATCCGAAAGAAAAAAAAATCCTATAAATCCAACTTAGCGAGCGCTTTTTTTTTTTACTATAAGGGTATGATTTCCTGCAAGGTGTGCGGTGTACCTTGTTTGACAAGTTCTCAATCTTTTCCTGGTCTAGCCGATGTTGCCGGGACAGCGCCTCCAGGGTGAGGGCCGAGCGTTCAACCTCTCGGTTCAACACACAAACTATGTTCTCCAAAGCTGTGACTTTCTGCTGCACACCAGGACCGCCTCCTCTTCCTGCATTATGGGCGGCAGCATCAGCCCCCGCCAGAGGTGCATCTTCAGGTCCGCGATACAATCCCAGCCCAGAATCTTCCTGCCACTCCACAGCCCCCTCGGCTCGCAGGCGCACAGATGACAGCACACCCAGCATGAGACGCAAATGCTCCATCACACTGGTCTGCTCATGCTCCTGCTGCTTACCGTTGTCAACCTAAGAACATTCATATATTATTTAAAAAAGGTAAAAAAAAAAGGTTACATTAAAGCAAAGAGTGGTGTCATTTCTTTGATGTTAAAACACTTAATTTATGTTGAAAAATGTCATATGGTTATCAAAGAGAAAGAAAGGGTTAAAAAAATCTAATCAAGGCAAGACAACTCAGGTGAATAGGGTACGTTTAACTAAGATATCACTATGCTTGCCCAGTTAATTAATCACAGAACATTAGGACATTACATTTTGAATATTCCAAGTCATTATCTAATTGAAATTAGTGACAACTCATCCTAAAAATGAGCTCTGCCACCACAGCATCCACTCCAACATTGGTGATCACAAAGTCACAGTCCACAGATTAATGCATAATGAAAAGAAAATTTCAGTTTTCATGTATGAAAGGAAGTCACTTTTAGTAAACATCCCCATCAGATGATAAATGATAATCTACTGCAGTTGACTCCCGTTAGAAGTGCATTTTTCATATGAAATAGTTTTAGTAAATGTCTGATATTAGTTTTGGCAGATCTGTCATATCCACAGGTTGGAGTGGCAGTATAACTGGTGGCAGGTCAGAAGAGGAACACTATGGACCAGAGCAGAGACGAGAAGGTTGTCATATTAAATGTCACTCCAATGACTGTGATTACAGGAGACAGAACTTGCAATAGCCAAAATTAATTTGTTTTGTTTATTTTTGTTTTGACATTCCCAATATTAGCAGAACAGGCTATCAGGACCAATAAGCAATTGATATTAAAATGTAAAACGTTAAGCAAACGTAAAGGTGACACCCCAAAAAGTCAGCATGAGCTAAATACTATGCACTTCAGCATTATTGAACATATTGTGATGTCTAGGGTCGTCCTTAGGGCAGTGCAACCGGTGCGACCGAACCAGGCACCAGGAGGGGGAGCCCAGGGGCGGATGATGTCATTACTATTTATCTTCACCCCACCCTCCCCAACTTAATGTTCAGGCACCACTGACCTTCAACAAAAATATTTTTTAGCTCCATTTCCTGAATTGATGCTACCTGAGCTCATTAATGCGGTTAATCTTGGCAATGAAACTGCAATCATTTAAACTTTTCTTATGTGCTTATACTTGTATACTTTTACTTATTCTGCAGTTTCCCTACCTCAAATTCTGAATAGACACACCCTTGACTCTATTCCCAGGCACAATATCTGTGATGAGCACAGGCACCACCCAATGCACCAATAGTGTGACCACCACTTGATGATCTAACTGATGGACTTTCATTTTAGATTGCTTTGTTTCTACTGCAGCTCTCCAGTTTATTCTCTGACCAGTAGAGGGCACGTTCTTAAAAAGAGGTGCACTGGGGAAATCCTTTGACTTTCCTTGAAGACTTCAGAGGTAGGAAACACTTCATTTTAACTTACTAACTGTGATGTCAACAGTAGAGAACAGAGGCGTGAATTTATGATATAACATCTGTTACCGTCTGAAATGCATTTCCCCCAATGATTGACCAACTTTTGCATATACAGCATATTTGTCTTAACCAAGAGTTTGGGACTTTTCTAACCCAACCTCCAATGGTTTGGTTTTATTTTAGAGTCATGTGGAAAAAAATGCAAACTGAAAGATAAAATAGATCCCACTGGTCTGACTAATTCAGACAAAACAATCTTAAGGATTTTGAAAGTTATGACGCATTTCAGAATGGCTAAAGACCCATTCACATGAAGCTGGTAACTATAACAATGTCTGTCATTTTAAAAATCGCTCTAAATGTAAAAGAATAGTAGAATAACGATAATGGCACTGAGAAACAATATCGTTGGAATCATTTTCACACTTTATTTTTCTAGCTGATGAATGAAAAAAAACATTGACAGCCATTTAGAATCCATTCTACTTTAAAGGGATTTAGTATTCAACCCCCTTAACTATCACCACCCTGGACGCTTGGTGCTCTTTTTTAATTATCGACTCTTTTGTTCTATCACATATTTTAGTAATCATCATAAATTAGGCATCATTTGAACGCTTAAACACTCTTAATTCATCCTGTAAAAACCATTTTGAAATTGGACATTGTGTTACCATTGAAACCATACTTTACATTCTTCTAGCAGGCTCCTCCCCCCTAATGGGCGGTTTCTTGTTTCATATTACAACATTTATTTGAACTATTTTATAACCAAAACTTTTTTTAATCTTGAATAAAACACATATCGTCAGAAAGGTCTGAGAAGTGCTTGGCACTTTTTCCTTATCTGCAAGCAGGCAGTAGATCTGCGGCAAACAACAATTTACATAGAGCCTCAAACTTTTTAAAACTCCAATTTGCAGTTGATTTTCAATGGAGCTGTTGAAGTACTTCCTAATACCGTGTATATTAGGAAGTACAGTGTGTGACAGCCACATTGGAAACTAGCTACAGTTCAAGTTCTATGAAGTTTGAGACTGTGTGTGTTACTCTAGTGAATCATTTAATGGAAACTTGCATGTAACGATATGAAAGGAAAAAAAAAATATGGTTCAGCTACGAAGATAAATAGCAAAGTGGGTTTTAAAAGGTCGGATGTGCTGTTTCATAACCATGTACCATTATCATTTTTAAAATTTGCCCTCAAAGGTTTTTCGTTAGAAGCTCAAACCTTATCCACGCCTTCTATTCAGAATTGACTCAATGTCTATTCTAATCCAAAATGCATTCATGAGAAACAAATACACACCACAGCCCTGCAGCCAATCTCACTGAACTGGCACGCCGACTTTGACTTTGCACAAGATTTGGTGTGCTCTTGAAACTGCAAAAAAAAAAAAAAAAAGAAGGAGAAAAGAAAACGTTAGAGAAAAAAAAGGTATTTTATGAATGTAAATAAAATAAGGTATAACTATTCCTTTATTAAAACTGACATACATAGCAGATTTGTATTTTTGTTTATATAATTTATGACAGCACGTTACTAGCAGTTGTGTGCAAGTGAAAAAGAAACATAGGCCAATATACTTTCAACATTCATTTAAATAGCACAAAGAAAGCAGAAACAATGTATGGCTGAGAACAGAGACTAACCTTCTCTCTGGGGATTTTCTTTTTACCACAGTCTTTGCATTGCATAGGGAATTTCTGACATATTTCATCATGGGCCTGAAACAGAAAAGAGTAGTGTAGGAGGCAGAATCAGTAAAGATGATATAACTATTTTACCTGACCTTTCTGCTGTGTTGCTCAACCGCTATGCATTACCTATGCATATCATTTTTTAGAGGTCTCCTGACATGGGGTTATTTTATTATTTTACAGTATAATGTTTCCTGCCCTTACAAAGTTAATATGGTTTTTTTTAGATCAAAAATGGTCATAATTTAGAAATAAAAGGTATTTTTCCTGAATGATTTTGAGAGAAAGATTCCCTGTCTGAACTTGAGCAATTATAGCCTGGATGCCAGACCTAACCCCGCCCACAACATTTTTTAGTCAGGAAGTTCGGTTTGGACTCGATCCATTGAGGAGTAATAGGGGATTATCACGCTGACACGTAGTACTTCCGCATTCAGTGATCTTTGCCAGAGGCGAACCAACAGTGAGTGGGGGCCCCAGGCAAAATTAATCAATGAGGCCCTTCACTCTAAAAAATGATGGGTTATTTTAACCCAATTTTGGGTAAAATATGGACAAACCCAGCCATTGGGTTACATTTTTAAATGACATTTTTTACCCAATGGCTGGGTTTGTCCATATTTTACCCAATATTGGGTTAAAACAACCCAGCATTTTTTAGAGTGTTCTAAAATAGTTTTTTTTTTGTAAATATATCTTTGTTTCCTATATACTAGAGATATAATTATACAACATACAAAAAGTAGTCAAACACATCTAACAGAACAAATTGTTTATTTTTTTACAACATTAAAGTACTTATGTTTTATCAAGATACAATATCATTCTCAAGGTACAGTACATAAATCTTCATATTTATAATCTATTGTCACCTTAAAAACACTACTTACGAGCCTTAGCTACGGAAAATGCTGTCAGCTGCGTTTCAATAGCCCTGCAATTTGCGCAAATTGAAATTGCAAATTGAAAATACGCTCAATGGAAACACGTCAATTTCGCAAAAACTCCCGTTTATCGCAAAAAGGGTTTTATGCTCTCATGAGGTTTTTCAGGCAATTCGAAAAAGGATTTTTCCGCAAAACTGCAATGGAAACGCGGATTTTGCGCATTTACAGTCACCTGACTTAGAAGACGGAGTGTGTTTTAGGTCCGTGTCCGCAAATAATAATAATAATAATTATGATCATTAGCCTATTATAACATTTATTAGTCTACATAGCCTATAGAAGACGCTTTTATCAAACAAAAGGAACAAAGCAATTCGTCACATCTCATTCATAGTAGGAGGTTGGACAATAATAATAATAGGGCTAGATTATCACAAATAAACACTCGATTTTGTCCAATATCCAAGAGTGCGTGCGGAGTTTGGAGCACGCACTGGATGGCAGACAGACGCGGGCGCGCCGTGAACACTTTCATTTTCCCATCAACAGTGGAATCAACTTAAAATACTCTATCATTTCTGGTTATACAGAAAATAATAATACATTATTCGCAACTACTTTTATTTGCGTAATGTTACAATAACAAGAAAACGTTGTGCTTTTGTAAAATAACATAAAACAGTCAGGTCCGCTTTATGATCTTCGTGAACTGGAGCGCGAGACCTGAACCAGTGTCCTTTATAGACTAAAGCTTGAAATATCCACTTTAAAAAGAACAAATTCGAATCGTAAACTAATACCTTCTGATTATGTAATCCGTATGAAAGGTGCCGTTCTCTCTAAAGGTCTATCCGGATTATGTTTTTAGCTCGTTATTTTTTCAGACGCATAATAACTCTCCTATAGCCACAGCACTGCAGGAAAAATATCATAAATATCCATGTTCTAATTTGGCCTTAGAAAACTAGTAAAATCAAACATTTTCCCCATATTAATTTGTGAATATTTTAAATGTTTTAAAGGGGGCAAAAAGTCAAACAAATATATGAAAATTTGTTGAGATGTTATAGCGCAGCTATGGTGTGGTCAAACTAAAATGTTGGTGTTCAACTTTGCATTTTAAAAATACAACAACCGTTCATTTTTCGTTTTGCAACGGCCGTTTTGACATAATGTTCTTTATTAAATTCTTCTTCTTCTTTTTTTTTTATTTATTTTTTTTTTTAAGAAACAATAATTACAGGAATAGCCTCTTCAAAGAAATACCATCAAGACATTGAAGCAGAAATAAGGGAGACACGCAGGAACTCCATGACTTTCCCTGCCATTAATGCTTGAATAACACACGTCTCCTTCCATTAATAATGTCTAGTGCGGTGCATATCTGTGAAATAGGTAAACTTACCAACGTCCGTTGCCATGATTTTTGGAATGACTTATCGCGAGAGGAAAAAAAAGACGTTCGGTTAATGGAAACACCGTCATTTCGCAATAGTTTTTTATCGAAATTTGGAAAATATTGTAAAAGTTTTGCGCAAATCTGTAGCCTAATGGAAATGCGCAACGTTATCGTTTTAAAGATCTTTACAGAAAATAAATGCATATGTTTTCTGTAAAGATGCTTTAAAACGATATGTACTGTTACTAGTGAGAATATGTGAACTGAACAACGAAACGATTTTTTTGTCATTAATTAGCTAAGTCAATCAATCATCATCATCTCATTCTCCATCACTTACCGCAGTCCTGTTTTCTCTTCTCCACTTCATCTTACTTTTTTTTCACTTCTGGCTGCCAGTTGGATATGTCCTCTGCATGTTTAATACATGAATTCATGCATTTTCGGATATGATTTTCGGTTTCAGAAACGCGAGCAAGCGCTGCGACAGTTTGAAAAAGGCGCCAGAGGTGGCGAAAGCATAAGCAGCCTCGCGAGAGAGGGGGCCCCACTAAGGGGGATGCCGAGGTGTTGCGGTGTCACTGCGTGTTATATTAATACGAACATTTTTGATTGTTTAAATCATGGGTCACCAAACTAAGGCCCGCGGGCCGAATCAGGCCCGCCACACCCCTTTGACTGGCCCCCCAACCCCTCTGCCCCCCACTACTTGAACCGGCAATCCCCAAAACTCGTCATGGCCTATTTTTTTAAATTGCTTTTTGGAAAATAATAACATGTCTGCATTTGGTATTTTGTTGTTTATTGAGCATGCTCACCTGGATAGGCATAAGAGCTGACTAGTTCTATTACTCATGTTGTTGTTATAATTTCAATGTTTATTTATTTATTTTATAGGCCTATTTATTTGACCTTTATTAAGTGCTGTACACAATTATTATAAATAGTAACAGGCCTACCTATAATTTATAATTTTTCATTCATCCTTACCAGTGCCACTCACCTCAACTAGGCAGATGTTTCTTACCTTGACAGGTTTGATGTTATTTGTATTTGAAAATAAATAAATGGAAAATCTGTGGTATTTCAAATTAAAACAAAGTGTGAAGACTCGATTACTACTTTTGCAAACAACTATTAATGATAAACAAATATGGCTGTGCCAGGCTAGTAATCTCTACTATGAGGCCTGCTGGTGGTCAGTTTGGTCTTGGTCACACAATTCTATTTTATATAGCCCCGGCCCCCCATCACAGTCAGGAACGATAATGTGGCCCCCAGAGAAAAAAGTTTGGTGACCCCTGGTTTAAATGATCGGCCCTCGGGGGCCCCCTCAAAATGCGGGGCCCCAGGCAATTGCCTGCCTTGCCTGCCCTATTGCAGCGCCTCTGATCTTTGCGCACTGCTACTTCAGTTGAATCACCGATCACTCTGGCGAACTGTTGACGGACTACACTAGGTTTATTTATACGGCATCCCTAGTAAATTAGTCTGATTCACTAAAGTGCCGGTGTCGTGCCGAAAAGTGATGGTCTGCCGAAAATTGATGGCCGGCCGCGGGAGCGTGTGCAGCGTGTTAAAGATGTATCGCCCATTCTCTTTACAAATGCAGTTGCTTTTATGTGGATCAAACAGACATAACTTGCAAATAAACACTCACTTTTTACCAATTAAAATACCTGCAAAAAAGGGCCAATACAACCATTATACTGCAGTATTTCATCTGCCAAAAAGTGATTGAAGCCTCTACATATTGATTGAAAGGTTATTTCTGCCCTAAAATTAGTTGATTATATTCATGATGAGTAAATCTGACTGATTATAACTCACCTACTACTTTTACCTATTAAAATACCTGTAAAGGGCCAATACAACCATTATAATGCAGTATTTCCCTTTGAACAAACGCGCTACCTCGTTTTATTTTAAAGTTTGGACTTTCATCCCGGCAAACCGCTTTAATCCACTTCTTAATTAAACTCAATTCAGTCGGGAATCCATGAAAACTTAAGTAGGGTTGGCGTTGTTAGTTAGATTTACAAAGTGGAACAGAGCAGTGACATCTAGCCTTCGCTGCATCAAACAATGGTGAGGCTTTGTACTACTCAAATGAACACGCTTCTTCAGCCAGGTGTCTTTCATCGTCTCTCCAATTATTAAAATCAAGGCGCACTCCAACCGTGTTATAAAGTTGAGACAGGTCCGACAAATGCAATCAGATTTGATGGGTTTTTTGTCGAGATCGAATCCTAAACGAAGAACTTGTTTCTATATACATTCACATTTTCTATTTCATTCAAAAATGTTTTTCAAGTTTGCAAGTACTCTGCAAATCCTTAATTTATTTTTTTTTCAACAACGGCAAAGGTCGTTAACACTCATTTTTCCTTTAAATACTTTTTCCAGAGTGCATGCAGTTCAGTTCTGTTGACAACTCACTCAACATATGTCACTTACTGCTTTGCTCTGATTGGTTGTATGTCTATTCAATTGAGTGCAGAGTTTTTTTGTTTTTTTTTCTTGATTCGATTAAGACACGCCTCATTATCAAAGCCCTATGGAGCAGTATCAGACTCACATTCTGAATAGAATATCAGGCAAGAACAATTAGGCTACACATCAGAAATTGTTGCTTGGTAGCTCGATCTATTTATTTTCAGACGTTCATCGAGGCCAGCTCTGTATTGGCCCAAGTTGAGGAAACAGTCATCTGTGAAATGTTTGGACCATTCAAAACTTTGGGAAGTTGTGTCGGCGCATTTCCAGAGAAAATAAAATTAACTCATTGTTTCTCAGATGAAGGAACTAAAAAATACGTTTATGTTCATTTGCTCATTATGTGCATTCGCTCGTTTGCAAGCCATGATATCTCGAGGAAAAACTCAAATCATGTTCACACTTCCGAGCTTATTTTCTCATGAGTGAGCCACATTCTCTGGGTGGGCAAAGCAGAGAAAGGGGAGGTAACCTTTCCCTGTATAACGTCATACAGGGGAGATTCAAGATCAGCACGTCTGAGGTTTCATTTTCTCAAAGGCAGAGAAAGATAGCCAAAGCTTAGTTTACACCCATTGGAATTTCTAGCCACTGGGGAAACGTACAGGCTAGGGGAAGTCATATTAATGTTAAAATACCCTCAGAAAGTGAAAATTTCATGTCAGGGGACCTTTAAGCTACTTTCATGAGAAAGAGATCAGCGGCTTTCAATCTCCAATAATAAATAATAAAAATGACCATAAAAGTACACTATATAACTTGCATGATAACTGTGCGAGGAACATAAAGAAAGCTGTAATTCACTGACATGCTTGTCCTTTTCTCTCTAAAAATGCCAGTCACTGGTTGCCATTCACTTTTATAATATGGAAATTACGCTTGAATATTCTGGCAGAGGTAAAAGTAAATCATGAGAGAGAATTATCAATTTTGGTTCAACTACCCATTCCATAATGAATTCAGCCACATTGGTGTGTAATGCAATTACCCTTTGCCGTGGCAATTTATTATTGCAACACATTGAGTCTGTTGGCACAGACCACATACCAATCAACAGTAAACTTGAGAACAGATCAGTTCAAGGGCTCTTACCTTAATTTCCTTAAAGTTGAATGTAACCTTGCAGTATTTGCAGTTTAGGGTTCTGGCCTCGCATTCACGATCATTGTGGCGGTCTTTCTCGCTAAGCAAGATGACTGCTTGGCATGCTTCACATTTTACACGTTCAAATTCACAACGACCTTCATGTTGACCCTAGTGAAGGAAAGAATTATCTGTAAATTTCTAGCAGGAATGTTGAAAAGAAAAATATCATAGTTAGCTTACTATGTATGACTGCCAACTCTTGAATTGTCTTTCATGTGCCCCATTTTCAATTATCTTGAGACTGTTAACAGCTTTGTATAGCTGTTGTTCATTCTATTTATTCCCATGTTATTATTTGTATGCAATTCCTGTTTTCAAGTTAGAAAATGGTCACAAGACATCACCGTATGACTGTATGGCATATCGACCTTGTGATTAGAACAAGACAAAACAATTGTGTCTGGATTACCTAAAACATTTCCTGTTCATTTACACAATTTCAAAAATCCCTTAGATGTGTTTAATGGGATAATTCATAAAAAAAAAAAAATGAAAAATAAAAATCTGTCTGTTCCTTGCACAAAATTAGTGTATGGCTTCAGAAGATTTAATATATATATATATATATATATATATATGGTTTGGAATAACATGAGGTTGAAAATATAATAAATAAATGTTAAAATCATGTTTTTAGATATTGAGAACTAACATGATCAAACAATGAACAGTTTATTTTATTAACTTTAGCAAATATTAACAAATACAGAAACAAATGAATTGATCATGGTTAATGTAAGTTTATTCATTAGTTAATTATAATAAATTAAACCTTATTGTAATGTGTTAACATTTGTGCTTCACTACCTCATCATACTATTAGTTTCCATTCTCAGTGTCTAGATCAAAGGTCAAACAATTGTAAAGCAGCAGTGTTGTGCAAATGCCTTGCCTATTCATGAAACATTATATATAATAATTCTAAAGTTACGTAAAAAGGGTGTGTGGTAAATGCCATGGCAGTTATATCTGTTACTCAGAAAAAGCAAACAAGAAGATAAGCTTCAAGCTTAGACACACCCACTTTTTTTCTTCTTCAAATTTCAAAAGCTGCATTTCAAGCAAGTACATGTTTTGTTAGATGCAAACTGTGCAATGTGCATGTTCAAGTGAAATACTATGGAACATATTTTACTTCCATAATGTGACGTATTTCTAGGTGAAACATCACAGATCAAAGACCACAGTGTCACAGATGAATAGACAATAAGGAACATGAGTTTAACATTTAAGTTAACACATGGACAATAAGGAACATGATGACAACAACCCAATACAGGTACAGTAAAGAGGGTATGCTTCAAATCCAACTTTCGCTGCCTGGAGTCCAGTTGTTTCTATGAATTGCAGCGATTTATTTGCTTCGCTGTTCTGTAACTTTTGGCAGTCAGTAAAAATTTACCTCAGATTTCTCGTCAAATCTAGTTGTACAGTCAATCGCAAAGCTCTTTCCCATTGTGGGTGTGTCATTGTGTGTTTTTCACGTCATTCACACTGAAAAACGCTGCTGCTCAGTCATTTTGCCACTTAGTGGACGTAACTACAGTCACTGTGACCTCTTTTTCTGGTTTGAAGTGTCATACATCTAGCACTTAAAGTCAACTTGAGTTTAATACATTTTAAGGAAGTAAAATTTGATCCCATTTACTTGCTAAAAGGATGTTCCTGATCTTATTGTGAGCAGTGGGTTGCTAACGACAATTTCTGTTGACTTTACTGTCCAAAACTACCCTCAAATTAATTCTGGAACAATTGGCCTGGGATAACTATTGCAAAAACTTTTAGGGGAATTTCCTGCTTTATCTCTTTAAACACCATGTCTCCACACAGATGAATCAACACTGATTCAGAGTGGGTTATATGGTTTCAGAACAGCTTTAGTCAGGGTTAAGGTTACTTAGTCACTAAATAAGTCAAAACGGAAGAATGCAGTCAGACTGATACTTTTACCAGCTAAATTTAAGTAAAAAACCAAGACAAAGTTAAAATAGTTTCAGATTTTTAAAAGAAAGTCAGAATGGAAACTTGCTGTCAAATATACTAAACTATTCAATAAATGTGTTTGAAAAAAAATGTATTTGATGAAAATGATTTACAACATACCAGTTGTAATATATATTTATAACTATAATTAAATTATAATTGCACAAAATGGCAATGAGAGTTATTATGGTTTTAGCATTATAAAAATACAAAAACAACACTGCCCAAGATAATGAGCTTTTAAAAACAACTAGCTTTTCATACGGTAATGCTGGTACTTTCCAGCTAGCTCTGGGACTTTCCAAACAACCCCCATCCTTCCTGCTGATTATTATAACTCTGCGAGCAGCAGTCATCATTCTTTTTTTAAAGAGTAAAAGTCAGACTTTATATTTGACTTTATAGTCAAGTTAAGTCCTCTTTATTTATATAGCTTTTTAAACTATACATATTGTTTTAAGTCATCGGGCCAGTTCATCTCTGCCCAATGAACGAAAATGAACACGTGTCATTATGATTCAAGCTGCATCACAGGTTAGAATTCAGATTGGGATCAATATACTACACAGTTTTCAGATTAGGTTATTTGTTTAGTGATTATCAGGTTACTTGCTTAATTTCGGCTGGGTTTGGTTTGAAATATGTACAAAGTCACTGTGAGGCAACCTATAACAGTGCATTTCAAAATGAAGAACATTCTATATGACAACAAGCTAGATGAACTATGTTCTTACCTCATAGTCTTTCAGTGTGCCAGACCAACAACAACCGTCATTTGGGCATTTAGCAGGCAAGCTATCAATTTCTCTTCGTGCTGCATTGTCAGGAAATGCCTGGGGGGGGGGGGGGGGACAAAAAAAAAAAAAATTTTTTTTTAAAAAAATATTTTTTTTTAATTAAATTTTTTTTCATTCATTTTTTTCATTAATGAATACCTTTTGAAATTCTATTCCTGTACATGTCATTGTGTCATTGTCTCCACTGTGTACTTCAACAGTATCCTTGCAGTGTACATTTGGCAATAACAGGAATACACTGAATATGAGTTACCAGGAAATTAAAAAAATATATGAAGAGTTCAGATGCAAAAGCCTCTAAAAGCCATTTGAAATTTTCTTCTTTAATGATGATTTTTATCAAACTTGTATATTTAAGTTCAGTAATTTCACTTAAATGGCAAAGATAATTACCTATTAATTGTTATTTAAGTGAAATTACTGAACTTAAATATACAAGTTTGATAAAAATCATCATTAAAGAAGAAAATTTCAAATGGCATTTAGAGGCTTTTGCATCTGAACTCTTCATATATACTACATTTCCAAGAGGTATCATTTAAGAAACATATCTTACCACTGTAATATTGAGCATAGACATCGCCTCTTCAAATATACCCTCAATACGACAGGCTTCGCAGGGTATGGGCCCTGAGCTAATGAAGAGGAAAGATTTTACTTTAACAGGTGCAGGAGAGGAGAGCATGAGGAGAAAGGCAATCAATCAATAAACACTTTAAACATCACAATTTTGGGAAACCATTAATATACAGGCTTTTCTTTCCTCTGGCTATTTATGAAACAAGAAGAAAGAAGTGATTTGATAATGGTAAAACTGAAGTGAAAGCAGCATGTGTGCAGAATTACATAGAAGTAATGTATTTATGAAGAAGGGTAAGTATGTTGCAAGAAATGTTGGGAAGCATTCAAAAACGTTGACCCCTATTCCCTTTTTATTAGTGTTGCACAATATACCTGTACTAGAAAGGTATTGCGATACCCACTCTTAGAAGAAAAGGTTCTATATAGAACCTTAAAAGGTTCTAAAGCGCTGCGTATTTGGAACCCCTAAAATGCAATGCATGTGACTGATCACAAAATTCAAGATATGGGGGCTAAAAAATGTAATTAATCAATATCACAAGAAGAGTGCCATTTCAGTTTTTATCCTCCAAAAATCAGCATGACCAAAATGGGATATTAAGTTACTACAACAGTTTAATAAACAATAATTTAATTACTTACAACTGCAAAATGTTGCAGAATAATGTAATAATATATGACTGAATAGTAGCCTATAAAGAACCTCTGTGCCAAAAGGGTTCTTTCAGTTCATTATCATAATTGTTTGCACAAAAGGTCTTTTGCAGTTGAGTAAAGAACCCTATGCTACATATAAAGAACCCTTTTTTCTAAGAGTGTGCTTTTAAAAAGTTATGGTTCCTCATTTTACTAGTACTGGTACTTTAAGAATGACATGCAACAACAGGGCAGTGTGTGTCCAGGGCTTTGCTTCCACTCTCTGTAGACACACTAGCCATGCCAAACTTTATACATCTTCACAGCACAGGACTTCTAAACGTTATGGACAAGTGAGAGTGATTAAGAAACATGCATGAATGAAAAAATTACAAGGTACATTCTTGATGTTTTTAAGTTATTAAGCAGAATAGGCCTCGAAAAACAACTAAATTAAGTACTCATACTACACCCGAAGTATACGGAACACGATAACAAAGTAAATCGCTTCTGGGTTTTACATCAAAACGTCGGCTCATAGGCCAGCTCCAGCATCAGCATCACATGTCGCATTAAGCCTAGTTCACACTACATGATTTTAAAATGTCGGGCAGAACTGTGCGGTTCACACTACATGACTTGTTCTCTCTGAAATCAGGACTGTTCAACGCACTACACGAGTTGACAACAACTCGGTCACCCAACGATTCTATTTTGTCTACAAACCACGTTTTGTCACGAAAAATCATAAAACAACCGAAACACCCGGAAATGAAAACACGCAAATATGGACGTCAGACAAAAACTAGTGCTGCAAACTGTTTGCGCGATGATTTGCTCTGAGAAAAAACGTGAAAAAAAAGGAAATTTACCCGATGACCTCAACCCATGCCTTGCTCTGATGTCTCATGACATCACGTGCGACAGCTCTGGATATCTAGCATGCTAGATATTTTTCTGGGCTCTGCGACGCGTCTGCAAATGTCTTTGATGCATTGTTGGCTCTTTCATACTAATAGATTGGCGAGCGTTCATCACCCACTAATCCTCCGCGATTTGCACGTGATAACACCCTGACCTGTCGGCGAGCTCAATGATTTTCAAATCGGCTTAAAATCATGTAGTGTGAAGTAGGCCTTTAGCCGACGTTCTGGCATAGAACCCGGAAGTGCTGTACTGTGTTTACTACACAAATAGTGCAGGAGATCCAACAGAAAATAAATTGTTGAATAAAGTGAAGTCCTTATTTTTTTTTTATTTCAGTCGCTTCACAACATTACATTTGAACCACTGCTGTCACATTAACTCACAAAAGCAGTCACGAACAGAAGAGAGACATAGAAGAGACATCTGTCACGAACAGAAGAGAGACATAGAACAATGGCAGGTGAGAAGCTTTAGTTAATAAGCAGATGGTGGGAGTGCACAAGCCTGAGGTAGATATTGATGCTTTCCAGACGATTGAGGAAACCAGGATCTTTTAGGAGTGACAGGGAGTCTAAAATTCTCTGACAAGACAACCAGACAATAAATGAAGGGACGTGGGGGTTTTTAAGTGCTGGAAGTGATGAGCGGGTGCAGGCGTGGTAAATTAATATTCAGGAGATAATGAGCGAATGAGTGGATTTGGGTTATTAGAGCCTGATGGTGTGGCAGGTGTTACAGATGACTCTGTGACAGTACCCCCTCCTCCATGGGCGGTTCCTGACGCCCTAATGACTCGTCGACGGGTCGGCCTCGACCCCTAGGAGCTGGGCGGTTGGGATGAGCCTCGTGGAACTGGGTGAGGAGGGATGGATCAAGAATGTCCTCCCTTGCGACCCATGTGCGTTCTTCAGGTCCGTATCCCTCCCAGTCCACGAGATACTCCAGGAGGCGGCCTCGTCGACGGGAGTTTAGGATGTTTCGGACGTGGTAGATGGAATCTTCTTCGCAACTTCAGGAGGAGGAGGTATGTCCATGACATCAGACCCTGGGGAAGAGGAAGTTAGAGGGTCAGTGAAAGGTTTTAGAAGGGAGACATGAAATGACGGTGCAATGCGGTAGCTTGGGGGAAGGCGAAGCTGGTAGGTGACTTTGGAGATTTGTCTTTCAATGGGGAAGGGACCTATATACACCGAGGACTTGCTGGGTAGGCGAAGACGGATGTCTCTGGTGGATAGCCACACATTTTGACCTGGTTGATACACGGGGGTTTTACATCTCCTAGTGTTAGCTTGATTCTGGTGACGTCGTACCGCTCTCTGCAAGTGGACATGCGCAGAGTTCCACACCCTTTCACTCGTCTCAAACCAGGTGTTGATTGTTGGGACCTCAGACGGCTCCCCAAGCCATAGAAACAAAGGGGGTTGGTATCAGAGTATGCATTGAAAAAGTGTGAGACCGGTGGTATACTGGCATAGTGAGTTTTGAGCATACTCGGCCCATGGGAGGAAGCGGCTCCAGCTGTTTTGATTCTGATTGCAGTAATTTCGCAGATATCTCCCAATTTCCTGTACTTTCCGTTCCATTTGGCTGTTGGCTTGAGGGTGGTAGCCTGAGGATAGGCTGACTGAAACGCCGAGCAACCTGAAGAAAGTGTGCCAAACGCGGGAGATGAATTGGGTACCTCTATCAGATACTATGTCTTCTGGAAGAACAAAATGGCGGAAAACGTGTTCAAACAGCTTGTAGGCAGTTTCGAAGGCCGTGGGGAGACCCTTCAAAGGGATGAACTTACAGGCTTTGGAGAAGCAGTCCACTACGACTAGGATGCAGGTCTGTGAGTCGGAAGGAGGGAGGTCGGCCATGAAATCTATACCCAGATGGGACCACGGTTGACGAGGTATAGGTAGAGGTTTGAGCTTACCCTCTGGGAGCTGACGTGGGATATTGGTGGTGGCACAAATCGAGCATCCACAAACATAGCAGGAGACATCCTAGGTGTGGTGAAGATGGAACATATGTCCGGCTTTCGGGACCTCCTGGTGGAGCCGGTTCAGCACGGGTTGCCATATGGATTTGATTGTCTAGGGTCCATTCAATTGGACTAACGACTACGACAGGAGGGAGAATGGGCTCAGGAGGTGACACTATTGATTCTGGCGCATGAAGGCGGGAGAGTGTGTCGGCCTTCTGATTCTTATCTCCAGGACGATAGGTCACACGAAAGTTAAAACGGGTGAAGAAGAGTGCCCATCGAGCTTGGCGAGTGTTCAGACGTTTGGCTTCACGAAGGAACTCGAGGTTGCGAAGATCTGTTACGACCTCGACTTGATGGTGTGCTCACTCCAGCCAGTGTCTCCATTCTTCGAAAGCCAGTTTGATGGCCAACAGTTCACGGTTTCCAATGTCATAATTTAGTTCAGCCGGGGACAGTTTCTTTGAATAGAAAGCACATGGATGGAGTACTGGCGGTTCTCCTTGGTACTGGGATAGAACGGCTCCCACCCCGGTTGATGAGGTGTCCACTTCCACCATGAAGGGAAGATCTGGATTGGGATGGATCAGGATGGGAGCAGAACAAAAGGCTTCTTTGAGTTGTTGGAAGGCTTGAACCGCCGCTTGACTCCAAGACAAAGATTTGGGTCGGCCCTTGAGGAGAGAAGTAAGCGAGGAGCTGATGGAACTGTATTGGTGGATAAAACTGTGGTAAAAGTTTGCGAAACCCAGGAACCGTTCGTTGAAGCTCCTTTGTGGTGGGGGGCTGAGGCCAGTTCCTGATGGTATCCACCTTCCTCAGGTCCATTTGGACTCCCAGAGAACTGATTATATAACCTAGGAAGTGGACGGCGGGATGAAGGTGTTCGGTTAGATTCTTGGAGAAGATGAGGATGTCGTCAATGTACACTATTACAAACCGCTGTAAGAACTCTCAGAATACTTCATTCATGAAGGATTGGAAGACGGATGGAGAGTTGGACAACCCATAAGGCATAACGAGGTATTCGTAGTGTCCCGAAGGAGTGATGAACGCTGTTTTCCATTTGTCGCCTCTTCTAATGCGTACGAGGTTGTAGGCACTTTTGAGATCCAGTTTGCTGAAGATTTGGGAAGGGGGTAGCGGAACTTGACTGTTCGCTCGTTGAGCGCACTATAGTCAATACACGGCCGTAAGCAACCATCCTTCTTCCCCACGAAAAAGAAACTAGATGCAGCAGGACAGGTGGATGGCCGAATGAAGCGTTGTTTCAATAAATGAAGGGACGTGAGGGTTTTTAAGTGCTGGAAGTGATGAGCGGGTGCAAGTGTGGTGAATTAGTATTCAGGAGATAATGAGCGAATGAATGGATTTGGGTTATTAGAGCCCGATGGTGTGGCAGGTGTTACAGAGGACTCTGTGACAAGCAGGTGGGTTTGGCAAAATTACTGCATCTATCCTTGCTTGTAAAGCAGTGGGGATGTGGACTACAGGATCTCTGTGCAAGCTTTGCCGAGAAACCCATAATAAAAACTGGTGACCTAATACAGGAACCACTAAATATTTATTCTGATTAGCTTCAACAGGATATGACCAGGATTTGTGTTGAGTCAGGTTTTAGATGAGGAAGTTATACAAAATGTGTGGTGGTTGGGTAATGCATCGGGGGATGGGTGTGACCGGGACCTCATGTTCTCTTACATGTGTTGTTAAGCATCAATAAAATAAATAAGCTCTACATTTTAAAACGGGTATTAATCCATTGGAATTTTGCTAGAATTTAGAAAAATAGCTTTTTTGGGGGGCATGCTTTTCAAACAGCTAATTTAATTCACAGTCATGGACAATTAACTCAACCACTTTTGAATTTATATATTTTTTTAAATTGCTATGGTTGTAATTTTAGTATGAATGCTACAAAGTTTGTAATAAAATACTCATTCATTAAAGCTGCAGGCCGTAGTTTTTCCCTCTTTGTCGCCATCTATGTTTGAAATTTGCAATTGAAACTATATACGGAATTATCAACTTTACGTGGGTTTTGCCTTGGTATGGCACAGAGCGGATTAATTAATGTTTCTGAGGAGAATATGTGGCATGAAAAGAGAGAGATGTCGGTCTTTTTCCTTTCACCTAATTATAGAGTATGATGTGTTAATGTGACTATGCCCACTGAGAGCGTGCGCTATTTAAACGCTAATGTTGAGGCAGGCCATGAAAACGCCCACATCAGAACGCCCTAACTTAACTCAGTTACCTTAAGTTTCATTTCGAGGAGCACGGATCCAGCTGATGTAGTAAGTCGTTTATTCTTACGTGCTTTGTTCTAATTGCATTATTGAATAGTATCTGTAAACTGCACAAAGACTGTTTAAATACAGCGCTTGACAAAACATCGTCCCTCAGGGCATTTAGCTTAACAATGAGCAGATTTGGAGAAATACTGATATAGATTCGCATAGGCTTACATCATATTTCTATAGACAAAATAATATTTATTGAATTTATACCCAAATGCATTGATGTAATCTTTATGAGCGCTGGATACTCTGATGTGCTGTGTTTTCAATCCATACGGTCAGCCTGAGGGCGCTGTCTGCCCAGAATATTCCATATATGCTACACACGAAGAAGAACCATAATCATGTGACATTCCAGGAACTGCCTGACAGAAGCAAAGCTAACAGAGATCGCTGTAACACGCCGATAAAGATGTTTTGAAGACAATAAACATGATCTTCGTGTTCTTTGAGCCCTGTCAGGTATTTTCATAATAATAGCTATATTCATAATGTAATGCTAATCGATATAGACTTTATCATTGTGCAAAATACTATAAAATATATTTCTATCATTGTGCAAAATACTATAAAATATAGGTCTTCTTTTTTTTACCTGAAGCCATTAAATCACTCGACTAGCGTTATAAGGCAAGTTTGGAGCACAAACATGGTTACTGACATGTTTCTTTTTTCAAAAAGGGCAGTTGATATGGTTTCAAATGTGAATTGAGAACTTTGATAATGGAAATGGAAATAAAATCCAATTCACAGTTTTATGTAAATGATTAGGCCAGATGTTTTTCAGATCATTTTGAAGAAAAAAAAAACTCTAGGCAACAACATCCATTAGTCAAAAGTAATGTGGATGCATATTTTGTGTGTTTTGTGGCCTTATTTCAGAAACTTTCATTTTTATTTTTTTCAATAACCACGCATAAACAATATTCTCTCAAAATACAAACATGTACATACATGTTGCTCATATATTAGTAGCCCATGGTAGCCCTGTTTGTGCTAAATAGAGTGTAATTTCACCAGTGGCATTTATATGTTTATAAGCACCTGAAAAAAGCACAAATGTCACAGCATGTCAAAACATCTCAAGGACCCCAAAAACAGGACCCCAGAGGGTTAAGAATTGTCACAGGAAAATGTTGTCTGAACAAGTAATGATGACACTTTTGTTCTGAACAACTAAGGGGAAAAAAGCATTGCAGTAAATCCTGCTGATTAAATCTTAACAATAGCCTATCATCACACGTCAAACTGTGCACATTCTACTTTGTCCTCAAATTGTTAAAGGGCACCTATTATGGAAAATTCACTTTTACATGGTGTTTGAACATAAATGTGTGTTGGCCGTGTGTGAGCAAAACCACCCTAGAATGATAAAAATCCACCCAGTGTTTTTTTACAATCTCAATAAATCATGTGCACTGTCTCAGAACGAGCTGTTCTGAGATTCAGCTCTTTGTGACGTAGAAAGTGAGCAAGGGGTTTGATTGACAGTGTGGTTGTGGCTATGTCTATGGAGAGTTGCTAGACCACACTTTGCTGCAAAATAATTTTTGCTGCCGCTAGGGTGCGTCTAGATTTCTAGGCTAGGATAATACATCAATATGTAAATTGTTGTTCATCACGATTTCAAAATAAAAGTTTAAACCCTCGCTCTGAGCTTGCATATTTTGATGTCTACATGTTATTCTTTAAGTAATTACAGTGGCTGTAACATTTCTATCATAAAGATTTGGACAAATATTAAATAGACATTTGAATAAATCTTGATAGGCCAATTAATCGAGGATTTGATCATGCTGTAAAGTGTAACAACTATTACCAGGCCATTGGCACCCTCTGCAGGCATTTGTTATTAAAAGTAATGTAAATAACTTATGTTATGTATTTTAAAAGTGTTGTTAAATAAAACCATATGATTACTTGCTTTTGATACTTTATTTTAACAAATTATTATTGCCTGCTTGTTATTACATATGTAATTTAAGTCATCTTAAAGGCTTCGGTATATTTTTATTACCACAAAAAAAATCTGATTACTCGATTTATCATAAAAAATTATTAACCAATTACCAAAATAGTCATTAGTGACAGCCATAGTTGTATCATATAAATACTTGTTCTAATAGGATAACAACTAAACGTTGACAATAATTAAAGCCAAATGACTGACACCAAGGTAAAGCTCACCAAAGACATATCCACAGAGGAAGTATATCCAGATGCAAGGAGTACCCTTTGGGTTAAGAGGCAAAAGAGTGGATGAACATCAAGCAAAAGGAGGGATTTTTTTTCCATCTAGCTACAGTGCAGTGGTAGATTAAAGAGATTGGGAATGTCCATGGAGAGGGTGGCAAATAATGCAGAGCATGAGGCGGAGGGTTGGCCTGGGTACCTGGTGAGTTGTTTGAAACAGAACACACAGAAGCGATGTCCACACTGTGCTTGGAAAGGTTTCCTAAGGATCTCTTTGCATTGCTGGCATTGATATTTTGGTTCCATGGACACCGACAACACTTCTCGAGATATCCCAGGCAATGTGGAGTCCAATGAGGATGGTAAAGATGGACGTGCCATTGCCTTCCATTTACTCACAGTGCCAGCAATGCTTATCATCTGTAAAAATGTAGAGCAAAACTTATCAGAAAAACAGAACAAAATTGTTTAAAGTCAACATTAAATGTGCTCTAAGCGATGTCACACATTTTTTTTAGGCCAAAACATTTGTCAAATACAGCAAACTGTAAAAATTTCCTCACTATCCGCTAGCTGCCTCCACAAATGGCAACAAAAACAAACTGCGGCAACCCGCTCCACGAAACATAACAAACTGTTCCAGCCAATAACTGACAAGAAGGCCCTGGGGGTGGGGTTTGGGGGGGTCAGTGCGCAGATGAGGAGGAGGAGGGAGGGTCCATCTAGCCTCTGATTTGTTAGAAAATAAACGTCAACAAGAAGTCACGTCACCCGACATCGATTAGAGCACCTTTAAATTACATTTAAATACACATTTTACTTCCATTATATGACATATGTGAAGACCAAAAAGTGAATTTACAGCTGACTGAGGAGGTATGCATGCACCATCGAGAGTTTTAGCTCCTGATGGCTTTCTTCTAGATGGAAGAAAGTCAATAAAAATCATTTGGCCCGGATCTCACGCTTGCCGAGGCAGCGCATAGTGTAAGGGTCTACAATAAAGATTCTGTGACTCTATATCAGGTCTTGTGTGTGCCGAGACGGCGAGTAGATTACGGGGCTGCATAAAGCCCAATTTATACTTCTGAGTCCAACTCACGCCGTAGCTACGTCATAAGCTGTGTGTAGCTCGCGTAACCTTCGGCGTACCCTGATGTGCACCTCTCCAAAAATGTAACAACGCATCAATTCTACGTGGACGTAAGCGCTGTGATGATCTGCTAGAACCCATCCCTCGGGTTTCATATGCTCCCTCTGCATGTGTAATTGCGCAGCAACACGGACAACGACGCATAAGTATAAATGAAAACCAATGCATAGTTTATAGCGTAGAGGCTCCGGCGTAGGTCAGACGCAAAAGTATAAATCAGCCTTAAGAGTCTAGAGGCTCAGATTTCGCATTTGCTGAGGAAGTGCATAGATTACGGGTTTGCATTAAGAATCTAGTGGCTCCGATCTCGCGTTTGCCGAGGTAGTGCGTAGATTATGGGTCTGCATCTCTGCAATAAGAATCAAGTGAATCGGATCTTGCGTTTGCCAAGGCAACTTGTAGATTATGGGGTGCAATATAAGCGCAGTGAACTGAGCACACAGGAATTTCCCTTTCCATCTTTCTCTTATGATTGCGTGCAAACTAATTGTGTGTGTTTGCAGACAATTATTTATGGTTCTTTTTGTGTTGATTATAATATTTAATTTTGAAAAATTAAATGAAATGTTTGTCTGACTTTAAAAGTAGATGTATTAAAATAATAAATTCAACCTTTCATCCAGACCAAGTTTTCTACAGTATCTGATTGATATCTGGCTACATTAAATTTTAATGAAAATTAAATGTTAATAATACTCATATGAGTTGAGATCTGTATTAGTACACTATATTCAGCCTTTCACCTCGACCGTGTTTACTTGATCTTTGGCTGCATTTAATTCTGAGGAAATAGTGAAATTTAAGGGAAATTAATAACACCTCATATATCTCCCTTTGGTGCACTCAAGGGCCGTTCTGCCAACCCCACCACCTCATGTGCTTCAGGGCGCATCGGTCACCAGTGAGTTCTAGTCTTAGTGTCTGACCCGCAGGAGGAGGCTTTTAAGAGGGGTCAGATCGATTGTTTCCTGCCGGTCATTCGTTTCAGGACACTGGACTGGCTCTCGAGCTATGCTAAAGACCAGTCTTGAAAGGCTGGTTCCTTTCCTAGTCTCAACTGATGACGTCTATTGATACGACAGATCTGAGGACAGTGATTATCTCAAAAAAATTCTCTGAGGGCAGTCCTCTTTGGGGGGGGGGAAGTGGTTAACACCTCACTAAAGTCCCTATTTCCCCATCGATGCCTTCAGGGGGCCGTTCTGCCAACCCTGCTGCCACCTCGTGTGCTTGGTTGGGGGCGAAACTGTCTCCAACAAGCCCAGATTTCCATTTTTGCCTGGAAATGTAGTGGCACTGGGATGCTCACCCAATCTGAGGAGGGTCTCAGAGCAATCAGTTTGGCTGTTCCCTACCTGTTCGCCGCTTCGTGGCACTGAATTGGTAGCTCGAGTAACACCTAGTCTTGAGAGACTGGTTCTCTTAGTAGATTTTTTGGCACCGTGGGAACTTCTATCAAACATATCTCAACAGAAGCACAGCGTTTACTCCTGAGCCCCCACCAAAAGATGGGGGTCGGGCTGACGCTCTCAACTGCAGCCTTCAAGAAGGAAGATGGATCTGAGGACCGTCATTATTTCCAAGAAGGCTGCGGGGAAAAGGTAAAAAAAAAAAAAAAAAAAAAAAATTAATAACCTAGAATACTGTCTAACACTTGATGGCTGCTCTGTAAAGTCTCCGTTGTTGGTTGAAGGTGTGCTCTTTGATACCAATCTTTCATTTGAAAGTCAGGTTTCTAGTATCTGTAGAACCGCATTCTTCCATCTTAAAAATAGATCTAAATTATAACAAATGGATCAGTTAGTTAAAGGAGTAGTTCACTTTTCAAAAAACATTTGCTGATAATTTTCTAACCCCGATGTCATCCAAGATGTCCATGTCTTTCTTTCTTCAGTCGAAAAGAAATTAAGGTTTTTGATGAAAACATTCCAGCATTTCTCCATATAATGCATTTCAGTGGGAACCAAACGGTTCAAGGTCCAAAAGACACTTTCAGTACAAACTGCAAACTGTTCAAAGGGCTTTAAACAATTCCAGACGATGAATAAGGGTCTTATCAAGCGAAACGATCGCTCATTAAAAAAAAAATAAAGTTTAAGTTTTATAAGCTCAAATGCTCGCATTGCTCTGTACTGCGATGCACGTTCGTGACTCTCCTGTTCGAACTCGTTCATCAAAATGAACTAATCTTTTTCTGAGTCAATTCGTTCGTTGAATGAACCAAATGACTCGGAAAAAGATTTGTTCATTTGATGAACGAGTTTCTTACAGGAGAGTCACAAACATGTGTCACAGAACAGAGCAAGGCGACCATTTGAACTTATAAAACTTAAACTTTGTTATATATTTATTAAATGAGCGATAGTTTCGCTCATTTGAACCGTTTGGTTTCGTAACCGTTTGGTTCCCACTGAAGTGCATTATATGGAGAAAAATCCTGGAATGTTTTCATCAAAAACCTTAATTTCTTTTCGACTGAAGAAAGAATGACATGGACATCTTGGATGACATGGGGGTGAGTAAATTATCAACAAAAGTTTTCAAAAGTGAACTACTCCTTTAATGTGTTCATGACTTCAAGGCTAGATTATTGGAATGCTCTACTGGGTGTTTGCGCTGCACGCTTAAAGGTTCTCTAAGCGATGTGGGGCCAAAACATTTTTTGTCACATACATCAAACGTCTCCTCACTATCGGCTAGCTGCCTGACCCCTAAACACACTGTAAAAAAACGCGGTCTCTGTAGACACCACAGGCTCCACAAACGGCATCAAAAACAATCATGTCTCACGCGGACCACGAAACCTAAAAACAGTGTTCCAGCCAATCACTGGCAAGAAGTATTTGAGGGTGGGTCTGGGGGGTTAGTGCGTGTGCACATGAAGGGGGTGTGTGCGTGAAGGAGAGCGAAGCATCAGAGGGAAGTTTGAAAAATGGTCGACACGACCAAAGAGACGTCGTTCTAAAGAACAAATTAAAAAGAAGAAGGAGTCGGATAAAGAACGTGCGAAGTTCCGAATTTACATCGGTAGCAATGCTTTTCAATGATGGCGAGAACTCCGGCGGCAGAAGGGCTTCCAGTCCGACATTCAGGTTGCTCTGTTTTTGCTGGACAGGTGGGTAACGTTAAATTGTTTTTTTGTTTTTTTCTAAATTGACGCTTATGTTCACCAAACCCACACAAGGATATAATTAGCTAGAACTATGCACGTTCACAATTATTTCAGGAAGCACGGAAGGGAGGGGGAGATGAGATGCGGAGGAGGGAGGGTCTAGCTAGCCTCCGATTTGTTTGAAAATATTCCGAACGTCAACACCCAGGATCGCTTAGAGAACCTTTACAAACAAACTACAGCTGGTCCAAAACACAGCAGCTAGAGTTCTTACTAGAACCAGGAGTTATGACCATATTAGCCCAGTTCTGTCAACACTGCATTGGCTCCCTATCAAACATCATATATATTTTTAAATATTGCTGATTACTTACAAAGCACTAAATAGTTTACCTCCGCAGTACTTAAGCGAGCTCTTAGCGCAGTATAGTCCTTCACATCTATTGTGATCTCAAAATTCTGACCAGTTGATAATGCCTAGAATATCAAAATGCTGGCGGTAGATCCTTTTCCAATTTAGCACTTAAACTTTGGAACAATCTTCCTAACATTGCCCGGGAAGCAGACACACTGTCAGTTTAAATCCTGAATAAAAACACATCTCTTTAACCAAGTGTACACAACACATTAACTTAACTTCTATAATTCAAGTTCAAGTTCATTTATTTATATAGCACATTTAAACAGCTGCTTAGACAGACCAAAGTGCTTTACAGAACACAGAAATAAGAGCAAAAATAAGCATATCACACATAAAAGGCAACAAAGCTACAAGTAGCCTTGTCAGAGACCCAATTATAACATAATAAAATAGTTAAAAGGAGATCAGTATGCTAAAGAGAAAAGGTAGGTTTTCACCAAAGACTTAAAAAGACAGGTTGGGGGCTGTTCGAATCTCTAGGGGCAGGGTGTTCCACAGACGGGGCCCTGCCACTGCAAAAGCAAGCTCCCCTCTGCGCTTAAGTCTGACACGAGGGACTACCAGCAGAGTCTGGTCGTGAGATCTTAGGCTTCTGGACGGAGTATAGGGATGAATAAGTTCGGAGAGATAGACCGGGGCTAGGTTATGTAGCGATTTGAAGACAAATAGTAGGATTTTAAAATCTATTCTCTGCCGGACAGGTAGCCAGTGTAAAGATTTAAGAATTGGAGTGATGTGGTCATATTTGCGACAGTTGGAAATAAGTCTAGCCGCAGCGTTTTGGACCAACTGAAGACGGGCAATTTGAGAAGCTGATATCCCACAATAGAGTGAATTGCAATAGTCAAGCCTACACGTGATGAAAGCATGAACCGCCATTTCCAGGGTTGTCGGAGTAAGAAAGCCTTTGATTTTAGATAATAGACGAAGTTGGTAGAAACCGGAGCTGATGACACCTGATATGCATTTGTCAAGTTTTAAAGACTGGTCAATAAGAACACCTAAATTCCGCACTCCTGTCGACTTAAAGGGGGATAAGCTCCCCAAGTCTGGGCTTAAACACTGAGACCTTTTACTCGGGCTGAAAACAATGCTGGCCTCGGTCTTATCACTATTTAGAGAGAGGAAGTTTTGGGCCAGCCAAGCCTTCACTTCCTCCAAGCATAGCAGAAGAGAGTTTAATGCTGCAGGGTCATTTTTCTTGAATGGAATGTAAATTTGGGTGTCGTCCGCATACAAATGAAATGATACACTGTGTTTCCTTAAGATAGTGCCCAACGGTAGCATGTAAAGAGAAAATCGAGAGGGAGCCAGAACGGAGCCCTGTGGAAGACCACAGGTTAGAGGGGCTGTGGAGCTGGAGAAATTACCCATCTTAACTAAAAACTTTCTGTCAGAAAGGTACGACCGAAACCATGATAAGACAGAAGCTTTTAGTCCCACCTCAGTCTCAAGTCTAGCCAACAGGGTAGGATGGTCAACAGTGTCAAAAGCTGCCGAAAGGTCTAAGAGAATCAGAACCACAGAATCACCAGAATCAGTGGGGATTAAAATGCCGTTTAACACTCGCAGAAGGGCAGACTCAGTGCTGTGGGCAGCCCTGAACCCAGATTGAAATGCATCATAAATACAGTTCTTTAAAAGAAAGTGCTGGAGTTGATTAAACACTATTTTCTCCAATAACTTGGAAATAAAAGGCAAGACAGAGATGGGTCGGTAATTTTGTAAGACAGATGGATCCAGTGAAGGCTTCTTGAGCAAGGGAGTGACCGTAGCCACTTTGAGATTAATTGGAACTGAGCCCGTATTGAGAAACTTGTTAATAAAAAATACCAAACCTGGACCCACAGAGTCGATGATTAACTTTAAAAATTTCGGCTGAAGGATGTCATTTGGACAAAATGAGGTTTTGAGCTTGGCGCTCACATCCTTTAGTGTCTGGAGGTTGATAGGATCAAAAACCTCCCAAACACATTTAGTAGATGACACAAATGGGGTCAGAGTTATGTTCGGGCAGACACCAAGTCTTAATTTAGTGATTTTGTTAACAAAAAAATCTCTGGAAATCTTCACATAGAGCATCCGAGGCGACAGACAATTTAGAAGAAGGATTTATAACAGACTGACTGACTGAAAACAAGACCTTTGGGTTGGAGTGGTTAGATTCAATTAAGTTAGAGAAATATGCAGCCTTAGCTGACTTAGCAGCCTTCTGGTAAGCTGTAAGAGCGTCTTTGAACAAATGGAAAGAGGCAATTTGCCTGTCTCATTTCCATTTGCGTTCGGCCGCTCTACACATTTGTCTTTGGTGACGAGTGTCAGAGTTTTGCCACAGATCAGATTTTGGTTTGGGTTTGTGGGGCTGGGGCTTGAGAGGAGCAGTCACGTTTGCTACCTTAAGCCAGGCAGAGTTTAAAAGGCTGAAATGCTGTTCCGCATCCAGGTCAGATAGTGGTTTGTCCAGGTCCAAATGTGAGCATTGCTCAGCAAAACACAGGTCAAAGTTAGTGCTGAACTGTGGGGAGTAGACCCGCAACATAACAGGAGCAACAGTGGGTTGAGAGAGCTCCGGAAGAGACAGTGAGAAAAGAATAGGATTGTGATCAGAGAGCAGAAAATCTGAGAGTATAATATCAGTGACATCAATCCCGTGAGATAGCACAAGGTCCAATGTATGGACCTGAATGTGCGTGGAGTTTTTGACCCACTGCAGTAGATTAAAAGCATCAATTAAGTCAAGAAACTCCTGCGACAAGGAATTTGACTGACAACAGACATGAATGTTGAAATCTCCCACCAAAAGGAAGCGATCATAGTTTGTGGCAATATTGCCAGTGAATTCAGTAAATTGCTGAATAACTCAATGTTAGGCTGCATAAACTAGGTCAGCCAGAACCGGGAACACTTCCCATAACACCTGATGTACGCGTTACATCCCAAGAAGAATGGCATCTTCGTTAATATTAGTCTCTCAGTTTATCCCGAGGTTTACCGTTGTCCGCCGGATTGAGGCCGTATCCAGGTCGTATCCAGATATGATGAAGGACCTGCACCTGACACGACAACAACGCAGCCCTGAAGTGTCAACTAGTTTATATATATATATATATATATATATTTACTTTTTTTGTTGTTTTAACTGGACTACAACGTGCCCAGATATTGACTGAAAATGTTAGTAACTTGTTCTGTTACACTTTACAGTTAAGCTCCATTAGTTAACATTAGTTAAAATACACTGAAAACTACTAAATCATTTACTCATCTTAGTTCATTTCAACATTTAATAATAGGCTACATTATTATCAAAAGTTGTAACTGTTATTTAATGGACCTGAGCTGACATGAACTAGCAAAGAAAGATCAATTGTGTTTTTAATTAACATTAACAAAGAATAATAACTTCTGTAAGAAATATAGCCATTGCTATTTTTTTTTTTTTTTTGTATGTTAGCTAATGCATTAACTAACATTAAAGTCCCCGTGAAATCAAAATTGAACCTATTTACTTTGTTAGCGCATATTACTAGTCTTGTGGTGAACAATTAATCCGTGCAAGTAAATATAAAAAAAATGTTTTACCTTGGTAATCTTTAATCAAAATCTGAACAGTTACTTCCGGTCTGGAACGGTTTCTTTTTCTGATGAGGTAGGTTTCACAGCTTGGGTGGGGAAACGCTTAACCACTCCCCTCAAACCGTTAGTTTGCTATGAGCGAGAGATGGAGAGGAGGAGCGCTAGAGTAAAACCCTGCCCTCTGTTCAATATTCCGTTTCACTTGGAAATACGTCACAGCACTGAAGAAAAATCGTTTGCAACTTCCGGTTCACGGGGACTTTAACTAATGAGACTTTATTGTAAAGTGAAAATTATTGTTCTTTATTTTGCACTTTAATCTGTTTGAAACATTTGTTTGGTTTATAAATGTTTTGTGTGTTGTGATGATAATACCGTGATAAAAGCTTTAGCAATTATTGGATTATTTGATGCAAGTACAGACACCTAATTTAAAATGTGATCTAGTTAAAATATATGTGTGCTAATTACGGTATGTCAAGTTGTATTGTGAGTACAGCTAGCTAGATGAATTGTCAGATAGCAAACTGGCATTGAATCAACGTGGAAATATGACATCGAAACAACGTTGATCTTACATTGTTTTGCTCATCGAATTAACGTTGAACCAACGTCAGATGCGTCATTCTTTCAAAACTAACGGAAAATCAACTTGAAATCAACGCGTTGTTTCAACGTTATGAAAGCAAACCAATTTTCGATTTTCATTTAGCTTTGAAGAATGCCGCGTCTGACGTTGGTTCAACGTTAATTCGATGAGCAAATCAACGTTGTTTCAATGTCATGAGAGACGTCGTTTCCACGTTGATTCAATGTCAGTTTGCTGTCTGGAATTGTCAGAGTTGTGAATTACAAATATTTAGGTTAACACTTTTTTAAAATTAATTTTAATATACTAAAACTTAAGCTGGTTGGCATTTATTTAACATGGCATTTTTGGACAATTTAATTTTGACAATTTTTTCAACACCCTATATAATAAAGTGCATGATTTGGACATGGCTATTTTTTCTTTTACCAAAACAATTCTCTTTTAGTTATTAAAACTTAAAACCTTCCATTTTAAATATTTAGCCATTATTATCTAAAGCTGTAGGAAGTATGTTCAGCTCTGTGTAACAGCTTCATATCAACCATAGGATATCAACTGACAGCATTTTAAACCCGCCAGCCTGTCTCAGTTTAAAATCATCAACTCACAAAGAAAAATATCGTGTCTATCCAAAAGTCATCTCTAGTCTGGGCCTCAATTGTAGCCTGCGAGTATTCACCTTGGTGTACTGTAAACAAAATATTTTTTTCCCGAGTTACAACCACTAAAACATCCAAAATATATTAATAAAACAAAATATTAAACTAGATGTCCATCAAGTGCCTGAAAAGACATATAAACCAATTTAATAATAATAACTAACGATAGCAGTTAAAAGCAATGTATCTAGTAGCTTCCTTACTCTCGAAGTGAGAGGGTAAAATGGCAACTCGCTCGAGCTTCCACACACTGCGCGCACACTGTCCAACTACAGACAACATGTCAAGATTTCGGCACACACAATGTAAATATAGAGAAAATATGTTAAAGTTACTCACCAGATACTAGCAATCCTGTGGGGTAAGAAAACTAACCGTCAGTGTTCTTGGATCGTGTCATAGGTGTGGCCTATAATATACACGCACACACAGCGCTAAGCCTATAAAATAGAAGGAAGCACAGCTCGTTCCTCGCAGTGAGCAGCCCCTTTCACCACCACAACATGTGTGGGCTACCGGGGTATTTACCTAGAATATTTAAAACCTCTCGAGGATATTATTGTCGACGGTCATTTGGAGGTATTTTTAATACGTTCAACTACTTCCATAGTTAAAAGTAATCTGCAAAATTGCACGGTGTAGAAGTATGTTGTTTTGCAAAAATGTCTGACCTTGCATGTAACGTTAGCTCACTGGCTAACCAGTAGCTGCTAACGTACTGTGAAACGTTAGACCAACAATATGCTGGTCTGTCAACGTAGGTTATTTTATTTTTATTTTTTTATAAAATGTATTAGTTGAAATGCAGTGTTTTGGCTTGCAATGTCAACAAGCGACAGATTTAAACTAACGTTGTATCGTACCAGCTGACCACCAGCACCAAATGTATTTCGTCTAACAATCCACGTACGACAGTGTATAGATCATAGCGTTTAGCAAATAAAGTGTTGTGCAGTATTTGCTAGTATGGTGTTTAAAAAGACTCGAAGCTCTTTAAATGACTAAAAAGCAAAAGAAAATTCCCAATTCACCTATCAAAGTATTGTCATACGTTACCTCTTAGCACCAACCTGTGAATCGTCAAAACAACTTATAAACAAATAACGTAATATTTATACAGAACATTTAATTCGTCACACCTAAATTGACTCCCCTAATTTCCGTATTTATACAGAAAATTAAATTGGACACACCTAAACTGACTCCCTTATAATTCACATATTTATACAGAAAATTTTATTCGACACGCCTAAACTGACCCACCTCTGTGTTTTGGTTTTCTTTAATTTTTACAGAAGATTATTTAGTAATATATGTCAACCATGTCAAGTCACCTTTATTAATATAGGCCTGGTGGTTTATACAATAAAGATAATTTCAATGCGGCTTTACAGTGATAAACAAGGAAAAATGATAAGTGGTGCAAACAAAATTCAACTCTGCTGTAAAGCAGCTCTTAAATAAAAAAAGACTATAGTGTTCTTGTTAATCTGAACTCAGGTCGGTGTTTCAGTTTGGTTCAAAAACTTCATCTATTATAGTTCAATTCAGCTATAGAGCAACTCTGCAGAAAACAGTGATGTCATTGTCCAGCAGTTGTCTTAAGTGTCATAAGTTGTCTACTGTCATATCAACAATATTACTGAATAATAAGTGTCCCCAAACTAAGCAAGTTACCAACCAACAGCTCATCTTATTTTGAATATGGGGGCAATATGATTATTTTATTTTAACTAAAAATAAAATAAAATGTTGTTGGACCATTACGATGTTTTCTATAGTGACATTATTTTCCTGACAAGCAAGCATATTGTATATACATAGGCTCAGTTTTTTTTTTTTAAGTTTTCATACACCAATACAACCACTTCCAGAAAGGTTGGGACAAGAATCTGATTAGTACATTCTCTTGAACCTTTATTTAGGGGTGTAACAATATATCGTGCCACAATATATCGCAATACAAAAATGCAACAATACATATCGTGGCAATATCTATCGTGGATAGTTCCCCCAAACTAAAAATTACTGTGTGAGAAAAAATTCAAGTTTTCTGAGTTTTAGTGTAAGTACTACATTAAACTACTGTATATAATGTTGAATATAATGTATAATAATGCAATGGGGGAATATTGTGGGTCCTGATAATGCCAAATGTCTGATGTTACCAGTAAAAAGAGGCCAACATTATTTTAAACATATCTAGTCAGTGAAAGAGTGCAAGCATATTCATCTAAAATAATTCTGTATTTTCAGCTTCAGAATCATGAATATTTTTATTGTGGTGTAGCACCAAGGCCAAGCCTATTTGTTTAAACCTACAAATTAATATCAAATTTAGCACTTTAATCAACAGTACGTTTTTTTGTTAACTGTTTACCATATGGAAATGGTAAAGTATCGCAATAATATCATATCGTGAGTTCAGTATCGTGATATGTATCGAATCATGAGCGTATCGTTACACCCCTATTTAACTAACTGAAAGTAGAAGAAAAAATTCATGGGCCAAATTTATTTTATTTTAAATAAAATAAATTAAGTAAATTAAGTATTTTGTAAATATAATCATGTTTTGATGGCTTCAACACACTCATAAGTTGGGATAGGCTAAATAAAAGTGGAAAAGATTACAGAAGTTACCAAGTTGAACTTTTGAAACCACCTACAATTAGCTGGTGAATTGGTAATAGGTGGGTTTATAGAGGATCATCCACCAAAGACAGTCTTTGCAAGCTAAGATGAGTCATGACTCGTGGCTTACCACTTTGTGCCAAATTTCATGTGAGAATTGTCAAACAATTTCATGAAATCGTCATGCTACTTACAAAAATAGCCACGTGCATGGGCTTAGGAGTGTAATAGTTCAGGAAAACCGTTGTCGCTCAACAGTCTGCTGCTGCATCAAGAAATGCATCTCAAAACTGTTACCCAAGGAGAAAGCTATACCCACATCTGTTCTGTGCAGAGATAGTGGGGGATACACATTGAGTTTTCAGTCCTAAAGACGAAAGCCACCATCGAGACTTTCATCCGTATTTTATCTGTTATGGTATTGGGCTGCATCAGTGCAAATGGAATGGGTGACTTGCATGTGTGTGAAAGTACCATTGATGATTTGAGTCTACATTTTATAGTGAATTAAGTTTAAGCTTCATGACAATGACAACAGAGTAAGGTTGACATGATAGTTCATCACAGGACTATGAATTTAGAGTTGTTGAGTCTGTTTACTGTGATCACTCTCAGGATTTGTTCAACTTCAGAGCAGATCTCTCTCTCTCTCTTCTGTACTCAGTACTCACTGGACAGCAGTACTCAAGCTCAGGCTCACAGCAGTACGATGGAAGGTTGTATCCTAGCCACATCCCAACCAACTCGGTCCAGAAGGCTATTTTGGCTGTAGGTTCAGGAGTGGCTTCCCTAAAAAACCCCTACAGACATGGTGAGGCTATACATGATACTGGATGAGGTTGTTAAACTATACTGTAGTAATGATTGCACATGGGATTTTTAATTACAGTTACAGTTGTTAGTTTCCTTTTCAGTATTAGTGGGTGGAAAGTCCACAATTGTTTTAGTGAAAGCAATACTTAATAACAACTCCAACTTTTTACTGTAAAATTCATTTCTTGTAAAATTGATAAATTCTGGTCTTCAACCAGAAATGCTACAGCAGATGACACACCGCTAGACCCAGATGGAATCTGCAGACCTTTTTGGGGGGAAACCTGCAGAATCCATTCTGTGGAATTGATTTAAATATGGAAGAATGGGGAGACGTTTTATTGGTTCATATACTGAACTCAAAGTGACTATACAAATTTTGTTGAACAAACACAAGAGATGGGAAATGTTGTGCGTGATAAATAATCCAATTCTCTGGAAATTTGCAGAGCTTTCCATGGATTGTTGGCAGTAAGCATGTTGCAAACTTTGTGCTGTCAAACATGTTTTTCTTGTTTTTAAGAAAAGATTAGGTGACAAATGTAACCAAACATCACTCCGCAACAGCCTTTAATAGGTTTAAATGGGTTTTTTTTTTGGTATTTCCTAAATCATGTGAGCTGGAATTCTTACAGTAATTCCATGATTCAAAACTTGGAAGTATATTAACATTTTACCAAAACAGATATGGTTGCAGTGCTCGGGGAAACCACAGGGCACCTGGCCCTGATCAAGTTAAGGGATCGGATGAGAAATGACTCTGAAGGTTCCACTATTCTCGTGTATGTCTCATTTGTTTACACTGACTACTGTTATCATCATCCATAATGGACATCAAATCTCCTTAATAATCCATACTGCTTTAATATTACCTTTATCTTCCAATTTTGTCTGTAGAGAGCGTCCAAGGATCCGCCTGTCTACATTAGACCTCACTCAGATGTCTGCTTTGCCAGATGGTACTTTAGGAAGAGAGTATCTCCGTTTTCTAGAAGAAAATGTAAGACAAATGAAAAATGCACAAATTGTCTATGCGAACAGGCCAAATTAACCATTGTCATCTCACCTTTTTTCAGAGAGTCACCCCCGACTCGAGGGCTGATGTGAAGTTTGTTGACAATGAAGAGTTAGCTTATGTCATGCAACGATATCGTGAAGTTCACGACCTGTTGCATACTTTGCTTGGTATGCCCACCAATATGCTAGGTGAGAGTTTTGCAACGTAACATAAAACCATTTCCACTTTTTCAGGTGTTTAGAGATTAGATTTTTTTGTATACGTCCAGAACTATCCCTTAAGGCCAATTTATACTTCTGCGTAGGGTGCGCACAGACGCGTCCCATACCGCGTACCCTTCGCCGTCGCCTGACGCGCACCTCCTCAAAAATGTAACTACACGTCGCGACGACGCGGACCGCAAGATCGGTGATTGGTCGGCTTGGTAGCATCGCATTTCCTCCTACGCATTTCCGCACGTACCTTCTCACGCATTTCCACCACTGTCTATGATTTCCACACGTTTCATCTCCTCCGAAGTCTTCTCTCATTTCTGCCTTTCAGTTTTAGTAATTTCACTAAAGTGAACTGTTTTTCCACCTTAATAAGCTCCAATTCCAACATGATCAGCTCTCTTTCACTCGTAGTAACCTAGCCGCGAGGAATCTAAACACAGTGGAACATTAAAACTCTCCGCCGCCAACTAGCGTTTCGGAGCAGTACTGCAGAGCAACCAAGACCTGAACGCAGAAGTATAAATGCTCACAACGGCGTCGCCTACGTGCGTAGCCAACGCCGTACACTACGGCGTACCCTCGACGCAGAAGTATAAATTGGCCTTTAGAGGTTTTGGGTATGTTCAGGTTTTAGGCTTTTGGTTTTTAGTTCCCTAGGTTTAAGGTTATCATCAATACATTTCATACATTCTTTTTGTGATCTTTACCATCCATTAGCCACATTCCAAATTGACAACCCAGTACACAACACAATCTTTCATCATTTGAAAGATTTTCCTGCTATTCTTTACCCACAGGTGAGGTTGCTGTGAAATGGTTTGAAGCTGCACAGACTGGCCTGCCCATGTGTGTTCTGGGGGCAATGCTTGGACCCCTCCGACTGTCTGTCAGGTGAGTTCAATGTTCCCAGTTCATTACAAGTTTTCTAGCTCTGTAGACAGCAACTGAAAAATCCTGTCAATTACTTATATTATTAAAAGTAATAATTAACATATGTGCTTTAACAAAAATACAAGCTTCACATAACTTATCATAAGTGTACTATCAACATTATTTTCTGTGGTAACTGGCCGAATAGTATTGCTTGACTCATGAGAAAAAACCTCATTGGTTCTTGCGGAAGCTGAAATGTGCTGCCGTGACGTGCGAGAATTAACCCTGTTGGTTCTCGCATGTCAAGCAAGCATGCTTGAGCTTCCATTTACCAAATGTTAGTGCTCTGTGTGCATTTGCTGATCAATGTTTATGTGAATTAAAGCCTAAATTAAAACTTACAACCAACATTTGTCCTCACAGAGTATTTCTTCTTATTATGTTCATGTTATTTTATGGTTCAGTTCATTTTTCTGTTATAATATGGTTTAGTTCATGTTTCATTATGGTCATTATGGAAGATTTCATTATGATGACACCCTAGCACTGTCTTTCTAAGCTTCACTGGCTCTGATGTCACCACAAGCAAATTTTATATAGTATATCCTGCTGTTAATTTTCTGCTTCCTCCTAATGCAGCAAATTCTGTCTGTAACCCAATTTAGAAGATGAATGTTCTGAAGTAAAGAAAGAATATATTTCTGTATCTGAGCAATTAAATATGATGGTTATTTTAGTACATTCATTTGATTTTAATTAGATTTTTAAGGTATCATTGCCTTTGTCCCATGGAAACATTTTAATGTTTCCCTTGAAAATATATTTGGATGATTCTCGCAAAAGCATATCAAGAATTTTCAGCCATATAGACATTTCTATATATTTGCAACAATTTTCATGACTAATAAGCACATTTTCCTTGATATGGCCATTTACTGTAATGCAAGAACTGTTTACATTGTGATAGAATTTGTTGTTTTGTCTTTAACTTGTTTTATTCAAAAATCATAATGTTACAGCAATGAGTCAATTTTGATATGTGTTTGAGGCAGTCGTCTACAGTTGCTGGTTCAGTCTCTGGGACCTTGGGCTGTGCGCAGTGGCAGTCGTGCCAGATGTGTTCTGAGCGTCTTCTATGAACGGCGCTGGGACCAGAACCTCGATGAACTCAGACACCAGCTGAACATTGAGCCACCGCCTGTCAATCTGTTATCATCCAGCAAGAAGACATCTTCAAACTCTTAGTACGGGAACCTGTCTAAATGAAATAACTGATGGGAATTTTAGCTTGTGGGGGAGCCCACAAGGAAGCTACATACATCCTATCGGTAACAACGTTCTTCCTCACACAAGGGGAAATAAAGCCTAAAAATGAATGTCATGTAACTCTGAAAAAATACTATGACATGCATAGTGACTCAATAAGATCATTCAGGAAGAAAAGGTTCTTCTGATAAGGAAAGTTTAATAACTTTTTGTAAACATCTATTGGTCATATTAATATTAATATTCTATTAGAACTGACATCTGGATTGTTCATTGGTGATTTTACGTTGGAGTTTAACGAGTACAAGTGGCACCTTTCATTTCTACTCCGCACTGTGATGTTCAATACTGTAATTTAATCATTTGTATATTTTTATTTATTTTATTTCATTATTCTTTTAATTATAAATATCCTTCTTTTTAACTTGACATCCAAATAAGAAAATCACAAGCCTAATGAAAATGATTATAGCTGTTTGTTTTGCATATGTACTGCGACTTGAGTAAAGTTTGTTATCTGATCATGAAACAGAGAGTATTGTCCTCTGCTTCCCTCTAGTGGGCAAAGTGTTTTATTTCAAAGATGCCTGCTAGGCAGTGTTGGGTAAGTTACTTTAAAAAAGTAATTAATTACTAGCTTCTACTAATTACATCTTCAACAGAGTAATTAGACTACTCTCTCTAAAAAATATTGCTTTACTTTGTAACACTTTACAATAATGTTCATTAGTTACCTTACTTAACATGAACTAACATAAACAAACAATGAAAAGCTGTATGTTTATTAACTAACATGAATAAAGATTAACAAATACAGTCAGTAAAAATGTATTACTCTTACTCGACCATTTGAACAATACAAGAATAAACTACTCTTAATTTTTTCAAATAAACATTAGATTTATATATAATTGTTCTATAGTCTACTGTATACATATATTAATTTAGTCCAGTGCAGAGATAATTTTTAGGTTGAAATAATTAGGCTAGGTGATTATTTAACTCACAACAGTTAACTTTATAGCAGTTAAAAAAAGAAGTTGCTACTTAACCGGGCTTTTACCCCCACATAACTTGAGACAGGGAAGTTTGAGGATTTAATTCATTCATAACGTTACTTACAAAAATAAATAAGTTATCAATGAAATAAATTCAGCAAATAAATGTTGTACTAAAATGTAAATGTTTGACAATAAATATATAACAGCAATAGAATAGCTTTACAGTAATGTTGCTGTTGTCCAATAACTCCAGTTGGAATTTTCACCCCGATATGGCTGCCGCGCTACCGACGCGCCATCTAGTGGCTGTTACCAAAAAAGCATCAGAGTTTCGCCTCTTGTTCTTCTATACTCTTTGATATGAAGGAGATTGCAATTCTCGCGCATGCGTCGTGGAAATCTCTTGAACTCTCGTCTCAGGCCCAGAGTATTATAAATATAAGAATTGTACTTATATTTTAAAAATCACTTGCATGTTATGTTTGTCATTATTTTCTGTAATTATTACACATCCCCTACCCTTAAATATGCCCATACCAAACCTGTCCCTAACCCATTTCCCACATATACGTAGCAGCAAATGTGTTTTGTCATACAACATGAAGACAATAAGTACATACTTATCATTTGATGTAAGTACATACTAGACAATATAAATATAATATAAAGTGTGACTGAAGTTTTAGATAATAACTGAGAGCAGGTAACAACAGTGGAGGCAGAACACAGTTCTGTCTTATATAGGATCAAACCAGCAAGTTTCCAGATCTGGCCTTGACCTTAGCCTCTATGTATAAAAAATGCACTCAATATTTATTTGCCAGATCATTGTTAACAGCAACTTACAAAAGCTCTCTGTAACTAAATAGCTATTTAGTAGTAGTGTAAGCTGTCAATATTTAGAAGACGAGGCTGTCCAGCCAGGAGAGACTGCTGCAAGCTGGAATATGCTTGGTATTTTATTATCTAGTCATAACGTTATTGGAATATGGCAGAGACCTGCAGTATTTTTGCTGTCAATTTCAAGAATCTTTTCCTCCAATGATGGTACATTAAGCTTCATAAATAATTTTTTGGTTCTTGGGTCCTGTTTACAAAAAAAAGTGTTTTTTGATGTACAGAAAAGTATTTGAAAAAGAAAAAAAACACAAATTCCTTTTCATTTCAAACAATTCTGACTTTATTTAAATAATTTAAAGTTTATGGACGTAACTCATAAAACACCCCCATATAAAGTTACCACTTTCGAATAGAGAATTAGCTGAAGACTTAGATAACAGCTAATTATTGGTTTGTTTTTCCTTTTTATAGAAACATTCTGAAGAGATTGTAATCAGAGATCATCTTTTTAGGTTTTTAGGCTTTTTAGGACAAGTATAAGAAATATAAAAATTCTACTGTGTTGATTTGAAATCATCTTATTTAGTGGTCCGTTTAAAAATGATCTATTTATCAAAGTGTGTATTTACACGAAGTGCAAACAGACACTAGCTTGTTGGCAGAGGTTATTTACACTAACTACGGCCACCATATATATGATTGAGAAAGGTATGTGTTGAGTAAGATGTTTCATTGTACAAACACACTGTTTTCCCTTTTCCAAATGCATATCACTGCATATCCATTTGAATAATCATACACACTGCATGAATATGTCATTATTATTGCATACTGTTATAATAAACTACAATAGAGTGAATAGTGTATGCCATTATGTGCACCAACTATAAATAGCATAACAAATATTTACACTTATTGCACAGCAAATACTTATATTTTCACTTAATGTAGATAGCATATTGCTATTTACACTTACTGTAAATACTGCAGCATCTATATTGTTATTTATTTATTTCTATAGCATCTATATCTGTGTTTATTTTCATGTAGGAATACAAAACTATCTTCATCACTAAAGCCAATGTAAATACATGATTATGTTGTTTATAAATACTACTTTTATAAGCGGATCACTAAATGAGATATTGGTGAAAAAAAATCAAGATGTTTTAACCAGCATTTAAAAAGAAAAAAGTTTTATGGGCTAATTATTATGACTAATTATATGGTCATGCCCTTTTGGCCAAAAATATAAGAGATATTTGAGTGAGTGAGTGACAGAGAGAGGAAAGAACATTTTTGCAGAAATGCCTAAACATGGTAATAATTTGAAAAATATAAAAATAATTAAATTAATCTAAAATACTAAATGACCATCCTAGAATAGGATTTTAAAAACTATTTAAATAATAAATGAGATAATGAAAAAATGGTTTAACAATTTCAGTCCACATTTTATTGCATGAATATATAACATTATCAGATAAAAGGACAGAACAGAGTTTCCTGCAGCGACATCAGAGCCATGATCTCAAGTGGTCATGTGAAAACTCAAAATCAGCCATGTTGGGTACTGTTGACAAACAGATTTCACAAGAAATGTAGATAATAAATATTGCACTAATTTCAACACATAAACAAATACTTTGAAAGAGATTAAGAATTCATATGAAAATTAAGTTTCAATAACTTAACATGCATAAATATACAAATATATCAATTAGGCCTATATATGTTGTAGCTCTTTAAGACATGTTGGCATTATCAAGGAATTCATGATTAGCTTCTGATTAATTTGTTTCTTTAATCAAACAATGTGATTGACATTATCACACTCTCTCTTTTTACTGCATGTCTTCAGTGGCACGTAATGTAAAACTTTTTTTGAAATATTGGTTCAAATGACATTGCATAACGTATACTCGAGATCATATTAACATTCTTCCGGTGTTCAGTGCACTATAGAGATGCTCTGATCAGCCACAGCACAGGCAGCCAACAGTGGCTCGCTGAAAGCATGTCTGACAACATGCAGCACTGACACAGATTCAGGATCATAGAACAGCAGGGTCTGACTGGGCCAATCCAGCAGCAGTCCCACTCTCTTGAGCTTCTTAGCCACTGCGATACTCACACTGCACCCATCATGACAGAATGAAAAGTCTTCATCATAATGCGAGAGCACCCATGATTTTGAGTTGTAGCCCAGCCGTGCGCCATTGCCGGTCCCCTTGCGTTCTATGCTGGGATAGCATACACCCACTTTGAAGGCGGCGCTCGTGCCCACGTCAAGTACCCAGCTTTGAGTACCAGAAGACATGGGAGGGGAGCAGAGGGCATTAGGCCAGCTGTCGAAGCGCGCCGGGTCATAGGGGGGTAACTGACGCTGACGTTTGGGCAGGAAAGATAAGGTGTGCTGATCGTTGGAGAGGGAGAGAAGAGGACTGACCGTTTGATTTTCAAAGTGTAGCATAGTTGAACTGTGGGCTAAAGAAGAGAAGGATGTGTTAAGATGATGTTCAGGGCAAGAAAATGAGAAGTTGAATGTATGGGATGCAAATTTGTGATTTGAAGTACACTTCAAACGGTTTTGATTGCTAATATTTTTAATGTTTCTAAAAGAAGTCTCTTTTGCTCACCAACACTCAAAAAAAATATATGTTGGCTTTAATTAATTTTAATTTGTCAACAGGTTCCACATAACTAGATTTTGTTAAACAAACTTAATTTGTTCATGTAACTTCAACATAATCGAATTATGTAATTTTAAATTACCCAATTTAAGTAGTCTCAACGTGAATTTTTAACCCCTTAGCTGTCACCCCCCTTTTTGAGAATGGGGGTTAAAATGCACTATTCAAACTTAAATGGTTGCAATTTAAGAATGCTTTGGAATATATGCCCAAGTTTGGTCTTGTTTTAAAGAAAACACTCAGCAGAATATTGCTGAAGTGAAAACACTTCAAAAAATGAAAGTATGAAAAAGTTATGGAAGTTTAAATTTACAGTAAATTAAATATACTGTACTATATATTTTTTATTTTATATAAAATATATATTTTATAAAATACTTTTTACTCTAAAATTTCTATAAAATCAAAGCCATAAATCTTATCAAATTATGTTCCAAATTTGAAGTTGATATCACAAAAATTGAAGTTCCCATGAGATTTTGTTTAGGCGTAGTACCAAAAATAGCCACCGGGTGCCATTGAATTCCATTGAATTTAGTTGTGTACATTCTGCCTTAACAAATTAATACATTTCTGTCCAAATATCAATTCTGTCACAAAATTTGGAACCTTGAGACTCTGACCTTTCTGACAATATCAGTTTTGTCAAGATTACAAAAGGTTTTGATCATAAATTATGAAATATAATGATGCCCAAAAGGGGAGGAGCCTGATAAAATAAGTACCGTTTCTATGGTAACCCAACTTTCAATTATAAAACAGTTTTCAGACGATGAATTGTGAGTTTATAAGCTTTCAAATGATACCTAATTTATGATAACTACTAAAATATGTGATATAATAAAAAAGGCGATAAAAAATAATATTATATTTTAGAGGATAATAAATATAAATATTATCATTTTTAGAGGATAATATTGTACTATATTTTTTTTTATTGAAAAATACTAGATTATATGTTTATTATGAACTTTTAGCATAAAAACAGAAGTTTCACGATTAAAAGTGGGTTCATCGACTTTTCGTGACAAAGGTCAAAAGGTTTTTTGAGGTGCACTCTTGTCATAAATTCATCAATTACTCTTCCTACATAATTTTTAACACAAAACAGTCTTAGACCTTTCCAATGATATATAATTTGTCATAATTAGATTAAGATTTTTATAGAAATATAGTGAAGTAAAGTTAGGCGTCCCGGGACGGTGACAGTTAAGGGGTTAAAGGATACCTTTCATGATTCAAAGGCATTTTATTATATTCATTCATCCATTTATATTTCTTTTGATTCAGTGACATTTAATTAAATTGATAGACTTTAGCTAGCTATTTGCTAGCAGTAGCACATATTAGCATCTTGAATGCTAAGATTTACAACATGTTCCTTCATCCAAAGCAATAGAAAATAATGAAATCAGTCGACAGCCAAACAAAATGCTCCACTCTTCTCCACATGGTAACCCACTGTAATTTAAATGGTTTAATAATTCCAATGTAATTTAACATTAAACACTATTACACAGTACACACTATTAAGTCTTCCCCTTCTCAAAATTTCTCAAAAAATAAAATAAAACATAAAATAACACTTAATTTTAACATTTATTCTCTCTTAATTCAACCATATGCAGAGCATGCTGGGAACTAAAAGCACACTGCCCAGTTTCAGTTAAGGCAACACAAATCAATCATGTAATCCAACACAAACGGATTAAGTAAACTTAAGTTGTTCGTAGATTTAAGCAGATTGAACACAATAAAATTAAGTCCGGGCAAAATGGCAGTCGGCTCGCACTATATTGCCACCCTCTGGATGCACACATTTTTTTACTTAACATAAATGGTTTGTATTTAGACAACACATTAGGATTTTGTACTGTTAAGTTGACATAGACCTTAATAGAAAAAAAACATTTAAAGTCAAAAAACACAATTATTATAAGTAAACTATGTATAAATATATTATGTAAAGTGCACAACCTTCCTAGTTCATTTTTTTTGAGTGAAGACTGCATTCATTTGCTTAAAAATACAAAAATAAAAACAGAAATATTGTGAAATATTATTACAATTTAAAACAGCTGTTTTCTATGTAAATATGTTAAAATTGAATTTATTTCTTTGATCAAAGCTGAATTTTCAGCATCATTGCTCCAGTCTTCAGTGTCCTTACGAAATCATTCTAATATTATGATTTGATGCAAGAAATATTTATTATTAATGTAATGTTGAAAACAGCTATTTACAATTTTATTTCAGGATTCTTTGATGAATATTTCAAAAGAACAGCATTTATCTGAAATGGAAAGCTTTTGTAACCTTAAACACTACCGTTTTTATTATTTAAGTTTTGGGGGGAAATAAAAAAAAGAAATAATTTCTTTATCCAATGAGGATGAATAAATTGATCTAAAGTTACATAAAGACATTTATATTAAGATTCTATTTCAAATGCTTAAAAATGCTAAAATGCTTTTGAACTTTCTATTTCAATAATAATGAAATCCACATCAAATCCACATATTAGGATGATTTCTGAAGGAAATCATCTTTGATCACAGGAAAAAATTACATTTTAAAATATATTAAAATAGAAAACAGTTATTTTAAATTGTCATCATATTTAACAATATTACTGTTTATTTTATTACTGTTTATTTTTTAATCAAATAAATTCAGCCTTGGTGAGCAGAAGAGACTTCTTTTAAAAATATTACCGATCAAAATCTTTTGCACAGCAGTGTATAATCTAAATGTGCCACGGCCTCAAAATATTACAGTACCTTTTGATTGTATCATATCAAATTGCATGTTATCAAAATGTAAGCAGGGTCTGAGGCTCATTTTGGGGGGTCTTTGTTCATGGACTTAATTGCGATATACTGAATCTGTCTTAAATTAACTTCTGTCTTGTGTAAATGTAAATAGAAGTACACTTACCAGACGGCCCAAGCAGCAATGCACTGGCCCATAACCCCACCATGAGTTTACTGTCACTGCAGCCTCTGTTCAAACTCAGTTGCTCTGTATCTCTAGGTTCACCAACACCCTCTGCATCCTCAATCCTAGCACAGTCATATACACAATCTATTATCATAACCAGCTTGTCTCATTTTGTGTGTATTTATTTATGTGGGCTTATTGTTGCATTTATTGCAACCTGAAATTACCTGTCATTAATTTCCTCATTAGAGCTCTAAAAAATAAAGAAAAAAATGTCAAAAATCAGTGGATTATCTCACAAATGTAATTTAGTCACACAAATTTAAAGATTTATGTTGTATTAATTGATTATGAACATCTAAATAGAAAAACAATGAAACTGATTTAAGAGTGTTTTAGATTTTAAGTATTATTTTGGGGAATCAGTAGCCTACTTTTGAAACTAACTTCTTGTATTCTATTTCCAAGAAAAAAAAAGAAAAAACAAACAAATATTGTATTGTATTCATAACTATGATCAAATATCAATTATCTGCTGATAATGGTCCTCATGGTGTCAGGACAAATTACCTTTAATTTGATTTATTTGTTTTCCTTAAGTTTGAAAATTGAAGAATGTGATTTAACAGGTATTTTAAAGAAATCAACACTTCTGGGGCAAATTTCATCAGGAAATGTCCTGGTCATATTTCATCAAAAATCAAAAGAAAAAAAAATTCATTAAGTACATAGAAATACTCCAAATAGGATCAGTTTTGCTTTATGTTTATACATTTTGAATAATGTTGACTTTTGTTGAATGTGCATGTACAGTAATCAATTGGTAACACTACACACTAAGGTTAGTTAGTTACCATTAGTTAACTACCTTAGTTAACATAAACTTAGAATGAACAATACTTCTTCAGCATTTATTAATCTTAGTTAATATTAATTAGCATTTACTAATACATAATTACAATCAAAGGTTGTATTTGTTAGTAGTTAATGCACTGAACTAACATTAACAAAGATTAATAAAATACTGTAACAAATGTATTGCTCATGGTTAGTTCACGTTAAATACATAAACTAATGTTAACTAATTAACCTTATTGTAAAGTGTTACCAATTATTTCAATAACTTCAAATATTTATTCTTCTAACTGGCTCCACATGTAAGCAAGATGATCATATATACAGTGTGAATACATAAAGTGAATGAAAACATTCTCATTGCTGTAAGGAAAAACATAATAATCTCATAAATCTCCTGAAATTTGGCAAAAAGATTTCACACTCTGTTGTTTGATTTCATCAGTCAGTTTCCTTGGTAATTTCTAATTCTTTAGTGTGATGTTTTTGTTGACAAAGTATACTTAAAATGTTCATCATTTACCAGCACTTTTTTTACACTCCTGACTTCATTCACTCACCACAAGCATGGCATCTGTGGAGTGTGTGAGTGAGTGCACCAGGCTGGTGCGTGCCTGTGAGAGTTTCTCCAGAGTGTGTGTCCAGTGTGCTCTCTGGGTGAGAAGGCACTGCTCAACACGCTCTTCTTCTCTCTGAATGGCCTCTAGGAGACGCTGCTCTTCTTCCTCCAGAGCCTCACGCACCACTTTCACCTGAGCCAGCACTCGTTCTCTAGCACTGTTTGCATCAATCTAGCAATGAAATGACACAAGAGGCAATTACAATAACATATTACACAAAGAGGTTCATTAGTCAATGTATCGACTAACATGAACTAACCATGAGAAATACATTTGTTACTGTATTTGTTCATCTTTGTTACTGTTGGTTAATAAAAATACAGCTGTTCATTGTTCGTTCATATTAGTTCAAAGTGCATTCACTAATGTTAACAAGATTTTAATAAAGTATTAGTAAATGTTGAAACTAACATGAACGAAGATTAATAGATGCTGTATAAGTGGAGTTCATTATTACTTCAACTAATTTAGTTTAGTTAACTAATGTTAACTAATGAACCTTATTGTAAAGTGTTACCAAAATATCATTTGAAATCCAACAGAATAAGTTACCTTGGCCAAAAATATAGTAAAAAAATATAGTAATATCACAGTCCAATAACATTACCATGGTATGTGGTTGCCATTGTGTGAGTTTATGTAATGTTTATGTTTACGCAGAGAGTTTATGTAATGCTCTCTCTCTTTATCTCTGCATGTTCGCTCTGAAGTAGTAATGAGTGAATTCTTCAGCTACCTGTACAGCTTTCTCTCTGGCTGTAAGCGTACGGTCAATGAACCGTTCAATCCGCAGGGCTTGCAGCTGCATTTTTTCGCAGACATCCACCAACTGATTCTGTTTAATACAAGAATAATGATTCCAAGATCAAGAGGCATTAAACCAGCAACTGAATGGTATGCAGGTTGCAGGAATGTGAAGAAATGTGCAGATATGACCTGAATTTTTGCTGTTGTTGAAAAAGATCTACTGGCCCTCAAAAGTACTTGGAAGCTAAATGTGTGAATTTGTTTTCAGCTTCTTTTTGTGATTTTTTATTTTATTTTTTTATTTTTGAAAATGATTGCTTTCTAAAATTATTTTGCATTTTATGCTAAATAATGTTTTGTTATAACGAGTTCAAATACTTTTTTATGACCACTCTATAACACAGGTGAGTCCAGTATGTGAGCCCTCAGGTTCAGAAAATGCTCTGCATTGAAATACAAACATAATCAGTATTCGATCAATAAGTAATATAACATAACAGTTCTATGATGTTAAGAAATTAAGATTTTTTTTTTACGGTATGGTAAAAATAGTTAAGATAGGCTAGTTGTTCTAGTGAATACAACATTTGCAATGCAATGCAAAAAACAACAAAACAAAAACCTGCCAGAAAAAAAATACATAGCTATCTTTAAGAGAAACGTTTATAACATTTTATATGAGGGGATAGATAACTTCAGTTTTAACAAATGGAATATCTGATTGCAGTGATAAAATAATTTTAATGAAGCCGTTTCTTCCTCAAACTTAGTGAGCTTTTAGCTAACTTTAGGACGTCTGAAACGTACTGACGTAATGAAACTGACCACGCCCTCTCGATGAGAAGACTGCTGAAACTCTTACATGATTATTCTAACACAGTAGAGATATATTTTAAGGGAAGAATTAACATAACTTTTGTTATTAATTATTTTGTCAATGTTTTATGCCTAATTATTATGTTATCTAACTAATAATAGTGACTCACCCTTACTCCAGTTGCCCGGGTAACCAGCTCTGTCACTGTGTGACCCCGACAAGCTCCATCCAAAACACATTGCGAGCATGTCAGTCTCCCTTCTGTATTACAGTACAACTGTTGATCACATTCATGTTCTGGACACAGTTTCGCATCTACTGAAGCCGATACGGAGTCTGCACCACTGCCTACAGGGGTCTCCACATATTTGCGCACAGGTTTTGTCGACGATTCACCATTAACTATGACATTGGCGTTTAAAATGGGCTCTTCGCCTTCACTTCTTATTCGATCTTCCTGTTTTGGACGGTCGTCCAGTCCAGTGTCAGTCTCCAGGTCATTCACGTGCAAGGACACCGTTGCCAGTTCACAAAGTCTATAGTCCATACTCATTGCGCCGAGAGATAGCTAATATTTTAGGTTCCTTGGCAGAATGAAATATGATGGGTTCGCCTGGTTTCGCTGAGGTAGGCATGTACTGTAAAATACCCGTAGCGCAGGTGTATCCAGTTTTAGAGCCCTGCCTACCTATCGCAGGTGTATAACACGGAAGTGGACTGGTTGTCGAGTGCGCAAGTCTGAAATTAATGTACAGTTGTGGCCACTGGCCTAGTCACTCGAGTGAAACTTGGGACTTGAGACTTGACTTGCAATATGCTAATTTGTCATCTGATCTTGCAGCATATCGGCTGAAATCAGAAAACACTGCTCTAATGTGTAGCCTCATTCTCCATTCACTAGTCTATTTGCTACACAATTCTTACCATGTTCATAGACCACCCCCGTAATCTAATTCAAATAAAAATAAGATGGCACAATGTAATATAGCTATATATATATATATATATATATATATATATATATATATATATATATATATATATATATATATGAAGAGTTCAGATGCAAAAGCCTCTAAATGCCATTTGAAATTTTCTTCTTTAATGATGATTTTTATCAAACTTGTATATTTAAGTTCAGTAATTTCACTTAAATAACAATTAATAGGTAATTATCATTGCCATTTAAGTGAAATCACTGAACTTAAATATACAAGCTTGATAAAAATTATCAGAAGAAAATTTCAAATGGCACTTAGAGGCTTTTGCATCTGAACTCTTCGTATATATATATAATTTTATTATACAGTACTGTGCAGAAGTCTTAGGCACATTAGTATTTTCCCCTTTAAGCCAGTTATTTATATATTTATATATTTATATATTTTGTTGTAGTGTCTCAGTAGGAAATAACAGTTTACATTTCCAGACATTAATTGTGCCATTAATTGTAATAATCCAGTGAATTATTTGAATGCACAAAGATTCTGACAACAGCCAATGCTCCCCACGGAGGTCGGATCTCACCATCATCGAGTGCATCTGAAATTATATGAAGAAACAGAAAAAAACAGAGACTAAGACTAAGAACTGCGGCAATGTCTCGAAGGTAGTGCCTGCCTGCCTGCAAAGCTACAGTACTGTGAAAAAGTTTAAGGCACTTGTGTAAAAATGCTGTAAATGAGAATGTTTTCAAAAACAATGTCATAATCATAAATAGATTTTATTTATCAAATCACTTTTATTAGTTAACTATTATTAACTTTTAACAGTTAACTAAATCAAATCAATAGTACCCTTTACGTTTAAAACAGCTTTTGTCCTGCTATTGCACATAGTTTTTAGTTTTGCAGGTTTTTTCAAGCGTCTTTGGAAATGTTGCCGCAGTTCTTCTGGTCTTAGTCTCTGTTTTTTCTGTTTCTTCATATAATTTCAGATGCACTCGATGGTGGTGAGATCCGACCTCCGTATGGAGCATTGGCTGTTGTCAGAATCCTTGTGCATTCAAAAATTTCACTGGATTATTACAATTAATGGCACAATTAATGTCTGGATATGTAAACTGATATTTCCTACAGAGACACTACAACAAAATATATAAATAACTGGCTTAAAACCATTTTTATTTTTTTGCCTAAGACTTCTGCACAGTACTGTATATATGAAGAGTTCAGATGCAAAAGCCTCTAAATGCCATTTGAAATTTTCTTCTTTAATGATGATTTTTATCAAACTTGTATATTTAAGTTTAGTAATTTCACTTAAATAACAATTAATAGGTAATTATCATTGCCATTTAAGTTAAATCACTGAACTGAAATATACAAGCTTGATAAAAATCATCATTAAAGAAGAAAATTTCAAATGGCACTTAGAGGCTTTTGCATCTGAACTCTTCATATATATATATATATATATATATATATATATATATATATTGGAGAAAAAAAGTAAAATATTATAATGGAAATTTAAAGGGGAAAAAAAGTAAAATATTATGATGGTAATTTAAAAAAAAAAATTCAAGCTATTGGCCTGCAATGAAATTTATTGAGCAACAATATGATACAGGGGCAGGGGTCCACGAGTTCATGTGCTATAACTTTTTTATACATGGAGTACACAGCATTTTTAAAGGGGTTGCTAGACTCAAATCTTTGGAATCACTCAGATTCTTTCAAATTTCAGTCAGTTACCCTTTTTGAAGTACATCGATAAGCCAGATGGTGGCTACAACTATTGTCATTATGAGTGAGTTATTGAATCATTCTGATGCCAACTGCAACACGCTTTAAGCCCCAGTAGCTATAACCATCTTTCCATTTATCACATCAAAAACTGTTGAATGGAAACACCAAGATTCGAATATATTTTAAAAATCCAGATAAAAAAGATGTTCTCGTTTGAGTCGGATCATTTTTTTTTATCCGTTAAGAAAACAGGCGCATAATAATCTACGATGGAAACACATTTACCGAATATATTCTTTGATGCACATAAAAAAAAATCATGTAACTTTGCGATGGGACGGCATGGATGGCTGTCAGGACTAACCAGCTTGTTGTACAGCTTCTGAAATGCTGTTTTGGTTGTTCTGAAATGCCTGAGCAAAGTCTGTCGCCAAAGTGGTTCGTTATACAGTAATTACCTCACAAAGCTGCCTGACAGGACTGTGTTCCCAAACAGCAGCATTTGCCTTATTTATTATATAAAAAATACAAGTATTATATACAGTGGATTCTTCTACTTTTCTTAGTTATATTTAGTGCCATTTAATTAGTGACTTTTTTGTTCTCTTCAACTCACTGGATGGAATTAGTGCTTTATTTGCAAGTGTTTTATGTGATATCCCAATTTTGCGCATAAGTTAAATTCACAACTTTGGATAAAAACATAACTAGTGTCATACTCGTTACTTTGGGCATGCGAAATTGCTGTGGATGCTGCAGTGGTTGTAATAATGCATCACACTCTGCAGCATCTAATGAAGGACAATCCTTGGCTGTTCCGAAATAACTCCCTTTACAGTGGTATAGCGGACAGGCATGTACAGCTGGGGGCCCCACGAATTAGCACTCGCAAAGCAAGAGCACCCTCAAGTGACATTGTAATTATACAGTATCACTGGCAAAACAGATTTGGTAAAAAACTCAGTGTGTATTTGTGTTTTCACTCTGGAGAACATCAAATATTTCTGTTTACAACATTTTTGCAGTGATGACCAATGTAGCCAATCAGTTAATCTCTCGAATGCAATGGCCAGTCAGAGCTGTTTAAGTTAAAATCCATTCACCGCTTAAAACACCTGAGTTTATGTTCAGTGTTGCACACTGTCACGAACACACAGTCTTCAGCGCCAGACCTCGTCACTCCGCCCACTCGTTCCTCATCCCCGGAGTATTGATCACGGCCACCTGTCTTCATCAGCTGTCGGCAATCTTCAATCAAGCTCATCCTCCTTTATATTCACCTTCAGTTTCCTCAGTCCTTTGTCTGGTCTCGTCGGATTAACCTCAGACGTCCTGACTCACGTTGTTCGAATGAACTGTCGGCTATTTATACTTACCTGTTATACTCACCTGTTATACTCACCCGTTATACTCACCCGTTCTGAGCTTCCCGTGCATCTTCTGATTCTTCAGTTGGCATTCTGGTTCATCGTCTTCAGTCTGATTCCTGTCATCCACGCCTACAACAGATAAGTGACTTGGATTAATTTGATTCATCCATGCTGTTTCCAAAGACTATCCTTTTGAGATTATACTCACCTTCCGTGTCTGTTCTGTTGATCAATAAATTCCTCTATTGAACATACCTGTTGGCATCCTTCTCATCTGTGACACACACTCACGAAACCTCTCAAATAATGTGTAGACACAATGCAAGTAGAGATTCATTGTGCAGTGTAGACAGCTTCATTGATTATAATGGAACTTTGTAAGATCACGATGAACTGAGATTTTTTAATAATTCAACATGGGATCATGACTTTTGCGTAAACATACATGCCACTTTCGAGTCAAGTGGCATGTTATCTCTACGCATTTTGAGCTATCCGCATATATCCGCGTGTATGTGTGTATATCTACGCCATTAATGTCCGCGTCATTCCGCGTGTCTGTACACGCCGTCAAATGTCCAGTCATAAATGCCATTAACCCCAGTGACGGTTAGGTTTAGGGTCAGGGTAGAGGTAAGTCATATCTTTTTTTTTCCTAGGATGGTAAGGGAACAGTCATAAATGCCATTAACCCCAGTGACGGTTAGGTTTAGGGACGGGGTTGAGGTAAGTCATAGGCTGCATTTATTTATACAGTAATAACGTTAAGTCAACGGCGTTCATAAACATGCTGAAAAGCGATTATGCGTCTTGATAGCACGCCAAAAATGGAAATACGAATTGGCGTGTAATACACACGCTACTTCATGAGATCAGTCTGAATGATTATAATGGGAGTGCTCTTTACACACGTTTGAGGCTATATAATACACTGAATAATCCACTGTTTTGTTTTTCATGCTGCTTAGATCAGTGTTTCCCAACCCTGTTCCTGGCGGCACACCAACACTGCGTGTATTCTTTGTCTCCCTTATCAAACACACCTGATTCAACCCATCAGCTCATAATCAGGTGGGTTAATGAGCTGATGGGTTGAATCGGGTGTGTTTGATTAGGGAGACAAAGAAAACACGCAGTGTTGGTGTGCCGCCAGGAACAGGGTTGGGAAACACTGGCTTAGATGACTGACGGACAATTACACGCTGTAAAGTTTTGGAAGTGACATCCACATATAAATGCAGGCACACGAAGAAGATTAGTTTCAACGCAAAATTTAATAAAGATTAGGCTCTGGCTCACTTGTCATGGTGGATCAATATCTCACACATTCTCTGTGGTAGAAGGTGGTTACGCTGAGTCTGGTTGGGTCCTGGATCACCCTGGGACCGACGCTGTCTGGATGATGGATTCTCTCCAGTTCAGACCGCTGGTGTCTGGGAGGTTAAAGGAGAACTCCGGCGAACAATGAACCTTTGGTCTAATAAAACATCGGTACATAGTCAACCGTTCTCTGAGATTTGTTTTCATGATAATCGAATGTAAAGAGTTTTATCTCTAAAAACTGTTTAGCGTATAATGCTAGTAATGGGGGCATTGAGTAAGTAAAAAGAAATTGCTAGTTTATACCACTAACAAGGCTCAAAATAGCCCCACACTAATGCAGTAACATAATGAGGCTCCATACATACAAAATGAAGCATTGAGAACTTTGTAAGTGTACAGACCGTTTAATAAGAAGATACTTTATGAAGACAGTTCACTTCGCGTATACAGACAGTAGCCATCTTAAAAAATAGTCTCGATAAGTCAAACCACGAACGTCGTGCTGAGTGATCTGAACTCTATGAAGTTCAACGAACTTCTGAACTGTATGAACGGCGTTCGGGGATCGACTTATCGAGACTATTTTTTAAGATGGCTCCTGCCTGTATACGCGAAGTGAACTGTCTTCATAAAGTATCTTCTTATTAAACGGTCTGTACACTTACAAAGTTCTCAATGCTTCGTTTTGCATGCATGGAGCCTCATTATGTTACTGTGTGAGTGTGGGGCTATTTTGAGCCTTGTTAGTGATATGAACTAGCGATTTCTTTTTACTTACTCAATGCCCCCATTACTAGCATTATACGCTAAACAGAGATAAACTCTTTTTTTTTTTTTAGAGATAAAACTCTTTACATTCGATTATCATGAAAACAAAATTCAGAGAACGATTGACTAGGTACCGATGTTTTATTAGACCAAAGGTTCATTGTTCACCGGAGTTCTCCTTTAATGGGATGGTGAAATTTACCCCTATCCAAAACAATGACTTTAAGGTCTTATCATTGTAGGGGCTGGGGATGGCGAGACGAAAATAAATTCCAGTAAAAGACAAAAAATCTGTGCTCTCACAAGCCACCGCAGCAAATCGAGCTGCATGATCCTTATTAGGTTCGGTCTTCTGTCACAGGGCGGTTGCAGGCACAAAAAGAAGATTAATTCCAACATCCAAGTTTCATAAAGATCAAACAGGCAAACAGCAGACCAAACAGAGAATGAATGTGAGGGATCAACTTAAACACAAACTAGGATTAAAAGAACAGCTGAAACCAAGAAAACAAATGAAGAGCAGGAAAACTGAACAAAGGAACACATGATGAGAATGAAAACAAACTAAAAGTCCATGATAGTCCAACTAACAAAACATAGTGGTGACAACATCAGTCATGCCTTCACGTGATTTTTAAAAAGTGTTTACTGGAAAAAAGCGTTTACTTTAGCGTTTACAAAAGCAACTGGTGCACGGACTGCAAAAACGTGTCACGAACCTGTTCTCCAGAGTTGGAGTCTCTCACGGTGATGTGTAAGCGTTTTTATTTGCCTCGTGAGTTTTCTTCTGTTGTTTTGATGGTTATTTACATTCCCCCGGACGCTTCTGCTCCGGCGGCACTGCAGCAACTTGTGCATAATATAACGGAAGTCGTTCCAGTTTAAGATATTTTAGATTTAGTCCGAGAGCTTTCTGTTCCTCCATTGAAAATGTATGTACCTTATACTGTCCGTGTCCATAAAGGCAATACAGACATCATCAAAGTAGTCCATGTGACATGAGTCGGTTAGTTCGAATTTTTTGAAGCATCGAAAATACTTTTTGGTCCAAACATAGCAAAAACAACGACTTTATTTAGCATTGTATTCTCTTCCGGTTCTGTTGTCATTGCTCGTTCACGATTCCAATGACGCTGCTGACGTGTTACAATAAGGTTTCATTCTATCTATCTATCTATCTATCTATCTATCTATCTATCTATCTATCTATCTATCTATCTATCTATCTATCTGTCTGTCTGTCTGTCTGTCTGTCTGTCTGTCTGTCTGTCTGTCGGTCTTAACCAAAACTGTCATTCATATTGAAAACATTCAAACTTCATGCTTTTAAAACTTCTTCAAACTTTCTGGTTAGGCTTTTTAAAGAAAACTTAATGTTTGTCTACAAACTTTTTTAATCTAATTGTAAAGTGTTACCTTATTATATGATAAACATCATGTACACGTTACAAGTACAACACTGCATGATTCAAGCAAATAAGTTAGATAATGGCAGAAAATTAGGCAAAGTTATTCATCAATGACAAAGAGCAACCAAAATTCGGATACCACATTACAACTTACAGTTCTTGACTTTTTTGCGAAAAAAAGTGTGAAGTGTTTTTCGTCGTTTTGAATTCCCTTCGACCTTCGACGATGGATTCAGTGCGGGTGCGAGCACGGGCGTGTGGTGATGCACGAGCGCGAGTGACTGATTACCATGGCAACGTGAAAGTCACGTGTAGATACAGTAGATAGGCGATCTTTTCTCTTTGAATTTTAAATCTGTATCTATAAATACACATTGGCTCGCGAAAACCTCAACATGTCGTGAACACTTCCCCTATGAAAAAGTGCGGGGGACAAATTTACATTTTATAAAATGTGGGGGGGACACGTCCCCCGCGTCCCCCGCGTAATCTACGCCCTTGCACATACACACATCCACACATATTGTGTCATAGTGATATCTGCAAACTCTTATACTCCATGTACCTGACTCCTCATTAAATACTTAAACTGCACCATTGGATTTGCCTATTCCTTCTGACCAAGGAAGACTCAGTTGACGAGCAATCTATAATCAGCCGCAGACGCACACGGTCTCTCACAAGTGGTCCTTCGAGCCGGATGTTTATTGGCTGAGTCAACAAGATGGCAACTCCACAAGATGAAGTTCCTCAGGAAAAGAGTCCAAAGCATAGTTCCCATCCAAGAAGGAGCAGAAAGCTTCCGGGACATCTGGCGGAGTATGAGCACGACCTACCTGATCCAGAGGATACAGAGTCTTCAAGCAGTAGCAGTTCAGAGGAATCTGATAAGGAGAAGAAGATGAAAAAAAGTTTGGGGCAGTGTATTGAAAACGATGAATGAGATGCAAATCACAATGAAGGAGACCAGTGGGGCATTAACCAAGCGTGTGGAACAACTGGAGCGAGCATGCAAGTCATGTAGTCCTCTCCCTACTCAGAGTGATGCTCAACAGCAAGATAGAGCAGCTTCACTTCCTGCTCTACTCCAAACACCACAGCACAGCAGTGTGGGCATGAGCAGCATCCATACTACTGATCAGCTACATGTACTGACACCATCAGAAAGGCAGGACACTGGAATGCCTGTGAACCTGTTAAGACCAGTAGAACCTATTGCATCTTCACCGCTGCAAAATCCAAACCTCATTCATTCAGCACCAAAGTCAGCTCCACTACCATTAAGCCCTATCATTCAGCCTGTTTCAAACAATCAGCCAGTGCCACTGTCACCGAATTCTGTAGCTCAACCTGCACAGCAGCCAGCCGCAGTGCTAATACCTCAACCTGTGCTTCAGCAACCGACAGTGACACAGCCTATACTGCAGCCCAGAGTGTATACTGCATTCCAGCCCGCAAGTCAGTCTCCATCTTGGCCTGCGCCACAGCCTGCTCCCCAGCTGAGAATCCCTGTGGCCCATCCAGGTATTCAACCGGCACCGCTATCTGCTCCAACCCCCAGAATGAGTCACGTGATTCAGCCTACTTTACAATCTGTCAATCAAGTAGCCTAATCAGTACAGTTTGGGAGGTTTGAACCACGTCAAGCTTAGCCCTTACTCAGTCAGAGGTACCAACACTCACAGCCTCTAAGCAGCTCCGCTCAGGTACTCTCTGCACAATCCTATGACTTCTCTGCAGTCTCAGTGTCACTGTATCAGCCACCACCGGGGATATCAGCAGACTTATAGCCAGCTGTATGCTGCTCCACCTCCTGATTCAGCCTATCCATTAGTTTCTGCCTACCCTTCACTGCCTGCTGCGTTTACTGCCCAAGACACAGTACCTCCTGCAGCTGAAATCACCCAGTCAAACCTGATGGAGATGCTCCTAGCATAGATAGTGATTTTCTATTACTGAAGAAAGGATTGGACAGCCTACTTGGGCCACATGCTCATCTCACAAAGGAGTATAAATATCACATTCTGATAGATCAGTTAGAGCATCCATGTGCGTTACAAGTGGCCAGACGCTATATTCACGACCGCACTCCCTACACTAGTGCAATGAAAGCTTTGGAGCAGAGATATGGGCAACCCAGGCAATTAGTCCAGAGTGAACTGAGTGCTATACTTAACTGCTCTCCTATTAAGGCAGGTGAACCTCAAGCCTTTGAAGATTTCTCCCTGGCAGTGTCCAGCCTAGTGGGCCTCCTCAGTACTATGGACGATGTAGCAGCCAGCGAGCTCCAGTGTGGTTCACACGTAGACAGGTTACTCACTAAGCTTCCGCCTAGCTACAGAGACAGTTTCATAGAGTACTGCATCATACGTGGAATCATATGCACTGGCAGCAGTAGAACCTACAACATGTATGACAATTCCGAGTAGCTTGAGCGCAAGTCCCAAGTTCTACAGATATCACGGCAAACCATTCAGGTACAGTCCTCAGACAGATCCCGCCCAGAGAGGGGGAACCCCAGGGCCTCTGCAGGGTCCAGGGCACAGAGTAAGTCTACATCCATCTATTATGGCTCAGATCCCACTCAAACACAGCCAAAGATAGACTCTAAGGCACACACTACTAATCCTTATCCCTCCTCTAAGAAGAAGCCGTTTAAGCCATACTGCCCATACTGTGAAGGGACAGAGCACTACCTCAGTGGCTGTGTAGATTTTAAGAAGCCAGACCTCAAAGCTGTAGCTTCTTGGATAAAGGAAAAATCCAAATGTTGGCGCTGTGGCCGTAAACATACCCCTGAGCAGTGCACTCTTAAGAAGATGTGTAGCACCTGTGGAGAACAGCACTTATTAGTGCTTCATGACCTGTCTGAAGCAAAGAGGAGGGACCCGAATATCTTAACAGTGAGCACCAGTCGAGTGTTTTTGGCTCACATCAGTCACTCTGGCCGTGTGATGCTTAAAGGAACACTCCGACTTTTTGGGACTTTAGCCTATTCACCATATCCCCCAGAGTTAGATAAGTCCATACATACGTTTTTCATCTCCGTGCGTGCTATAAGTCTGTTTGACGCACCCACCGCTAGTCTAGCTTAGCACAAAGACTGGATGTGAATGGTTGCAGCTTTCATACTAATCCAAATGAGTGACAAAATAACGCAAACGTTTTCCTATTTACATGTTGTGGTTTGTATAGTCACAGACTGTACAAATATCAAGGCCATATGAGACACAGACATCTTTTAACCGAATAAATACTATATTTTCTGAAGGCGAAGCACTGCTACTTGGCAGAGTGATAACCATCACCGGAGACGCACCGTGACGAGGAGCAGAGAGTTCGCTCAGTGTTGGAGTAAAGAGTCAGCAATTACTAAGGTTAGATAGAAAAGCATAGTTTATCATGGGTGTTTGCTTTATTGTATGAGCTGCAATAAACAGGGGAGACCAGGTAATACAGTACCATGTTTCATTGAATTCCAAACAAAAACGCATCCAGATTTATAAATATCACAGAACATGAATAAATAATTATTATTACAGGAATCAATATTTTAAATGCAATTTATTAGCTGAACCAAATGCATTCAACAGCATATATTATACAGTATAATTGCATGACTATAGGATAGAATAAGGGGAAAGTAATAGCACAAATTGTTTTTGCACAATGAACTCACAGCCTATCGTACCCTTTTGCACGCTCAAGTTCGTTATTTCCATGGTTATTTCAAATTTAGGCTACTAGGCGCACCGCGCGCAGGGTGCAAGTTCAACGCGCTCGTTTTTTTCCAAGCGCGTCCGCGCCGCATTAAGATAAAAACATATTCATACCCTAATCATATAATAGTGTCACTAACGTTACATTAGATCTGGCTAATGGCATTGTTACAGTAGGTCATCTAAAAACATAACGGAACACTTACCTCAGCCGCAGGTGATCCACTTGTCCTGTCTGTGCTATAGATGGGATGGCCGTATCCTTCAGCACATTATGGTCCGTGTGGCAAATTCCATTTTTTCAAAATAGTCGTCCTCATTGAAATGTATCGAGCAAACATAATGTACCTTGATAATCTATTCAGGTGTGTTTGGATCATCAGAGTAAGTAAGTTAGCCATTTCTTCATCCAGTCAGCGTTTTAGTTTCTGTGAAACATGGTATTACCTCCCCTGTTTACAGTCGCAGCTATTTACAAGCGAAAACCCATGACTGTAAACTACGCTTTTACTATTTATAAATTGCTGACTCTGTTACCCAAACTCTGAGCGAACTCTCCGCTCCTCACCATGGCGTGTCTCCGGTGATGTGGTTATCACTCCGCCAAAGTAGCAGTGCTTCGCCTTCAGAGAATAGTTCCCAGGTTTTATACGGTTAAAAGATGTCTGTGTCTCATTTGACTTTGTTATTTGTACACTCTGTGACTATACAAATCACACCATATAAATAGGAAAACGTTTTCGTTATTTTGCCACTCATTTGGATTAGTATGAAAGCTGCAACCATTCACATCCAGTCTTTGTGCTAAGCTAGGCTAGCGGTGGGTGCGTCAAACAGACTTATAGCACGCACGGAGATGAAAAAGGTATGCATGGACTTATCTAACTCTGGGGGATATGGTGAATAGGCTAAAGTCCCAAAAAGTCAGAGTGTTCCTTTAAGGTTGTGCCCATCCAGTTACACTATCAAAGGAAATCTCTGGACACATATTATGCTCTTCTTGATGATGGCTCAGAGAAAACCATTATACTCCCTGCTGCTGTCAAGTCGTTAGGCTTAATCCAGGAGGAGGAAACTCTGTCTCTGCGTACCATTCGTCAAGATGTGATCCATATTAAAGGAGGCTATGTCTCTTTCCATGTGTCCCCAAAGGCCAAGCCGAAAATACGCTACAAGACCACACGTGCTTTTATCGCCCAACAGCTCAGTCTAGCTGAACAGTCATGCCCAGTGGAGCTCTTAAAGGAGAAGTATCATCACCTACAACAAGTGCAGCTTGAAAGATTCAATCAGATACAGCCACTTGTGCTAATCGGATCTGACAATGCTCACCTCATAACTCCTGCCCGTTCTATCCTGCGAGGTTCAGCTCAAGGACCTGTTGCCGTCTGCACCAAGCTCGGGTGGGCCATCCAGGGTCCGAGCTGCAGTATGCCTACTCAGAAGGGGGAGGCGCACTGCCTGAACATATCATGCCTTTCTCCTGCCATTGCCCTTCAACGCAATGTACAGCGTCTGTGGCAACTAGATGCTCCTCTTCATAGACCTGGGAAGGAGGTCACACGCTCAAAGGAGGACAGAGAGGCCATAGCCAAGTTAGAGGCCAAGACTATCAGAGTACCTGTGGATGGTGTTGAGCGATATGCCACCCCCCTGCTCAGGAAGGACTTCCCACAGATGCATGTCTCCTCTGAAGTAGTTAAAGGTCTTCTGAGGTCCACTGAGCGTAAGCTAGCTAGAAATCCTGACCTGGCACTTACATACAACCAGGAGATCAAGAGGCTGATAGATTCTGGTTATGTTGTCAAGCTGACTCCCGAAGAGACTCATAGCTCTGCTGAATCTTGGTATGTGCCACACCACATTGTAGATCACAACAACAAAGCTCGGGTGGTCTTTAACTGTTCCTTTGAGTTCCAGGGGACTGTTCTCAACCAGTACCTCCTGCCAGGACCTCCCATGGGGCCTACATTGCTGGGTGTACTTCTGCGTTTCCGCCAGTATCCTGTAGCAGTGAGCGGAGACATAAAGGCCATGTTTCACCAGATCCGCCTGCTCCCGGAAGACTGCCCCCTGCTGCGGTTCCTATGGAGAGACTGTGAAACAGAGAGGCCCCCAGATGTCTATGAGTGGAGAGTCCTACCATTTGGGACAACGTGTAGCCCCTGCTGTGCTACCTTTGCCCTTCAGAGCCACGTAAGGGAGCACAGAGACACCTATAAAGACGTCTACGACTCTGTCCACACCGCTTTCTATGTGGACAACTGTCTGCAGTCCCTTTTTGACCCACAAGAGGCCAAGTTGCTCATTGACAGAATGAGAGAGCTGCGTATCCAAGGTGGATTTGAAATAAACCAGTGGGCTAGCAACATCCCTGAAGTGGTCGCTCATCTGCCAGGTACAGCCAGGTCAGACAGTTGTGAAGGATGGCTAAACCTTAAAAGCCTTGATCCTCAGGAGTCTACTCTGGGTCTCAGCTGGCACTGCACTACTGACGTCCTGGGATATAAGCACCGCCCTGTAACCTACACAAATATGACGCTGCGCAATGTTTACAAAGTACTGGCCAGTCAGTATGACCCATTGGGTTATATCTGCCCCTACACTACAAGAGCAAAGCTCATTGTGCAGGCCCTGTGGAGCACAGAAAGAGGATGGGATGATCCCATAGAAGGAAACCTGCTTCAGTCCTGGCTCGAATGGGAAAAGGAATTGTCCTACCTCTAGTATATCACCATCCCTCGATGTTACGCTCCTCCTCACAATGGCAACAGTGCGACCTATGAGGCTCACATCTTATGTACGCCTCAGGCGTATGGAGCTGTGGCCTCAGAGTCATTGAGCAGCAGACTCACATCTCCACCTCCATCATGGCACGCTCCAGAGTAGCGCCCCGCAAGCAGGTGTCGATACCCCGGCTGGAGCTGTGTGCTGCGCTCACTGGAGCCCAACTGGCCAAGGTACTCCAAACTGAGCTAACATTGCCCCTTCACTCAGTCTATCTGTGGACAGATTCAACGACAGTGCTTCAATGGATCCAGTCCAGTTCTTGCAGGTACAAAGTTTTTGTGGGGACTAGGATCTGTGAGATACAGGAGCTTACCTCTCCGGAACAGTGGAGGTATGTGAACTCTGATGATAATCCATCTGACGACATCACAAGAGGGAAGCCACTGTCAGAGCTCACGGTCTCCAGTCGATGGTCACAGGGTCCACACTTTCTCACACAGACTCCTGACACCTGGCCAAAGTCCCCGACAGAGTTCCTAGAATGTGGTAGTGAGGAACTCAGAAAGACTGCCTTCTGTGGTTTTACAGATGTATCACCAAGCTTGCCAGATCCAACACAGTACACATCTTTAGATGATTTAATTCTGGCCACTCACCAATCCCTGCAGGGGGCGGCTACCCCCTACACTGCAAGTGGACGCCTGGAGGCAGAGACCCAGCTGCTTCAATCTGCACAGAAGGACAGTTTCCCAGAGGAGGTCCAAGCCTTACAAGCAGGTAACCCTGTTCGCCCGAGCAGTCGTCTCAGCGCCCTTTCCCCTGAGTATGACAGCCCCAGTGGACTAGTCAGAGTGGGCGGCCCCCTGCGTCAAGCGACAGATGTAGATCCTGACAGCATCCACCCAGTTGTATTATCACCTGATCACCCTCTGACTCAGCTCATCATAAAGCATTATGATGTTCAGCTTTTCCACCCTGGTGTAGAGAGATTTTATGCAGAGTTACGCCGCACTTACTGGATCCTCAGAGGTCGCCAGGCCATTAAAAAACATCAGTATCGGTGTGTGGACTGCAGGAGATGGCGAGCCTCACCCTCCACACCAAAAATGGCTGATTTTCCTTTATCCCGATTGAGACTCTACAAACCACCCTTCTGGTCTTCAGGCGTAGACTGTTAAGGACCATTCTTGATTAAGATTGGGCGTAGGAGAGAGAAGCGCTGGGGAATCATCTACAAATGCCTCACCACCAGATGTGTCCACTTAGATCTCATCCCTAGCCTTGATACTGACTCTTTCTTAATGTCATTACGCAGGTTTATTGCACGCCGGGGGAAGCCGTACGAGCTGTGGTCCGACCGGGGCACCAATTTCAGGGGTGGCCAGAAAGAACTACAGATCGCCTTTGAGAGCATGGCACCAAAGTTGCAGCAGCAACTGGCTAATCAGACTATCAACTTCCACTTCAACCCTCCATACTCTCCTCATTTTGGGGGAGCTTGGGAGAGGGAAATCCGATCTGTTAAGTCAGCCCTGCAAGGTGTCCTGAAAGACCAAGTTGTAGCAGAGGAAGTGCTCCTAAAAGCTCTCATAGAGGTTGAAGGGCTCCTTAATTCCAAACCACTCGGATATGCTTCCTCTGATGTGGCTGACCCGGACCCCATCACGCCAAACCTGCTGCTAATGGGGCGGCGCGACGCTGCATTACCACAGGCAGTATTCGGCCCTCATGATGTCCTTTCCAACAGAAGATGGAAACACAGTCAGGTGATCAGTGATCATTTCTGGAAACGCTTCATCCAGAATTACCTCCCAGGGCTTCAGTTGAGACATAAATGGAGGAAAACTACTGATAATGCTACTGTGGGACAAATTGTGATGATCGTTGATTCCAACCTTCCCAGGGGACTTTGGCCTGTTGGGACCATCACCAAGGTTTTCCCAGGGACAGATGGTGTTATTCGAGCTGCAGAGGTGAAGGTTAAAGACAGTATCTACATTCGCCCAGTAACCAAACTGGTGGAACTCCCTGAAATGCCTGAGGATTCAAATGACACTTCTTAAACTAGTTGACTTTTGAATGAGTGTATTTGCTAGGCAAATACAGGGACGGCTGTTAAAAGTCCGTACCCTTACATAGACTACGTTACCCATAATGCATGCGTTCATTGTAGTTCCGATCGCTCGCGTTTGTGTGAGACGTTTCACTTTCACTGGGGTCTAGTGTTATGAGAAGTTGCATCCTCAGAGCAGAGAATTGCCATCCTTTGTTAATCATGCACTAATATTGTGTGTAAGAGCGCTGTGTGCGTCCTTGAGATGTAAGTATGGCGTTTTGCATAAATTATGTTTAATACAGAGCTATTAGCTCAGATGAGGAGATTGTTAATCGTGTAACTCAATACTACTATACTGTTTCTTATTCTAAATCGCTCTGCATTCCCTCATATAGTAGTCATTTACTATATACTTTAATTATTGCTTTGCAAATAACCCCAAATATTATATTTAATGCATAGATTACCTGTTTTTGGCATTTTTTGCTGTGTGGAAATTTGTGGTAATTATGCAAGTTCATTTATAATGTTAGAGCTCCCTCTAGGATTTTGGTTGTACTACGGTCCATTTCTTTATCCAACTTCATGAAACCCATAGCCTACATGTTTGTTAATATACACTTTATTGTATTTCTGTTTCAGATAACCACACACATACACACATCCACACATATTGTGTCATATTGATATCTGCAAACTCTCATACTCCATGTACCTGACTCCTCATTAAATACTTAAACTGCACCATTGGATTTGCCTATTCCTTCTGACCGAGGAAGACTCAGTTGACGAGCAATCTATAATCAGCCGCAGATGCACACGGTCTCTCACAATGTCATAATTTAAATGTTACATTAATGTTTTATGGAAATGAAGAGTTGTGCTTTCAAAACAACAACAACGACAAAACAAATGCTAATTATGAATATGCTGCTGCTGACATAGAGTTAAAAAAAAATACATGCCAGTGCATTTCTCTAAAATCAACATTTTTATAATGTCCAGATAACTTAGGCAATGTAAATGGCACACAATGAATGGGAGTCAATGGGATGCTAACAGCAGGTGAAGTTCTGCTGCAATAGACCTTATTCAGAGCAGCGCCATGACAGGTATGAAAGTGAGGCTGTGAGGGATAGACTTACCGTGTTTCCAATGTCATCCGCCGTAAAAAGCTGAATAAAGTGGCTAGATTACTTACAATTTTCCACAGCTTACATTGTCAGGAGTTTTTGGTCAACTGACATTTCTTTGAAAGATATTTTTCCAGTGTTTCATGAGCAGAACAATCCAAAAACATATTAAATAACAGTACAGCCCATTGAAGAGATGCAAGTCTATCCCTCACAGCCTCGCTTTCATTCTCATTAACAATCAAAGATTGCGCTGCCGTGAATAAGGCGTATGGTGGCTCCCGCTAGGCTTCAACTTCCGGCTGATGGATTACCATAGACAGAACCCCTTTGCCTCCAGCTGAGCGCGGTTAGTCGCTGGCTACCCGAGACTAGAGTGCGGTCGGCAGCGCGCGTTAAAGCTACAATACCTAAGTTTTTTGCATTAAAATATCCCAAAATCACAAGGCCAGTGTAGTAAAGATGATAACTCACAATATTTCATATGTTTCAAACAATATTTAAATCGCGAGAAAATTGAGATTTTAACCAAGGAAACGGGACGTGTGAGCTGGGAGTCGCGAGTCAATCGCATCATATCCGCTTACCTCGGTTTCCGCTCGTACTACGTGTAGTCCTGGACAAATGCGGTAGTTGTGCGTTACCCAGATAGCAAACTGACATTGAATCAATGTGGAAATATGACATCGAAACAACGTTGATCTGACATTGTTTTGCTCATCGAATTAACGTTGAACCAACGTCAGACGCGTCATTCTTTCAAAACTAACGGAAAATCAACTTGAAATCAACGCGTTGTTTCAACGTTATGAAAGCAAACCAATTTTCGATTTTCATTTAGCTTTGAAGAATGCCGCGTCTGACGTTGGTTCAACGTTAATTCGATGAGCAAAATCAACGTTGTTTCAATGTCATGAGAGACGTTGTTTCCACGTTGATTCAATGTCAGTTTGCTATCTGGGTAGCGTCTATCAAACGACAGCTTGTTTCGCGCATTTGTTATGGAATGGAGCACAATTGTTCTTTTCATTTATTCATGTTTAATGTGAACTGTTGGCTGTAAAGGGGCTCGCACACCGGACGAGAAGTGCCGCGTCACGTTTAGGACAACTCCACAGCATCGCACACCGGACGCGCACTTTCTCATCAGTGTATGGCCAGGAATATTGTTATGTTTAATGACAGAAAATGAAGATAATGTCTGTTCTATGTCTGTTCTATGCTATGATTGTACTTTACAATTAAATACAATCGTTGCTGAGTCTGCATTCTGAAAACTTTACCTCAGATCATCCGTTCACGGAATGAATTGAGAATCTCACCTGAAAAATCTAATAATAACATCAGCAATTGTCATTCAAGCAGCTAATTTCTGTAAATCACTGCAAAACTAAATGCATATTGCAGCCTAGGGCAAAGTCAGGATCCATTAGCAACGGGTTGAGACAAAAAAAATAATTAAAATTTTATATAAAACTGTGTAAATGGCGCTCTGTGGCGCAGCAGGATTTTGAACACGGTCCTGATTGAGGCGTTGCTGGGCGCCGCCGGTATGTGTACACTTATAGATAATAATGTGTTCGACTAATTATGTGGTGCGACGCGGCGCTGCAGCTTCTCGTCCGGTGTGCGACCCCCTTAACGTTAATTTTGTGAAACTGTAGATGTGGTTGAATACTTACAAGACATGAAAAGATGTGTCAAATGTAGCCTACATTAAATTGTTTTTTTATTTTTATAAAGTTACCAAGGAGGACCAGCCACGTCAAATCCTTGCAAGAGACCTGGCTCTTCAAACCCTCTCCACCATAGCTTCGTCCAGTGACTCGTACAGTAACATCTGTGATAACTAATTTACTTTTAAACCTGACTTTTCTTGCGCGGTTATTTCAGTTTAATGAAAAACAAGCATGTCATTAAACGCAACGTTTATAGAATTCGAACTTTACCTCATCCATGACAACTAATTTTCGATTCCCGTCTGACTGATTTATCCACGGTGGAGTTGAAAACAACAGTTCCCATCATTCCGCGTTTCTCCACGTCGTCATCAAGCAAAGCCATTGTTGTTGTTTTGAATGTAGCGCCCTCTAGCGGCATCTAAATCTTAGGTATTGCAGCTTTAATGTGTTTTTGGGGCGTGGCTTTGTAAGGATCCCAGACGGGACGGGGTGGGAGTGAATGAAATAATGAGCTGTGTTTATTGCAGCACTGAGAGGACTACAGATACTCGATTTGTATACTTTCTTTTTCAGAGTACTTACATTTTAATTATGTATTGGTATATATAGACAGTTTAAACTAATTTGGGAAAGTTTTTTTTTTTTTTAGAAAATTTCTACCTACCCCACCTTTAAACGTACAGTATGAGATTTTTGGCCACCAGGGGTCACTCGTTTAAAATAATAACAAAAGACGTACTTTGATGACGTCGGGAAAGAGCGTGGGCTCACGGGAGTTGTTGTCGCTGTCAATGACAACCAGCACAGCTCATGACATGACATCATCGTTTCACAAAATATACGGATATACGGCATCTCTCTGTAGATTTAGCTTATCAAGAAGCTTTAAATGCAACCCCAATGTTTACCTGTGTCACGCTTCTCCTGTCCCAAACCCTTCTCGGGTCATATTTTTCAGGTACGTTTGAGCTTTAGCTAATGAGCTGGCTGTAGCAGCAAAACGTGCAGGCAAAGCGTAATCGTGGTCCATAACTATTATACAGACGAATATAAATATTAATATTACGCTACTTCAATGAATGACCTATTTTATAACATTTTTCATATATAGAGCGCACCGGATTATAAAGCACATAAGATACTGCAGTCAAACGTTTGACTGGGTTTGCGTTATTCATCCACTATGTGCTAAGGCTAATAGTGAGTGCGCGGCGCCGGAGGTGAGGCGTTTATTTAGTAAGTATGAGCGCGCTGAAGCGGGCATGTACATTCGCAGCCTGACTCATATGAGTATTCAATGTGCGCGGCTCGCTAACAGCAACAGTTGGCTGTTTTGAATGAGACGACACGGTTACTGTGAACGGGGAGCGCTTTATGCGCGAGCAGCACCGGGGACAGTGTGTCTGTTAAGAGTGAGCGCTCGTGAGCGGGCACGTGATTTACACACATAAAAATACGTACTACTTTTTTTTCTTCGTCATTTTCTTTGCTTTATTGGCGGTAGTCCAGTGTTCCCCTTTGTGTTTGGCGGTTTCGCCGGGTTCCGCAAGGAAGTTAGAGAAAATAGAGGAGTCAAAGGTTATATGACGCCATAGACGGGCGACGAAACGGAAATAAAGAAACGTCCCGTGTCTTCGAATTAAACTATAAATTTCTCCGTATTTGAAATTTGGTGGAAACTGTCGGGATAATGTAAGTACATATCTAACAGAAATATATAACATAGATACAGTTATTTTTGCTATTTTTAATGCAGAAAAAATACATATTGTGGCTTTAAATAAGGGCTTCAATGAGAAATATGTTATGTGTGACAATTATTTATTTATTCATTTATTTTTTTTGTCACAACCAGTGCCCAGTTGTTCAAAAGAAATGTAATTGTATTAGTTATCGGATCAAATTTTGAAAGTCGGTTGTTAAAAAGGAAAAAAATATTTTGAAATCGAATTAGATCCCAATCCAGTTGTTCAAAACTAATGGGCCAGTTGTTCAAAGGTAAGCTGATCGGATTTTGGTTATCGAATTGGATCAAATCTTGAAAATGGGTTGTTCAAAAGGGAAAGAAGGAATCTGAAATCAGATTAGATCAGAGAATCCAATCCTAGTTTTAATCTGGATCAAACCTTCAGTTTGTGTTGTTCAAAACTTGCCCCCTGATCCCAACAGGGGGTAGGATTTCAAGGTGGATTTCAGAAAGAAAATGTAGTAAACTTTAAAATTGGTCAAATAATACATTGTATAATTTAGTGTAGATACTTTTATTTATATTTTGCACTTGACTTGTGTAACCGTTGTAACAGTGATAAAGTAGACATAGGCTGACAATTAAGCTATTCAGTATAGTAAAGTAAAAATAAAATAAAAATGATCTTGTCCCCATTTGTGTTTTTATCTCAATACAGTGACCCCATGTTGGCTCTTCTACCTGTTCTTTACATAGCTGGTAGCCCACATTGTGATATGTTGCCCCATTTAGAGCACTGGTAATCCGGATTTGGTAATCTTGAAAACTGTGAATCTGGATCAGGGTGATCCAGTCCAATGTTGCTTTGAAAAACCGGCATGAAAGTAAGACGGATTACCTGATCCTGGATAGGAAAAAATGGGATTTCCAAATCTGGATCATTTTGATCCAGATGAAATGTTTTGAACAACTGGCCCAATCTGATCATATTGCCAATCGGATTGGATCAAATCTTAAAAAAAGGTTGTTAAAACAAATTCTGAAATTTGATTAGATCACAAAACCCAATCTTGTTTTTGATCTGGATCAAATCATAAGTTTGTGTTGTTCTTCTGGGCAGTACTGTTTAGTAATATTGGGCCAGTTGTTCAAAACATTTAATCTGGATCAAAATGATCCGGATTTGGAAATCCCATTTTTTCCTATCCAGGATCAGGTAATCCGTCTTACTTTTATGCCGGTTTTTCAAAGCAACATTAGACTGGATCACCCTGATCCACAGTTTTCAAGATTACCAAATCCAGCAGTGCTCTAAATGGGACAACATATCACAATGTGGGCTACCAGCTATGTAAAGAACAGAAGAGCCAACATGGGGTAAGTGTTTCTTATTTTGAGACAAAACACAAATGGGGATGATAATTTTTATTTATTTTTACTTTAGTATATTGATAGCTTAATTGTTAGCCTATGTCTATTGTCTACTTTAACACTGTCACAACGGTTACACAAGTCAAGTGCAAAACATAAATAAAAGTAGGCCTATAGGCCAACACTAAATGATACAAATGTATTATTTGACCAATTTTAAAGTTTTACTACATTTTCTTCCTGAAATCCACCTTGAAATCCTACCCCCTTGTTGGGATCAGGATAATCCTGTTTTTTTGGATCAAAGTTATCCAAATCCCACGGACAAGTTTTGAACAACACAAGCTGAAGGTTTGATCCAGATTAAAACTAGGATTGGATTGCCTGATCTAATCTGATTTCAGATTCCTTCTTTCCCTTTTGAACAACCCATTTTCATGATTTGATCCAATCCGATGACCAAATTCCGGTCAGCTTTCCTTTGAACAACTGGCCCATTTGGGATAGACTTGAAACCCCCCCCCCCCCCCAAAAAAAAACTGGATTATCCTGATCCCAGCAGAAGGGTGGATTTCAGGAACTAAAATTTAATAAAACTTTAACACTGGTGAAATCTTTATTTTATTTTTATTTTTTTTTACTTTATTTTATTTTTTTATGTATTTGGCATTTATGTTTTATAATGTATTTTTACACACGCATATATATATTGATTAGTCTATCACAACAGTACAGTAAAAAAATAAAAAGCCCCTTAAAATAATCACCCACTACTTTTGAAGAACTGGGACCTGGACCCAGCTGTGCCGGTGAGCATTTCGCGCTTAAATGTCGTATTTAAGTTACGAAAAGGCGTGGTTTCTCAGGAGGCGGGCTTTGTCGTAGAATCTCGTTTATGATTGGACAGAGTAGTATAATACGTTCACGTATATCCACATACGCCAGCATAAGAATTAAAGGGCCAACACGAACGCATCGACGATGCGCAGCTCTGATTGGACAAATCACTCTCGGTCCTCTTTTATGATTGGTTTACGTTCAGAATTTGGTTAGTCCCTCCCCCCTCGGAGCTGGCAGGTTTTTCCAACGCCTCTCAGCGGACGGCGCATCACGGAGGTTTGGAAGCGGGTGGGGAAGACGCGGGCAACGACTGACCCTATTACACTAAAAATTGTACTCGGGGTTGGTTTGCCCGGACCGATTTCCAACCAAATACCGGCATACCTGCTCTCACATTTCAACCCAGTCTTGACATCCCCTCTAATGTCGGATTTCAAGCTCGGGATTGTTCGACTTGGCCGTGTGGCCGGGAAGGTGAGCTGAAACCGAGGGCTGCCATGTGCGACGCAAAGGGGAGGGGAGCCTAGATCTGTGAGCTAAATGCTCTTGTCAATTTAATTGTTGTCGACCTTTATCAGAGGGGGTAATGTGCAATATATGTATGTAGTTGTCGTCGAAACGGGCGGGCTTTATGATAAACTGGTTAGCTCATCAGACGAGTAGGTTTAGTCCCTTTTGAACCGTCTACTTTTGATGTGTAACGTTAGTGCCGCTAACGTTACCGTGGCTACAGCGCAACTAGATGGATCGAGCGAGAGTTTGCTTGCCAACTAGGGAATGTAAAAGTTGTAATAATTTTCTCGGTTATAGTTGAATAATGTTTTAAGCACAAGACCGTTGCGGTTTCCGATGCTTGGTCCACGTCAGTAATGACACTGGTATCCAATATGGCTCAGCCAGCTCAGAAAATGCCTCAACCAGGAACCGTTCGCAGCATTACAACCGGCATGTCGGCTGTGATGAGCATTAGCACTGTCTTTACCAGGTTTATCTGTCAAACATTTATAGACTCACTGCTCAGCCACCTTGTAATTTATCGCTTAACGTTCTGCAAAATTCTGCAGGCTTCTTAAACTTATCTGTTTTTATCGGTTTCTTTGCGTAACCATCCCGAACAAATCCAAGCTGCCTCTGGGATGACAGGCCGCTGATGCCATGACACTAGAGGGCAGCCAGCCGGTTAATAAAGCTCTATGGGGTTAAACAACAGGACCATGTGAGAATTGGATGGAAAAAGTGCGCACATAATACAGTAAATTATGCCCATTTAGGTTGTCATATGACGGAATATAGGGCGTTATTTTCATGACAAATGTCGAGAGTGCATTTTTGAAAACGCGATTGCAAATCCATGAAATGCGCGAACGCGAATCTGCTCGCACGAGTTTCCTTTGCTCTCGGCCAAAACATAACGCTCGCTCAAATATGTGCACTTGTGGTGCAGGGGCGATTCTAGGATTTTTTTCAACTGGGGGGCACAAGAGGGGCCACAATTATTACAGAGGGGCCATTCTAATGTTGTGTATTTATGTAGAGCTGTAGATACCCAAATCATTTCAAGTTCAGCAATAAACAGTGATACCCTATTATCTTTTAATAGCAGTTATTCACTGCTCTAAATCAAAACAATAAAATACAATTTATATTAACTTTTCATGGGATATGGGTAGGGTAATGGACAGGTGTGGTGGTATGGGTAGGTTTAGGGGTGGGTTTAAGTATAAGTATGGGTCAGCTTTGTAATTACAGATGTAATAACATAAATTATTTATAGCTGTAATTACATGCCGGTATTTTTAAAATATAAGTACAATGTAAAAACATGTATGTACACATTAAGTCCATTGTATCATTTTTTTTTGTTTCAATGCAAGTACATAGTACTTAAAGCCACTTAATATAAAGTGGGACCAAAAACTGTAATAAATAAAATAATCCAATGTATTAGTGTACAACTCCCAAATAATAATAGAACAGCCTTATTTATATAAAAGCATAATTATATTAATCATTCATATAATAAATAGACAATTAATGAATTCATATAACTGTAATAAAATTGTATATCATAAATCTTTTTCCACATCCTATTCAATTTGCATATCAGCAGTTGCAGTAAATTTGCATTGATGAATAGACCAAATCTACTTATGTAGAGGAAGGCTAATTAGTCTTGAGCACATTGATTGTAAAATATTATATATTTGATAGCTACTTTTCCAAAAAGGTAGCTTTAGTTTAACGTAAAATATGTGGATCATAGAAAGTTTAGAATGACTTAATCCAGTGTTGTTTATTTTTCTATTTAATCATGCATTTTTATTTATTTATGGTTTTTTTTTTGAGAATGTTTCAGGGTGCAGGGAAAAAAATCTTCTGACTGAAAATTTTTTCAGGGAAAGTCATATTCCTGTAACTTTATTTAAATAGTCGAGACCAGTAGCGTTGGGAGATTAGGGAGATGTTTTAAACCGATCTAATATTGCCAGTTTGCTTAATTTAAAGCTATTTTAATCTATGAAAAACAATTAGCCTACTTATCTTGACAAATAGGCCTAATCAACCATAACTTTTCAGTGCATGTTTTTATTTATCTTATAAGACTAAACAATGCTAAACTATTTTAAAGGAGAACTCCGGCGAACAATGAACCTGGTCTAATAACACATCGGTACATAGTCAACCGTTCTCTGAGATTTGTTTTCATGATAATCGAATGTAAAGAGTTTTATCTCTAAAAACTGTTTAGCGTATAATGCTAGTAATGGGGGCATTGACTAAGTAAAAAGAAATCACTATTTTATACCACTAACAAGGCTCAAAATAACCCCACACTAACGCAGTAACATAATGAGGCTCCATACATGCAAAACGAAGTATTGAGAACTTTGTAAGTGTACAGACCGTTTAATAAGAAGATACTTTACGAAGACAGTTCACTTCGAGTATCCACAAGTTTCCTATGCCCCATGAGGCCTTGCGTCAAAAGTGGGCGCGACTTCCGGTTGGAAGTAAACAAAGCGCGACTTGACATGCTTGACACTCGTTCATTCAACAGTTGACAGTCATTCAAGTTATAGCGATCCAAACTAGCTAACGATGTGGGAACACAACCTCAACGAAATTAAAAAGGGTGAAATAACAGTACATTTACCCTCTGCAGTAGTTGATTGGGAGTATTATAATAACATTATTAATAATCAAATCAATACTCATCAAGGCATGGTGACAGACAGTTGTGCGAGCTGACAAACAATTAAAATAAAAAATGCACACTTAGTCATTGTGCTTTGGAGTTTATTCAAAATTATAAATTAATGTGCTACTTGAATACATTAACTGGCACATTTGGTATTCTGTCAACACAGGCTTTGATCCTGAGTTTAGGTGTAACATCAGTAGCGAACAGCCAATCACATGCTGATAGAGTTTATAGAATATTAAGAATTTAAATAAATGTACACAGGAAGATTCGTCGTCTTTTGGGAGGTGATGGAAACTACAGTCGTTGGCAGGATCAATGTCAGTTTTAATGATCAATAATGTTTTACATTTTTAAAATGAAAACAAAAAGAAGCAGGGTTGTGTTTTACATTTCGTGTTGTTATAAATATAGTCAGATAGTCAATGTGCGTTACCTGAACCACATTTGTGTGGCCATATTTATGTTCATTTATAAATGAAATGAGGCAGAGTGGTGTTTTATACATATTTCTTTGTATTGTTGATGAAAAGAGGCAAAGTTGTATTTTAATACCGTATTTCGTTTTATTGTTGCCTATACATAAAGAGATAACCGGAGTAGCCGCGTGCTGAGTGACGCGATCAAGCATGCGCTGTTCCATTAGCGGTATAACCGGACTCGCGTCCTCTCGTCCTCGGGAGTTCGTTCTCCGAAGTTTGCGTACTTGGTATTGAGATTGAGAAACGACCAATATTGACCCGCGTACTACATGTTGCTACATATTAAGGCCTGTTTACATGTGTTTTAGCTGGGTTTTCGCCTTGAAGGCTCTGTAGAAATCTGGCACCCTATTGTACGAAGTTAAACTGACAGAGCGCGCATTCACAGACACCAGAATGAACTAGGTAACGTTCATTAGCCAGTAATACAGTACGCTCCGTTCACGTTCGCCCAAAATATGAACGCGTTCATGAACTATCGTTCATTGAGCACAACACTGACGGTTACTGACAGTAGCTGGATTAAACATGGTTAAAATGCTGGCCAAACAGTGTTAAGTGTGACTGTATTTCACTGTAGACTAAAAGGTCCAACAGCGGGATGCTGTTGTCTGAAGAACAACAGACGGATGGTGCGTTGTGGTGCTTTTAAAGTTTTTGTAAAATATAATTTTCCCATCTGGTGGTTGTTTTTGTCATTCAATAGCAATTTACTAGTGAAATATGTTATTGTTATAAGTTAAATAAAATAAAATAATAATATCTAAATAATAAAACTAATATAAAAAAAATAAATAATTTAAAGTTTTTTTCTCTTTTTTTTTGTGATAATTAGGTTATGTCCATTTGTCTTTGTCCGTCAACAAACAAAACAAACCAAAAGGACATGTTTCAGGTTTTTTGAGAGGATAAAATATTTTTGTTGAGAAAGTTTGTCTATGTTAAAGTAATTATCATTTCTTTTACATTTTATCTTTCAAATAGAGGTTAAACCAAGCAAATATCGGCCAGCATTAATCGGCCATCGGCCGACCCGTATTTCAAAAGATCGGTATCGGTATCAGTCGACCTCTAATCTACAGATGTTTTTAAATATGAATATGAAATTGTCAGACATCCATTAGTGCATGTGAGGGGAAACAACTGGAAATACAGCGCTGGTTGTTCTCTCCATACTCGACAACGACGGAATCCAACGGCATGCATGGCCGATGGTAAAATATGTGTATTAAATTGTATGAAATAATCCCCCAAAAAAAGTACAAACACAGCTGAGGGTGATGCTAACAGACAGCAGACAAATGACTAGCAGTGACAGCAGTGGCAATTCACCTGTCACTCAAGTGGCCATGCCTATAATTATGCAGAACTTTAAGGCTTAATATAATTTAAACGGATGAGTTGTAAAAAAATTCACCCCTTCACAGTCGTCATGAAGAGTAAAATTAACGATATAGACCATAACAACTATTTGCCACCAGGCTGTAAACATGTTTTTTTCTGCTGTGAATTTAGGTATTTTAACATGGGGGAGATACAGATTTGACTCGCTTTTGCAGCCAGCCTCAAGCGGCCACTCGATGAATTGCAGTTTAAAGGGTTAGTTCACCCAAAAATGAAAATTAAGTCATTAATTACTCACACCCATGCTGTACCAACCACATAGGACCTTCGTTCATCTTCGGAACACAAATGGAGATATTTTTGATTAAATCTGAGCGGTGGATCACTATCACATAGGCATCCTAAAGGGATCGAAACTTGACGGCCCAGAAAGTCAATGAAGGAAATGTTTAAATATTCCATGTGACAACGGTGGCTCAAGTATGAGTTTATCAAACGACGAGAATACTTTTTGTGCGAAAAAACAAGCAAAAATAATGACTTTATTCGACTATTCCTTTTCTTCCTTGTAGGCCTGAGACGAGAGTTCAAGAGATTTCCACGACACATGCGCGAGAACTGAAGTAGTTGAATGCGTCGTGCGCCATTTTTGGGTGAACTTAACCTTTTAAATTTACTTCCATGTTGGTTTCAAGAGAGAGTCGGGGAGGTTGCCGCTTGGTACAGCCTTGTTTAAACTCGACGGGTCCACGCGACTGTGAGTCTCCGCTGACTGCACGCGGACCTCTTCAAACGGACAAGGCATTTATAATTGACGCGCTCGCCGTTGTGCTATTCTGTAAAATGACAGTCACAGGGAGCGACTCAGAGTAATTCTCCTCTAAACCACCAGGAATAAGCAATGAAGTAGTTTGCTGTTTATTAGCATAGACATAATAAATACATATGCTGCGTCCCAATTCGCCTACTTATTAGGGATGCACCGAAATGAAAATTCTTGGCCAAAACCGAAAAAGAGGAAACCAAGGCCGAAAACCGAAACACAGAAAGAAATTATGCCAATTATTAGTATCATTGCATTTAAGGCTATGACTGTGTACAAACTTACTAAAATCAAGGCATTGCAATTGCATAAATTAATATAACATTTTCAAAGAATAAATCAATTACAAATTATGCAAATATTTATTTAGCACAATGTACAGTAGGCTATAAAATAAAATGTTCAACTTGACCCCACTCATGTGTGCACTAAATAATAATCTACTGGCCTGCAGAAAGGTTTAAAATGAAATGTTCTCTCCAAAACAAAGCCGAGCGCAAACTTCTCATCACACCAGCACCCAATTTGCACGTCTAAATTAGTTACATTTTAAAAATTTAGCATACAATAGCATAAAATGCCTTTTTAAATGAACAGCTGATCCATGTTTAATATAAATGTACATGAAACTTAAAGAAACATGTTTAGTGAATGTAGAAAATATTTAAGAGAGCATTAATTTAGTTCTATACATATATGTTCCCATGTACATATATTTTTGTAATGTCACAAGTAATGATCTCAGGGTTTACTGGGTTTTACATGATCATTTTTATATTGGTGGTGGAATACTAAAAAATAGACATTTTCATGTGTTTATCTGTCTTCTTCTCACCAGCGGTTCTCAAACTGGGGGCCGTGGCCCCCTGGGGGGCCACTAGATGGCGCTAGGGGGGCCGCAAAGAAATTCTAGAATATGAAATTATTTAAAAAAATTATTTTACCTGTATGTAAGTTTGGATTGTCCTATGTGAAATCTGCATTGCATGATTTCTTTTATATTGTAAAACTTGTACTGTATAAAATTGTATGTCTTCTATATTGAAAAAGTATTTCTAGAATTTTTTTTTGTTTCTTGCTGAAAAAACAGATTGCTGTTCAAATTTGCAAACCAAACTTGAGCCACTGTCATTTACTACCTTAAAATGTAAGAAGTTTAATGCACTTTTTTACAATCAGCAAATTAAATTTTCAGTGTTCATCTTTTACTATGAACATCACAAATGTTCAGTATTCAATACTTTTGTTGCACTTTTCAGACAATATTACTGTTAACTGTCAAAACCATTTTTTATAAAAATTGTTATATTTAATGAAATGTACAATTTAACTAATTTTTTATATTCAAAGACGTAAAGCTACAAACAGAACTGTTGTTCCAGCATTGTACAAATTCATTTGTTTTTGGTACAATCTAAAATTTGTAAGTAAAATTGTACGTTTGAGGATGTTTTCTTTTGGGGGGCCACAAAAGGATTCACCCTACACAAGGGGGCCTCCTCCTGAAAAAGTTTGAGAACCACTGGGTTAGAGGACAGTTACTTGAGTCGTCCCCTCCCTGTCGTTTCAAGGAATAGTACAACAGAGAGCGCGTCAAGTATAAACGCCTCAACCGTTTGGAGCTGTGCGCGCGCTGCCTTGTTTATTTCGCCTGCCTCCGCAGCGCAAGTCTAATTTATAATTAATAATTAATTTATAATTGTTTCATCCACCTATATCTATCTGCTCTAAACAATGCGCGCCGCCATGACGACGACTCCGGTTGCGAGCGGGTCAAGAGCGGTGCGTGCGCTGTCTGTGGAGACTCGCGCTGCCTTGTTTATACTTTCGCCTGCCTCCGCAGCGCGAGTCTCCACAGACAGCGCGCGCACCGCATTGTTTAGAGCAGATCTAGGTGGATAATCAAGGCTTCCGTCTCCTCGCGGGTTCAGATACACTGAAATACGTCCACACCGCAGTCATGTTGCTTCAGACAAGCACGTGCTGGTCGCGGTTTCTAATGCACTTTTGGGCCATTTTCGGCCGAAAATTTTCGGCGGCCGAATATTCGGTGCATCCCTACTACTTATAACTACACCTTAAAAGTATGTAAAGTATGTATGTATGTTTTTTTTTTTTTTTTTTTTTTTTTTTTGTGTGAAGAAAAAGTACATACTGTTGAGTGTGTAGCAAAAGAGTAGGCAAGCTTTTGGGACGTACTACTTCGTCATCTTTACCGCTCAGTCGCGTGCATCCTGTCACCATAAACTGCCCTAACTATCTAATATAGTTTCTTACCATTTCAAAGAGAAATGTTGCAGCACGTTCATCTGCCAGTCGTGGGTCTTTCATGCAGAGACTCTGGTGGCAGTTAATGTTAGCCTTGTAGACAGAAGAGGGATTTTCTCGGACAAGAGGGCACCAAATTCAAAAATTCTTTTACATTTTCGACTATATACATACATATATATATGATCCACTTTCAATAAAGATTAATGTTGAAATGGGTGAAATGCTCCTTTTAATTAAAATAAGTTTTTTCCTCTGAAATATCAAAATATTTTTTTATGTGCTCCTATTGGAGAAATAAAATACAATTAATGCAATTCTCATGGTCAGAAAATTAACAAATGGTGTACAATACTATGCAAACAACAACTTAAATCACAAACCATGAATATGTAACCTAAGTGATACAATCCAAAACTGTAAAATAACAATATGCTCAAGTGCCTTTGTCACAATTCTCAAAAAGCAGCTTTACTGGGCTAATAGGAAAATAATACAACAACGTTTTTCTCTGCGAACCTAAAACAAAATAGTGTCAATCCAGTTTAGTGTTGATTAATTTCTGTTGTAAAAAAAGTTATTTTTTCAGTTAATTAATTCTGATGTCTTCGTGTATGGAATTATTTTTGTGCCAATAAAAATGAATTTAACTTTTCAAGAAACTAATGAAAATATAAATTGAAACTGAATAAAATATCTTTGAAACAGAAAAAGAATGAACCGCAAGCAAGTTTTTTGACTTTGTTTTTAATACACTACATGTTTTGCCAACTATTCCTCATATTTCGTTTACTGGGGCCTGTTTCAGAAAGGAGGTTAAGTGAAAACTCTGAGTATGTTAACCCTGAAATGAGGGAAACTCTGGGTTTTCCGTTTCAGAAAGGGGGGTATATCAAACCCGAGAAAGCAGAGTAAGTCAAGCCCGTTTCTGAAAGAGAGGTAACTTATACTCAGAGTCAGTTACCATGGTAACTTACTCTGTGAACCTAACCTGGTCGGGAGCAGGTTTTCTTCAGTAAACCCAGAGTTTCTTGCGGTCTCCTCCCCTTTTTTAAAGAGGAAGTGCTGTTTAAACACCAACAACAATACTAAAATGTATTTACACATTCTTTAAGGAATATATATATATTGTTTGTCCATGGTTTAATTGACTAAATCTGTTTTGCAGCACTTTGCCAAAAAATAAAAGGATTAAAACATTTGCTAAAGTTTTATTTGATTACCACTGTTTTGGATAATATATTTCTATTAAATCATTGAAAAAAATTTAATAAAATGTAATAAGTTATTCACGATAAAAAATAAGATGTCAATCATAATCATAATCAATTATTGAAGTTAGTTGATTTTATGTTTTATTGAACAAATGTTTAATTTATTTTAACTGATGAAAACAATAACCGTAATTTAATAATGCAGTTTATATATTTAACAATTGTTTAATACCATAAACCGTGATATTTTCTGAGACGGTTCTCATACTGTGAAACTCTCATACGTTACAACCCCACATGGGGGAGTCCCCCACCCCACCCCCGCTGTTAAACAAGTTACTCAGCAACTTTTACTCATGTTTTAAATTAACTACTTTTTACTTGAGTAGATTTTTTAGACTGGTATTTTTACTTTTACTTAAGTAAAAATGTATCAAAGACTACTTTAGGTTGAATAACATTCTTCCAGTTTCACCTCTGATATTATAACAGTTACTCTAAAATAGTTATGAATTATTAACAACAAATGACATCTTCAACGGTGTAGTTAGATTAATGTAATAATTACTATCTCTAGAAAGTATTGGTCTACATACTACTAAATCCTATATCAACCTCAACCACTTGATTAATACAAGGAGGAGAGACAAGAAACTGCACTTTTAATGCTTTCAAATTAACAATATACAATTGCATGAATTATTCTTGAATTGATCAAAGTGTGTAGAGGGAGAAGGTTATATAAAAATATACCTTTTAAAAATGTATGCTAAATCCACTATTGTTTTATACTGAATTGGTCTATAATTTATGCAGTAGCCTATTTAATGTAATTGCATCATATTTTATTTTAAATTAAAGAAGAATTAAGAGTAATCCCTTTAATTAAATTACAATATTTAGATTACTTGGTAATTAATTATACCCAACACCTCTTTTTGTCTGGCGCTGTTGCCATGGTGACTCGTAATATCTGCGCTCCATTGATAATGGCTTTTTAAAGCTGTGGTGCACGCGCTTAACTCAAAGTCAGTCAACTCAGAGTTGATTGAACTAACTCATTTCAGCTGTTCTGTAACCGAAAACTCGGAGTTTCCCATCTCAGGGTAAGTCGACTCTGAGTTCAAGCTTTAACTCAGAGTTGGTTGAACCTCCTTATTGAAACGGGCCCCTGATCTACACTTACAAATGCGCTTCGTTTACGCTTCTGATGTTTTCGTTTACACTCCCTGAGTTTGCGTTCGCTGTTCTGACACAAATCTCTCGTGGGGGCGGGGCTAGTAGCAGTGTATTCTCATTAGCTACTGAGTTTTTGATTGACAGCTTCTTGACCTGGAAGTGAAGACGTCAGTGTTGTGTTTACACGTGTGGATGTGAGCGTCTGTAAGCGCAGCTTTCTATTTAATTTTAGTGATATTAAGTTATGTTTGTTTTTTTCATTTTATCTGTATTTACCTTCTGCTGCTATTACTTTGTCAACAGAAGCTGTTAGGTGCGCAGGAGATCAGTCTATTCAGGTGTAATTGTACATCAAAGTAGGCCCACTGTATATGACTACTTAAAATATTTTGTCCAATGTTTTAGGAGAATATTTGTTTATTCTTGATGATTCGTTTGCATGTTAGGCTCTGAATAGGTTGTGCTATTACAAAAGAGAATAGCCTACTAGTATACGTGTGTGATATATTCAGCCGTCAAGAAAGTTTCACTTCAACCAGGTAATCAAGGTTGGCAACCATGGCCATCAAATTTCTCATTAGCCGCGTTTCCACTGCCGGGCCAGGGCCGAGCTGTGCTAGTGCGTGCCAGGGCCAGTCGCGTTTCCACTGTCACTTCCAGGGCTTGATCGGTGCTTACTCGGGGCCAACGGCCAGGATTTCTGGCCCGTCGAATACCTTGGGCCAGAGGGGGCCAGCTCGGGCTAGAGGCGTGCTCAAGGTAAAAGGCGGAGTTTATCGGTGTTATGGAACGTTATGATCTGAAGCAAGATGCACATTTCACTTTTATATCGCGCAAAAAAAAAATCGCTGTTTAAAATTAATAATTAATTTTTAATTTTTCTCTAAATGTGCATCCGGAGATGGAGATATGTTTTTAGCCGAAAATGATTTAGAAAACAATAGTTTATTAATAAACAATTAATGCTTCGTTATTTTATATTATTTTATTATCAGACACATTTATTATAGCCTATAAATCACCTATAAATCCCCTTTCTGTAGGCTGTGGTACGACTCTTCTCATTCAGCACTGCGGGGAAAATATAATTTCCAGGTTCTAATTTGGCCAGAAAACCACTAAAATCTTTTTTTTTTTCATATTAATTTGTCAAATATTTTAAATGTTTAAAGGGGCAAAAAAATCAAACAAATATCTGAAAATTCGTTGATATGTAGCCTATATTTTTGCGCAGCATTTGGCGTATAGGCCTACAGTTCAAATGAATATTTTGGTGTTCAACCTTGCGTTTTACAAAATACAACACCCGTTCATTTTTCATTTTGCAATTAGGCCAATGGATTAAATTAAATAAGGGGAAACGAATGAACACAAAATTAGACCGTTTGGACATAATACGAGGCAGAGTTCTTTTTAAAAATTCATAAAAGATACAAGGATCTTTAATTTTATTTTATTTCAATTTATTTATTTTAATTTTAAAGATAGCCTACTAGACAAAACCTCAAAGAAATGTCACAATCAAGATCTCGGAGCAGAAATGAGGGAGAACCCTGTCTCTTTCCCTGCCATTAATGCTTTGTATAACACGCACGTCCATAATAATAATGTCTAGTGCGGTGGCTGTGATACTACCAACGTCTGTTGCCATTATTTTTGGAATGACTTATCGCGAAAGAAAAAAAAGATGTTTTAGTTGCATAACATTGTTAATGGAAACGCTGTCATTTCACAATATTTTTTTATTGACATTCAGAAAAAAACGCAAAAGTTTTGTGCAAATATGTATTGACGCCACTTAGCCGAGCAAAAAGGTTTCACTCGGTTATGCAATTTTAAACGGTTAATTGGTCAACCATGGATACCCCTAGTTAATAGCCTATACATGCTATCTTCCTAACTTAAAAAATAAATTAATAGAATAGAATAGAATAGAAGGTTTATTTATAAAGCACATTTAAAAACAACCGAGGTTGACCAAAGTGCTGTACAAAAGAAGATAAAACAAACACAAGCTGTAAAATAGATGCAACACATAAAAATAAAATCCTGAAACAGCAAATCAAGGTATAATTAAAGCTGCAAGCAGCATTTATCGGTGTTCAAGCAGTTCAGGCCTTTAAGCACAAAAGCATTGAAAGGCATTCAATTTTATTTAACATGCATTTATGCACGGACATAATAGATGTAAAACACCATTTACAATCAATACATTACGCGATTATAGCGCCACCTATCTAAATGAGCCTGTTAAAAGAGTCCAGAGAATAGGCCTAGACTGGTTTGGTCCCGATTGGGCAAAAAACCAGGGACTAGTTCGCAAAAGTGGGTTTTGGACAAAAACCGAAATAAAGCCAGGGATTACAGTGGTGTAAAAACATTGAAGCTAAGTCAAACGGTCTAGGAGTTATGAGCAATTTAGTACTTTTGGCTGCTGTAGCGCCACCTATGGGCCAATCGGGGTCATACTCTGATAGCTTCTCCACAATTCGAGGCCCTACCATCTGACAAAGTTTCACAGCTCCAGCCCTTACGGTTTGGGCTGCACGATGCGTTTTAGGGGATTTTTTTTTTTTCTTTCTAGCAAATACAATAGGTTTTTTTAGCACTTCGTGCTTGAACACCTAATAATGAGAGACCTTTTTGGCGATTATAGCGCCACCTATGATCCGATCCTCACGAAACTTTGCATGCTTCCTAACCATGTTAGGACACATATGCTCACCGATTTTTGTGAAGTTGTGACTTTTTGGGGGGGATTTAGGGGCTTTTGACTGAATTTTGCCACAGACCACTATCTAAATGAGCCTGTTACAGCCAACCAAATGCAAAATTTCAACTTTTTTTCGATAATTATTGATCTAGAGAGTCCAGAGAATAGGCCTAGACTGTTTGGTCCCGATTGGGCAAAAAACCAGGGACTAGTTCGCAAAAGTGGGTTTTGGACAAAAACCGAAATAACAAATTTTTTTTTGCTCCAAATGGAAATCCGACATCTTGTCCGTCTTGAGCCAGGGATTACAGTGGTGTAAAAACATTGAAGCTAAGTCAAACGGTCTAGGAGTTATGAGCAATTTAGTACTTTTGGCTGCTGTAGCGCCACCTATGGGCCAATCGGGGTCATACTCTGATAGCTTCTCCACAATTCGAGGCCCTACCATCTGACAAAGTTTCACAGCTCCAGCCCTTACGGTTTGGGCTGCACGATGCGTTTTAGGGGATTTTTTTTTTCTTTCTAGCAAATACAATAGGTTTTCAGCACTTCGTGCTTGAACACCTAATTAAAACGCCAAAGAAAATAAATGCATCTTGAGGGAGGACTTAAAAGTAGACACAGTTGTGGCAGTTCTAATATGAACCGGGAGAGTGTTCCATAATTTGGGGCCGATGACAGAGAAGGCACGATCACCTCTATTTTTTAATCTTGTCCTGGGGACTTGCAATAGTCCGGAGTTTGCGGATCAAGTGACCTTGACTGAACGTTGGGGTGTAGCAAATCTGTTAAATACTGTGGTGTCTCATTACGAATGGATTTAAAAACAAACAATAGAATTTTGAAATCAATTCTATATTTGATCGGCAGCCAATGTAGTGAGATCACTGGCGTGACAGAATCATATTTACGTTTCCCGTAGAGAAGCCGAGCCGCTGCATTCTGAACTAATTGTAGACGTGAAACACAAGCCTGAGGGGCGCCGATATACACAGAAGTACAGTAGTCCAGTCGAGATATTACGAAAGCATGCATAACTATTTTAAATTAATTCATAATACCCGCTGAAATGGGTTGGGTTGTATGACGTTTGATCCAGAAAGGCGTGTTATGGGCGGGGTTTAGGGCAGCGCTGTGGGGCTACTGGCCCGGCAGTGGAAACGCAAGCCCGGTGCTTGAGGCCCGAGGCCACTAGCTCGGCTCGGCTCGCTGTTAGCTCTGGCCCAGCCCTAGCCCGGCAGTGGAAATGCGGCTATTGTTATCATATGCATTTACACCATCAAATGATCATGTATGATCACTTAAATAAGAGGAATTTAAACTATATGAAAATTACAATCGTGGGTTGCTGTCAGATGATACAGACATCAAAGGGCATTTCATTACATATTTCACACAAAGAATATTTTTGTTGGCATTTTTTTAATCATGCTGAATTTTATTTTTCATTTCGTTAATATTATTTTCTAACATTTAAAATGGTAAATATATTTGAACATTCAACAGGTTCAATTATGACTTATAAAATCAGTTAAATGAATTTAAATAAAAAATCTAATAAATGTATTCATTCTTTATTGTCACTACAGAATATACACAAGTATCAAAGTGAAAGTCTTGGATGCAGTTATGACAGGAAAGACCAGAATCCACAAAACATTAACTGCATACTATACATGTAATGCACAGTATTCTCATAATATACATAATAAAATGTATCACAAAGATTTTTAAGGAAATAATACATCTCTGTGAGTCCACATAACACAAGTGGATTGTAACCCATGCATGACAGTTGGTCGGAAGTTATTTTTAATAGTTAAAACAGTATACATTATTAGTATTTTTTTATCCTATTTTTTCACTTCAGAAGGTATTGATTCATCCACTGAGGTCACATGGACATCATGGTCACTGTGTGTGGTTTTTTTAAAGCATCTTTAGGACTTGCAGAGATGGATTACTTTCCTTAAAATCTTAATTCGTATTTATCTGTAGAAAGAAAGTAAAATGCATCTGGGACAGCATGAGGGTGAGTAAAATAAGTGAGAATTTAATTTTTGGGTGAACTATCCCATTGCTGTTGGTATGCTAATCCATGATCAGCAGAGACTAAAACAAACACAGTACACAAGAGGTTGCAGTTTATTCTTATTAATCAACTCCAAAGAAATTAAAATATTTGCTATTTTATAATATTAAAATAAAATACAACAGGTGTCTGAAGATAAGGACCCAGTCATTCAAAGGTGATATGTCTGAACTAGGACTGGGGGATATATCGCATGATATTGTATGCGCATCTAATCAGTAAAGCCGGTTCCTTGATAAGTAGTAAATCAACTTCACCTGCTTTCAGATGGAGCGGCATTTACTACAAAGAGCCGTAGTTAACTGACAAGCTGAGCCAAATCGCGTTAATAGCGAGGACGTATCGCCAGCGATATTTAATGCGATACGGCTCAGCTGGTCAGTGAACTACGGCTCTTCGTCACATCAAAATCTCCAGTGTTCAACTAACACACCTGGGGTTGTAAATAAGTCCACATTCAAGACTGTTAAAGTTAATGAGATAATTAAGTGATAAAATGAGTGATGATTGAGCATTATTGAAGACACCTAAAGCAGAATCACAAGGAAAAAAATTGTAAGCCACCGTTATGGAGATGAGTGTTTGCTTTAGTTGGGCTCTTGGGCTCTTAAATTATATTATATAAATGTATATGTTAATTTGCAGTTGCATCTGAGTTATACCTGTCAGATGAACAAAAATAAACAATAATAAAATGATGTTGGTCATATAATGACAGTCATCATTTGAAATTCATGTCTATGATTTGTTCTGTTGGTTAGTGTATGACTTAGATTCTGCATAAATGTCCAGAATGTTAACTATAATAGTCGGATTTCTCAAAAGTTGTTTAAAAAAAACCTTTCCTTTAGGCACACATAGACCTCAAGATTCAGTCAATGCTTCTCAACAACGGTGACGAGTAGAATATTCAAGTAGGAAAAGTAAATTACATAGACAATTAAGATCATAATTTATTCAAACCGCAATTCATGATGGGAGCCATTTATGAGTTGTGATTGGTGGCAACAAGGATTATTAATGTCACCACAGTTGAGATAGACAGGCTGATTATTGATCTCTGTGTTTCTAAATAAAGATGATAGTGATTTGATCAAAATATTTTTTATTAAACATTTTAGGTTATAAGAAGATATGCAGTAAAGCCACAAAACTGTTGCCAACAAGTTACAGCAAATCATCTGAATAGATTTCATTTTTCAGATCAAGCATGATTATGTCAAACATAACCAACACTATTAGATCAAAGATGTCTTATTTGACTGCTATAAATCAATAACAGCAAACACACAAAATTTAAAGTGAAAGTATAAGTGTCAAGAGCCCAACTAAAGCAAACACTGATCTCCATAACGGTGACTTACAATTTGTGACTTTGTCCTTCAGCGATTCTGCTTGCATAATGCTCAATAATGCTCAATCATCACTAAATTAATCACTTAACTATCTCATTAACTTTAACACTCTTGAGTGTTAATTTAACACTCGTATCATCCATCTGAAAGCAGGTGAAGGTGATTTACTGCTAATCAAGGAACCGGCTTTACTGATTAGATGCGCATAACAATATCGTGCGATATATCGCCCAGCCCTAGTCTGAACAAAGTAACATTATTGTCAGATGGAGACAGTTGATCTCTGGTATTATCACTCCATCCTCTGTGTCAGCATCAGAATTTTGTTTATGGAAAAGTTGCTCAAATCCCTGGAAAATGAGAAAGGAAATGTATTATAATCTAACAATACAAACTGCTTTGAACTCCCACATGCAGTAACCATTTGCAGACTTAAAATAATTATTTCAAACAAATTATATAAATGTTTTAAGGGATTTTACAGCACTAAATGTTTACCTCTGACTCATGCACCATTTATCATCTGTAATACTATTGTGTAACCAGTAGATGGCTGTATAGCCTAATAAACATTTATCCATGGTTGTGTAGTGTCTACTCCCTAGTTGCTGGATTTTTTTACTTGCATGTATTAGGTTTTGCATTTGGATATATTTATTATTAAAGACTATTAAAATTCAACATTTTTCTCAAATGTTTTTTTTTTGCATAATTATTACTCAAATATGGATACAGAAAAAGCATTTTGTTGCCTTTTGCAGAATAAATATTGCGCCCAGGATTATACTTCAAAACAAATGAGTGTTTACATATTATGAATAGAGATGTGGAAAGTGGTCAAGTACTGTCTCTCCTCTTTTAAAAACTGCATCACAAATTAATCAGCAATTGGCTTTACATTGCCAAAGTTGAATCGGGCAGTGATTGACAGCGCTCTGGTCCAATGGCATCGGTCATTGTCTGATACAGTACATTTTGTACTGTAGGCTACAGTACAGATACTGTACAGTACTCTAGCACAATGTTGTTTGGGGTGGCAGGGGGGAAATATGATCTAATTGAAGCAAATATGATCTAATCGAAGACTGTAACCGTATGTAACGTTAGATAAACAAGACATGTAATGATTGGGCTAACTTACCAATTAAATCAAGACAACACTGCTGTATAATTTTATGGGCTCTCACTGGGCTCTAATATGCCTCTCCACCTGAAAAAGCAAGAACTGTATTATAATTAGTATTAGTTTAGTATTAATTAATAAAAAATAAAACAATCAGACTTACCACGAGTAGCCTATGCTATCCAGTATTCTGATATCGACGATGACAAATTATATCATTTGTCTGTACTATTCCTTCTATAAGAAATCTTCTCAACAATATAGTGTAGCAGTAAATAAATATAGATATAAACTTAATATCACCTAAATGAAATAGAAAGCTGCGCTTACAGACGCTCACATCCACACGTGTAAACACAACACCGACGTCTTCACTTCCAGGTCAAGAAGCTGTCAATCAAAAACTCAGTAGCCAATGAGAAAACACTGCTACTAGCCCCGCCCCCACGAGAGATTTGTGTCAGAACAGCGAACGCAAACTCAGGGAGTGTAAACGAAAACATCAGAAGCGTAAATGAAAACTCTGGAAGCGCACTTGTAAGTGTAGATCAGTAAACGAAATATGAGGAATAACTTGCTTGCGGTTCATTCTTTTTCAGTTTCAAAGATATTTTATTCAGTTTCAATTTATATTTTCATTAGTTTCTTAAAGTTTTGTTCATTTTTATTGGCACAAAAATAATTCCATACTAATGGTGTCAATTTCGCACAAACTCTCGTTTATCGTAAAAAAGTTTTTATGCCCGCATGAGGGGGATTTTCAGGCAATTCGAAAAAGGAATATTGTGAAAAACTGCAATGGAAATAGGTTTTGCGCATTTACAGTCACCTGACGACGCAGTGTGTTTGGGGTCCGTGTCTGCTAATAATAATAATCATCATTATACATTTATTAGGATGTATGTTGTTGAAGATGTTTTTTATGGAATGCCAAAGCTGACTTAATTAAAAATAGATAAATACATAAATATATGAAGAAATGTAAAAAAGCAAAAATACAAAAATAAATACAAAAATAAATATACAAAGAAATATACAAAGAAATGTAAAAAAGTACAAATAAATGAGTATTTATACTTTTATTCCCATGTTTATGTATATTTGTATTTACTCACACATTTATTCATTTATTTATTTCCACATTCATTTATGTATTTATGTTTTTATGTCTACATTTATTTATTTTCCAGGGTTCCCGCGGGGTCTTAAAGTCTTAAGTCTAAAATTCTGAACTTTAAATTTAAGGCCTTAAAGTCTTAAAAACGGACAGATTTTCATCTGAGAACGACAGACGCAACAGGAAAATCGTCCCCTATTTTACTATTAATAATAAAAGATAAGGGGATATGCATGTGGATGTCAGTAATTTATCTTTTTTGATTCAATCTTTTTATAAAAGATTATTTAAAGGCTGAAATACGTGAGGTTTATCTGTTTATAAAACTATTTTTGTGAAGACTTTATTTTAACTAGACTTAACCTGTTGCAAGACACTCCTCTAAAATCATTTTAATGGTATTTTAATGTTTATGTAAACAAAATGTGCATATTGATGCTAATTTTATTTATTTTATTTTATGTTTCAACATACATTTAGTAAATTTCATAATAATCATGAAATGAAATGTTCATGCCATTTCATCTAGTTGATCTAGTTATGATCAACTAAAATCAACTATAATTGTTTTTACAGTATAAAATGCAAAGTACAAATTTCTCTACTTTCTGTCAATTTTATTTTCTCTGACGCTCTTACACACACACACACACACACACACACACACACACTCAATGTCTATTAGGCTATTACTATGCTGTTTTGTAATGCAAATAAGTATGAAATTAAAACTATTCTATTTGAGGGCAAGTTTGTTTGAACCTATTTTCATTTTAGGCCTAAAGGCCCGTACACACCGGGATTAATATCAGCGCACGTTATTCGTCAGCGTTTTTCAACACGTTTTTTGTGTTCACACCCAAGCGTTTTTCGCTGACGATGAGCCGAGTGAACATGCAAATTCATTCCCTGACATTTGATGGCGCTTAATGTAAAACAGAAATAATAATAGAATACTGTACTAGGGTGATCATATTCATGTCTCAATGTTTTATTATGACAGATTTAAAAAATCAATGAAATAATGATAGAAATGTCTTCTATATTAGAAAAATAAATAATAAATAACTTTAATTTAATAAAAAGGTTTAATAAAACCACTCAAACGTTACACTCGTCCTCATACATGGGGATCGAGCGAGAAAACCCCCCACAAACAAACATCTGGTCACAATAGAAAAATAAAATAAAAGAAAGAATACAAAGAGTCGGCAGAGCGGTTATCTCCTCTCCTCACTTGTCAAAATCTAACTGACACTATGCACCATATTTGCAGTTCTCATCTCAACTCAGATTTCTATAAAGCACAAAGTGACTGTTTTACACATGTTCCGGGAAAACAGGACTATTGGTCACCCTATACTATACTATTATTACAGAAATACTAATATAAATATCATATAGCTCTTTATGCTCCGAGACCAGCAGCTCAACATTCATCTTGCCCATAGGTATCTTGCCTTGTAGGCTAACTCTTCTTCGCCGTATGTGTGCTCGGCAAGACCGTTTTGTGTTGAGCGCCCCCAAGTTGTGTTTTACTGTAACTTCAGAAGTACCAGACACGTGAGCATACCCGCCAATCTCGTTGGTCGGATAGTTTTTGACACGGCGCGTCAAACCAAAAAAACGAACCCAAGGCGTTTTTTTTTTTTTTAAATGGCGCTTTTACGTGTGGCGTTTTTTGCGTCGGTGTGAACACACATTGTCGCCTATCATTTAGTCACGAGGCGTTAAACGTCGACGAATATCGCGCGCGTAATTCGCCCCGGTGTGAACAGGCCTTAAGGTTTTTGGCATCTGGCACGTTGTTGGGTGTGGAAGGTTACCAGTGTGATTGCTTTACCTGTAAATTAAATTAATGCTTTCCAATTACTGAATTCATTGAAATAAAATACTTTTTTCCAAATTTTTTTTAATTTTTAGTAATGCCGTCGTGTAGGTCTTGAATTTCAATGTTTATGGTCTTAAAATGTCTTAAAAAGATCTTAAATTTGACTTACTGAAACCTGCAGGAACCCTGATTTTCACATTATTTATACATTTATTTATTTCCACATTTAATTATTCCAACATTTCTTTCTCCGTATGCTAATGAGGGGGGCGTGTTTTAACTCAGACATAGGCAATCGAGCTCAGAGTGGCAGTGCTGAAGCTTTGAGGCCACAGTGACACCTTGTGGTGTGTGACCAAATGAAACGCAAGAGCTGTGCAGGCAATATCACATTTTAAGTCATGTGCATCACCCTAACTGTAGCCTATGTAGGGTAGGCTATATATGGTTAACACGCATAGCACACATGAACAGAAACTGCACTTCAAGGGGTCTGATGGCAGACACTTGGACATGAAAGCGCATGAAAGTATCCACTATCAATAACAATGTAAACGCAGTGGATAGGGCTGATAGCTTGCCTCCCCTTTTATTGTCGATGAGACCCGCACACCAGCGCAGAACGCGGAGAGAAACCAGCGCACATTTCACTGACTCCCATGCAAGCATATCGATCAATGAGTTTGAAACGCGACTCAATACGCGATTTATATTCGTGTTTCATAATTTTGCGTGCATAACAGGTGACGATTCAAATGCTTAAAACGCAATCCATATTTCATAGATACTCCTTAGATACTGATTAATCACAAGTCGCCAATTTTGAATGATTCTTTCTTAAATGAAACAAAAGTGGTTGATTTAAATGCAGTGAGCCACGCATCTCACGCCATGCATTGGAGCACAGAAGCATCATCACGCCCATTCAAACAGTACCGGTCTTGCATGGTCGTGGTGATAGATATTTCCCCATTCCTCCTATAAATTGTTTTTATAGGCTACCCAAACCTTATTAAATAGGTAGGTTAGGCTATACATCATCATATATGTCACGTTCTTAATATGAATCGATAAACTACTCGGTTATTATAATAAGGCTTTTCAGTAAAATAAAATTAACAAAAGTCATTAAGTCATTAAAAGTCAAAATCTTAATACAGAATGCATGGCGTGAGATGCGTGGCTCACTGCGTTTACATGAGCCCCTTTTGTTAGATTTAAAAATAATTCAAAATTGGTGACTTGTGATTTATCAGTATCTAAGAGCGGCATCTATGAAACATGGGTTACGTTTTATGCATTTGAATTGTCACCTGTTATGCATACGAAATTATGAAACGCGAATGTAAACCGCGTATTGAGTCGCGTTTCAAACTCATTGATCAATATGCTTGCGTGGGAGTCAGTGAAATGTGTGCTGGTTTCTCTCCGCATTCTGTGCTGGTGTACGAGTCATTGACAGTAAACGCAAGCCAAACGCAAGCTATCAGCCCTATCCACCGCGTTTACATTGTTATTGATAGTGGATACTTTCATGCGCTTTCATGTCCAAGTGTCTACTATCAGACCCGTTGAAGTGCACTTTCTGTTCATGTGTGCTATGTGTATTAACCCTATATAGCCTACCCTACACATAGGCTACAGTTAGGGTGATACACATGACTTAAAATGTGATATTATCTGCACAGCTCTTGCGTTTTGTTTGGTCACACACCACAAGGTGTCACTGTGGCCTCAAAGCTTCAGCACTGCCACTCTGAGCTCGATTGCTTATGTCTGAGTTAAAATGCCCCCAAACCCCCCCCCCCCCCCCCCCGCCATTAGCATACAGAGAAAGAAATGTTGGAATAAATAAATGTGGAAATAATTAAATGTGGAAATAAATAAATGTATAAATACAGGTGAAAATGAATAAATATATAAATAAATACATAAAATACATGTGTGAAAAAATACAATTATACATAAATATGGGAATAAAAGTATAAATGCTCATTTATTTGTACTTGTTTACATTTCTTTGTATATTTATGTATTTATTTTTAATTAAGTCAGCTTTGGCACTCCATAGCTTTTATCCAAAAAAGGAAAAAAGTAATTCGTCATTAATAAAGTAATTCGACAGTAATAATGTCATTCAGGGCTAGGATTATCACAAATAAACACAAGATTTTGATGCATATCCAAGTGTTTGTGCGAAGTATGGAGCGTCCACTGGGCGTGAACACTTGCATTTTCCTATCAACAGTGGAAACAACTTAAAATACTCTATCATTTCCGGTCATACAGAAAATAGTAATACATTATTCGCTTCTGCTTATATTTGTGTAAACTCACCATAACAAGAAAACGTTGTGCTTTTGTAAAATTAACTGAAACAATCAGGCGCGCTTTCATGGGTCTCTGTGAACTGAAGCGTGAGAACTGAAACACAATATAGCCTCTGTAGGCAAAAACTTGAAATGTCCACTTTAAAACGAACAAATTCGAATTGAAAGCTATTATATTCTGATTATGTAATCCATATGAAAGGTGCATTTCTCTAAAGGTGTATTCAGAGAATTATTCAGTGTATTAATTAACCTCTTGTAAACTTAAGTCCAAAGAAATTAAGAGCCACAAACCTGTATATAAAACTCTTTTTATTTTAGGTACACTATACATAAAATGCATACAATGAATAGACAGGATTTTGATGCAAGATGAATAGACAGGATTTTGATGCAAGATGCTAAATTGATGCTGAAAATTGGACAAGTCAGAACAGTCACACACCTTGATCAAACAGGATTTGTTTTGTTTTTTTAGTTTAAGATAGATAAATATCAGTTATCTTTTTTTAGACATTTTTTTTATTACATTGATCTCACCTAAATGTTTTAGAATGGGGTATTTATTTATTTTTTTTGTTAAAGAGCCCCTATCATAGCATTTGAAATGTTCCTATTTTTGTTTTTTGGAGTTCCCAAAAACAGTTTAACATGCATGCAAGGATAAACACTTTATTTGTCTTATAATATGCATTTATTTTTAACTGATTTGCTCACCGACTCCCAAATGATTCGTACGACTCATTTTTCCAAACCACTCCTTTGCGTGACGCTGATCGGCGGTGATTGGTCAGATGACAGACCCAGTCAGTTATTGTTTGTTAGCATAACGCATAAACATATTGGTAAAGCACTGCAGTACTACAAGACGCTCTATTCTTTATGACAACTCCAATAACAGCGACAAACATTTCACATATTAAAAAAAAAAAATTGACATTGTAGACATAGAAGCTGCGCTGAGCATAACTTACACACACGCACACGCGTGCGCGCATACACGTACTGCCCCGACGCTACAAAACCGTTCAAAACCCATAAAAGCAACAATTATTAATAATACTTACAGGTTGTGATTCATAGGAGGAAGCTGATCCATATACACTGGGTAAGTTACTGAGCCCTCCTTCAGGAACAACCGCTTGCGAATCCACATTGAATTCACCTTTGGCTAAGCTTTAGTTACTGTTGCTACATCCGTCAAACTTCATCTGCATGCGCTCTGCATGGCTTTATGCTGTAACAGCTCTTCCTGCTGAAAAGTTATCAAACTTTTATGAAGCACTAAAAGCAGCAAATAAAGTGTCCAATAGAAGTAGGCAAAAGGGGCTGCAATATGCGTTCGAAGGCTATATTCAAGACATACAGGTGAAACGCAAGAAACAACAAGGCATCCAAAATAGAGGCAAAAGCATAACGTTACCGTCACAGTCAAAAAATGAACCACCGCATTTCCTACTAATCGAGACGGAGGCTGGGACTAACAATATCAGGGAGCAACACTGTTCATGCAAAGCTGGGTAGGTCTCTATTCACTTCTATAATCGTTATTACAAAGCAAACGGACGAGTATAACGTTGTATTTATTAGCAGCGTGTGCTAGCGTGTCAACAACCGGTATGAGAACCGAAATCATAACCTAAAACATTATAAAACGGTCTAACTAGTATAACTTCACACTCACAGTAAGGTTAGAAGTAAAAAAAGATGTGCTTGTTGATCTTTGCGGGGTTTAGCTGACTGAGGACATCCACACAGTTTCCAAAGACGACACTTGTCAGGATTTTACTTCGGTTTTGGGAAGGGAAAAAACGGACACCCCCCTCCAACTTCTCTGGGAAACGCGTATCTGTGTTACAAATGCCCGAGGCACAACGTTTAACCATATTTTGGATAAAACTATGACCGTAATAGCCTGCCGAGACCAAAAATATGAGACACCTGTGTTGAAAGTCAATGAAGCGCTGTGAAAAAGTGTCCGACCTCTGTGGGAGCTCGTTCTTGGCTGCGCTGTGATTAATCAATCTACATTCTAGGGTCTGGCTTAGCCAAAGGTGAATTCATTTATGTTTTTGAACGATTCGTAATTAAAATGATGAGACACAATCAGGCTATACTGTTGTGGTATCATTGCAAATATGAACTCTAACCACCGATTCTTCACATGCTCGTCCCTGGTAAATGAAAACAAAGTGGCTGAACTATCTTTGCATTGTAGAACACAGCATCTTCTCGACATGATGTTATGATGAAGTATTTGAATGTGTAGACTTCAAGTTTACACTTCCGTCTGTGCGTGCAGTAACTGGGCGCGGCCAAAATGTCTCTACGTCACGATGTAACAGCTAATGACTCGTTTCAAAAACAATTCAATTTATAGACTCAGAGTCGACTCTCACTTTTGAAAGACAATAACTTTATATACGGTGCACTTTCAGATATAAATCTTTGCAGGATGTTTTCCCTTAGATCTAAATTCCACACCATATGAACAGTCATTTTCAAAAATCTCTTAAAGGGGCTCTTTAAGAGTTTTTGCAACACATGGCAGCTTTATTTCAATCTTTAAATTAAATAAAAAAAAATATAACAAATAAATAAAATAGAATAAAGACACAAATAAAGAGGCGTAAAAAGAAAAGTTTTTGGTATCCACAAGTTTCCTACGCCCCATTAGGCCTTGCGTCAAAAGTGGGCGCGTCTTCCGGTTCTAAGTATACAAAGCGCGACTTGACATGCTTGTCACTCATTCATTCAACAGTTGACAGTCATTCAAGTTATAGCGATCCAAACTAGCTAACGATGTGGGAACACAACCTTAAAGGGCACCTATTATGCCCCTTTTTACAAGATGTAATATTGGTCTCGGGTGTCCCCAGAATGTATTTGTGAAGTTTCAGCTCAAAATACCCCATAGTTAATTTATTATAACCATTTGAAAATGTCTTTTTGGGACCTGATTAAAAATGAGCTGTTATGGGTGTATGCCACCTTAATGCAAATGAGCTGCATATCCCCGCCCTGCCTTTGGATGAGGGCGTAACATGAAACCTATGGCAGTCGGTAAGCAGAAGGGGAGAGTGAGAGACGCGCGTTTTGAATGTCATTCAGCGTACGTTTGAATCGGAATATATAAATAGTACTAAGAGACTCAGGCAGAATAAAGACATGAGAATGGACCAGTACATCTCGGTATGGTTATTTGATACATTTATGTAATTATAGAGTTGTTATCGCGTCTTTTTGCAAGTATGGATGTGCAACACACACACACAGACACACACAAACACTAATGCTGGCGCATTTTTTTGAAACTACATACACATTCTGTGTGATAAAGTTTGCTACGTACAAGCGAAATTACATTTATGCGAGGGACCTGTGACGCCATAAATGTAATTTCGCTTGTACGTATGTTTACTTGTCATACAGGTGCTTCTGTGGCAAATGTGAGAAGATGGCTAACTTAAAGAACAACAACATATATGCAGTTTTTAATACAATATCTTTAAATATAAATGTATAAACGTGTAGTTGCACACTATACAAACAATGTTTAAATTATATACACAGACATCCTACGATGACAACAACTTTAGACGCATAATTTGTTGTTGAATTGGCTGACAGACTGAAATGACTATTTGCTCAAAAATCATAAAATACACTTACTAGAGGTGATGGTGGATCGCAAACAGTAGACGACAATCCACACTTGAGGATTAATTTTTAAGCCACAACAACAGGATTAACCCATGAGTCCACGACAGAACACTTATGATTCCAAGAGACATTACCGGCTGTCATTGAAACAATGGAGGATGGTGTGTACAGATCACCGAGGGCGGGGTCTAGGCCACAACCACACTGTCAATCAAACCCCTTGCTCACTTTCTACGTCACAAAGAGCTGGATCTCAGAACAGCTCGTTCTGGGACAGTGCATATGATTTATTGAGCTTGAAAAAAAAACCACTGGGTGGATTTTTATCATTCTAGGGTGGTTTTGCTCACACACTGCCAACACACATTTATGTTCAAACACCATGTAAAAGTGAATTTTCCATAATAGGTGCCCTTTAACGAAATTAAAAAGGGTGAAATAACAGTTACCTTTATCCTCCGCAGTAGTTGGTTGAGAGGATGACATGAAGAAGTGGCCTCGTATAACGTGTACAGTATAGTATTTTTTGCTATTTTGTAGATTCAGTAGCCTGTGACAGTAAGGCGATGTGCAATTTGAAAAGCTCGGAGGCATATCAGTAGCATATGACTTCTGCGTGAACATAATTTACACTTTCAAGTCAAGTGGCGGGTTATCTAAAGGCATTTTGAGCTTTCCGCATGTACAGTGTATGTACACGCCGTTAAATGTCCGAGTGAAACGAAGCTAAATGTAGATCTACATCTGGGGAGCGATTATTATTATTTTTTCCTAGGAAGGTAGGGGAAGACTCATAAATGCTATTAACCCCAGTGACGGGTAGGTTTAGGGACGGGGTTGGGGTAGGTCATAGATTTATATAATGTAACGTTAAGTCAACGGCGTTCATAAATGCGCTTATAGCGATAAACGCTGAAAAGCGATTATGCATGCTGATAGCACACCAAAAATGGAAATAGGAAGTGGCGTGTCATACATACACCATTTCATGTCCTGCATCAGTGACAGGCGAAGTACAGACAGCGGATTGTTCATGTATTGCAGGGCCTTGTAGTCATGCAGCAGCACTTTTGTGGAGGGTCAGTAAAATAAGGATAATTAAGGGCACGAAAATGTATTATTATTGCATTGTGATTGTTAATTAATTAATAAATGTACTAGGGCTGCAACAACTAATCGATATAATCGATTATGAAAATCGTTGTCAACGAACGCCATTATCGATTAGTTGGTCTGATTACGTCACGGGGATTGTTTACATGTTACATGCGCTTCTTACATGCGCTTCACATGCGCTTCATGAGGCACACATGCAAGGTCTGTCTCCCTCACCACTCTACCCTGCCTCACGCGCGCAACACAGACTGTTTGGAGCACATTATCTTCTATTCCTCATGCGCGCTCTTGATTCCGTGAGTTGTTTGAACTAATTTGCGGGCATCAGCGAACCGATATCAATATGCCGCATACAAGAAAATCACTCACCTTTCAGCACAATTTGCCGTTTTGAAACCAATCGTGTATACTTTATACTATATGAAGCCATACTATAGTATAATCAGCCCGTTCTCATCCTTTAACGTCATATAGAACGCTATATGCAAAAACGGCGCTATACTACGCACATGGCACCCTTTATCGTTAATATATCACGCGAACCCAAGACGTCATAAATCCTTTAGCGTGAATATGACACGCACACCCTACCCCACACCTAAACTTAGCCCTCACAGCGCGTGTTATATTAACGATAATGGGTGTCATGTGCGTAGTATAGCGCCGTTTTTGCATATAGCGTTCTATATGACGTTAAAGGATGAGAATGCGTTGGTATAATGTGAGATAGAAATGTATCCACAAGTTTCTGAGGGGCACTCCTGTAAAAAATAAAGTGGGTGAAACTTCCGGTGAGGCGGCGGAAGTAGCATTCAAATGGTATTTTGTGTGTTAGTTAGCTAAGAGGCTAGCTGTTTTTCGGAAAATTATTTTACTATTTAAAGACTGAAATCGACATCGAGAGATGTCGTTACAGAGCTCAGGGACAATATGTGCTGTTCGCGGTTGTGTGTATAACCGGACTAAACTAATTCAGTGGCTTAAACGTGATTGTTTTGAACATAAGCTGAAAACGAAATCAGAGTGATCCTGCCAGAGCCCGTCTCTGATCCTGCCAATGACTGTAGTTTCCATCACCTCCCAAAAGACGACGAATCTTCCTGTGTACATTTGTTTAAATTCTTAATATTCTATAAACTCTATCAGCATGTGATTGGCTGTTCGCTACTGATGTTACACCTAAACTCAGGATCAAAGCCTGTGTTGACAGAATACCAAATGTGCCAGTTAATGTATTCAAGCAGCACATTCATTTATAATTTTGAATAAACTCCAAAGCACAATGACTAAGTGTGTATTTTTATTTTAATTGTTTGTCAGCTCGCACAACTGTCTGTCACCATGCCTTGATGAGTATTGAATATTAATAATGTTATTATAATACTCCCAATCAACTACTGCGGAGGGTAAAGGTACTGTTATTTCACCCTTTTGAATTTCGTTGAGGTTGTGTTCCCACATCGTTAGCTAGTTTGGATCGCTAGAACTTGAATGACTGTCAACTGTTGAATGAACGAGTGTCATGCATGTCAAGTCGCGCTTTGTTTACTTCCAACCGGAAGTCGCGCCCACTTTTGACGCAAGGCCTCATGGGGCGTAGGAAACTTGTGGATATTTAAGTCATTAAATTCAAGTTGACGTAAGCTTTTTTCCTCCATTGAGGCTGTTATCATTATCCATATGCCGGTGTTCAAACAGCGCGTTGCGTTCGGTTACGACAGTCAACACGATGAAACTCTTTCCAAGATGATTAAATGGTAATATTATTATAATTGATATGTAGATAGATAGGTCTATGGTTTCACAAAATGACTATCTTGCTAGTCTTTTATTGCTGTAACTTAGTCACTTTCTACTGAGTCTGAGTGTCTGTTAGATCACAACACTAAAGTAGAGTCAGCGCACTATAATTGTTCTTCACGCACACAGTAGCCTAACTGAAATTTAAAACCGTTAAAAGAAAAGGCTGAATAAACTATTGCATAGATACTGTATAATACACTATGCATCGCTATGTCTTTCTCTTTCCTTGGTGCTTTTAACTCTTCAATGCGGCGGACTCGAAGAGCTGCGCGCCGCCCTGTGACTCGGTGTTGCTTCAGGCGCATCATTCAGCGTGGTGTGCATAAGCGCTGTGTTCAGCACTGTTTTGGAGTCTTTCACAATCATGTCATAATACTTTTGCGCAATGAAAGCTTATTAATAGCCTTTCTTGTTTTGTCCTATCTATTATATGTTGCTGTCTCACTAAACAGCCGTGCTTTACATTTAAAACAGCTGTGCATCTTATTTTTATGTTGTTATTTTACAACAATACAAAGAGCAATGTGTAACGTTTTACCAAATTTAGTGCTACACTTCTTGTCTCTTATTTGTTCCCCACTAAGGAATGTTTTTTTTCACTAAATGTTCAGATTTTATACAATTATTGTGCACTTGTGATTTTTCTAGTCTAAGTTTTGCTGAGTTATCCACTAATCTAGTTTACAATAGCATTTTTGTCATATATATATATATATATATATATATACAGTATATATACTGTGTATATATATATATATTTTTTTTTTTATTATTTGTTGTTTTTCTTTATAATGAAGTTGTCTGTATTAAGTAGATTTTAAGACACAAAATAGTGATTATCAGATCAATGAGGCCTCACCCTGCTCGCCACAACCCTGATTTAGGGTTTTATTTAGTTACAATAAACAAAAAAAATGTAATAATTTTTATCCGATTAATCGAAAAAATAATCGTCCGATTAATCGATTATCAAAATAATCGTTAGTTGCAGCCCTAAAATGTACTAAACTGAAATGTTTACTGTGTGTCATTTGTGTTCTGCATATGTTGCTGCACATTAGCCTTCACTTAAAATCTTTAGTCTAAGATTGTTGGATAATAGAATAGAGTTTATAGATAATAGAATAGAGAAACTAAACTAATGTACACAGTAAGATTCGTCGTCTTTTGGGAGGTGATGGAAACTACAGTCGTTGGCAGGAACACTCTGATTTCGTTTTAGGCTTATGTTCAAAACAATCACGTAAGCCACTGAATTAGCTTAGTCCGGTTATACGTACAACCGTGAACAGCACATGTTGTCCCTGAGCTCCGTAACGACTTCTCTCATAAAGATTTGCGACTTTAAATAGTAAAATAATGATGCTATAATGAGCTAGCCTCTTTGTTAAATAACACACAAAATACCATTGGAATGCTAACTTCTGCCGCCTTACCGGAAGTTGCACCCACTTTATTTTGTACAGGAGCGCCCCCTGGAAACATGTGGATAGGTCAGAAATACTACAGAAACTGAATAAATTAATCCAATGTAAAATAAAACTCGATAGTCTTTTAGTCCTGACTGAATTAAATACATAGGCTATTAATTTGGATTCCTTTCAATTAATATGCTATATTATGTTGTTTTGACAACAAAATTAATGACAGGCACGTATGGCTGCGTTCACTTTAAGAACTAGTGCACAGATCCATTACTGTTTCATTCTAGGATACTCTGTCACACGCGTTTTATGCTTAAGACAAAACTGACTGTCTTTACGAGGTCACTCACCAAGACCAGAGTTTTGACAATTTTGCGTGTTTTTTACTGTTAAAGTGATATAATCCACGAAAAATAAATTTTGTTACTGGCGAGCTGTTTGTGAGGCGGATTTAGGCTGTACTGTGCGCATAATGAAAATCATCTGAGAGCGTGCGAGCATGGGATAGTTTAAAATTGCTTGAATGTTTAAAGTGGTACTCCATTTTTTTTTTTTTGGAAATCGTCTCATTTTACAACTCCCCCAGAGTTAAACAGTTGAGTTTTACCGTTTTCGAATCCATTCAGCCGATTTTCTGATATTTAGAAGAATATCAGTAACCAGACAGTTTCTGTGTAATGAACCACAGGGAACAGAGGAATCCATTTGCAGCTTTTATTAAACAGAGTCGTACAGGCAGGGTCGAGACGAGGCAGACAGAGCAATGCAGACATGGCAACAGGATAAACTAGGAAACAGGCAGAGATCAGGGCAGGCAGCAATAATCGTAATCAGGAGACAGTCCGAGTTCAGGCCAGGCAGATATCAATCATGGAATAGTCAAACAGTCCAAAGTCCAAAACCAGAATCAGGGAATAAACGCTCAGAAATGATCACCGGGGCAAATTAAGACTTCGCACTGGTGTGGTGTGTGAAGGTGTCTTTTATGGGTGTGTGTAATGCCGGCAGGTGTGAGGCGCAATCAGTCCCAGGTATGAGGCATGATGGGAATTTGAGTTTAAAGCCAATGATCAATATTCCGGTGAAGGCTCCCTCTGGTGGCGGAGAGGAGGCGGAGCAGGAACCTCCACTGTAACATTCTGGTCCAACCGTTCATTTTTAGGGCCCGAGCACGAACAGTGCGAGGACCCTCTTGAAACTGTTAAGGCCAATTTATACTTCTGCGTCGAGGGTACACCGTAGTGCCACGGCGTTGGCTACGCACGTAGGCAACGCCGTTGTGAGCATTTATACTTCTGCGTTCAGGTCTTGGTTGCTCTGCAGTACTGCTCCGAAACGCTAGTTGGCGGCGGAGGGTTTTGATGTTCCACTGTGTTTAGATTCCTCACGGCTAGGTTACTACAAGCAATATCGACTGAAAGAGAGTGGATCATGTTGGAGTTGGAGCTTATTGAGGTGGAAAAACAGTTCACTTTAGTGAAATTACTAAAACTGAAAGGCAGAAATGACAGAAGACGTCGGAGGAGATGGTACGTGTGGAAATCATAGACAGTGGTGGAATACGTGCGGAAATGCGTAGGAGGAAATGCGACGCTACCAAGCCGACCAATCACCGATCTTGCGGTCCGCGTCGCCGCGACGTGTAGTTACATTTTTGAAGAGGTGCGCGTCAGGCGACGGCGAAGGGTACGCGGTATGGGACGCGTCTGTGCGTATGCTACGCCGTCCCTACTGCGCGCACCCTACGCAGAAGTATAAATTGGCCTTTAGGGTTATTAGGGCCCAAGCCCTGAAAGGGCGAAGGCCCTATTGTTTTTAGGGCCCAAGCCCTGAAAGGGCGAAGGCCCTATTGTTTTCCTTGGGATTATTAGGGCCCAAGCCCTGAAAGGGCGAAGGCCCTATTGTTTTCCTAAGGATTATTTTTCTTTAGTATTATTATTTTACTACCTTTTTGGCACTTTTGGAGCCCTTAACATGCTCAAAAACTCTTGAAACTTTGCACACGGGTCAGAACCCGCGGCCATCAGAGCCGGGCTGAAGCTGGTACCTGGGCGTGGCAGGGGGGCTCGTCAGCGCCCCCTGGAACGGGGTCCGAACACTCGGTCCATAACTCAAACACGCTTGCATGTAATAATATGAAACTCGGTACACATGTTGATCTCATCGTTTCATCTATACCTCGCGCTCTTACTTTTTACCCCAGCCCAACAGGAAGTCGGCTATTGAGGTTTGTTTGTAAAACGCTCGCAATGGTATTTGAAATACTCCTCCTAGAGCTTTGATCCAAATTCGACGAAACTCGGTCAGCGTGAAGTCAAGACATTGAGGATGAAAGTTTGCGAGGGGATTTTTGATATCTCGAACGGTTTGTCCGTGGCGAGGAAATGAAATCATGGCGAGAAACGTGAAACAGGAAGTGTGTTATAACTTCAGCATACATTAACTGATCTTGATGAAACTTCAGCAGTGTGTTCGCTGTAAGAGGACGATCACATGGATGTGACTATTGTGAGTCAAAGTTATAGCGCCACCAACTGGCAGCAGGAAGTGTGTCACTTTCAAAATGCTTTGAAATCACCCTTTTATTTTTACCCGATTTGCTTCAAACTTCATCTGTATAATGTAAACATAGGGCAGATGTAGACCTGTGAATGGATTCTTGATATCTTTGAAACTGTTGCCGTGGCGACGCATCAAACTTTACCATTCTTTTAGGATGCTTTTGAGACCCTTAGCATGCTTTAAATTGCATGAAACTCGACAGACACATCACATTTATTAGCCAGTAGACATGTGCAAAGTTGCAGAAACGGGCGTGGTGAGGGCTCAGTAGCGCCACCTTTTGACAAAAGTGGGGTTGTTAGTTTTATCTACAGTTACAAAAATCGGTATGTATATTGTACTCCTCGAGCCGGACAACTTTCTAATTGACACTCATTAGCTAGGACCCACAGAAAGTCAGATATGTTTGTTTGAATGTAGAGAAAATCTCAGAATTTTGCCAGTGTCTCAGTGTCCCTCTGTGTGAGTGAGAGGAGGGGCGCCTGTCAGGTTAATTTTAACCCTTTATTTGCTGTGTGCGACTTCTCTGGCATTTTCGGGGGCCTTAACATCCTCGAAAACTCTTGAAACTTTGCACACGGGTCAGAACCCATGGCCATCAGGGCCGGGCTGAAGCTGGTAACCGGGCGTGGCAGGGCGGCTCGACAGCGCCCCCTGGACTGGGATTCGAACATTTGACCATAAATCAAACACACTTGCATGAATTAATATGAAACTCGGTACAATTATAGATCACATCAGGCCAAACAACTTTCGTGCTCTAAGTTTTATGACAGTTCAAATGGAAGTTATTTATGAATTATGAATTATGGGTTGTTTGAATAATTGTCCTAGGAGAAATACATCAAATCACAATGCATGTGTTTACCAATCACAACCAAACTCGGTGTGCATGAAGTCAAGACATTGAGGATGCTCAATTCCGGACGGATTTTTGATATCTCGAACGGTCTGGCCGTGGCGAGGAAATGAATTTTATGACTAAAAAAGGACACATAAAGTGTGTTATAACTTTGCTCATTTTACCTACAGTTACAAAACTTTCCACGTATATTGTTCTCGTCAAGCCGATCAACTTTCCAATTTAAAGTCATTCGCTCTGAGCAACAGAAAGTCAGATATTGTAGTTTGAATGGATTTATTTCCCCTGCGATTCTCTCTCTCTCTCTCTCTCTCTCTCTCTCTCTCTCTCTCTCTCTCTCTCTCTGTGTGTGTGTGTCTGTGTGGGGAGGGGAGGGCTGTTGTCTGTGTTTATGTGTGTGTGTGTGGCTGGCTGCGATTTTTCCTACAAGTCCTTGTCTCTAAGTCCTTGTCTTTTTGCATAACAATTTGCATAACAATATTTTTAAATGACAAAATAGGCATATAACCCCCATCTTTTAAATGTATAGTTTGCTTTAAATAAAAGTAAGATTGTATTTGTAATTGAAGTTGAATGAATTTAAAATTCATGTGCTATATTTCAATATATTTGTTTTCCTTAAGATTTTAAAACACTAACTTCATTCTTATCTGAATTACAAATATTTGTTTCTGTATAAAATAATACTCTGACTAAAAACACATTTGATGTTTTTTTTTTGGTATTTTTATTTACATGTATTTATGTGTGTGTGTGTGTGTGTATAAAGTGCAGGGTTTTTTTTAGATAAAGTAGAATTTCTATAACTATGTGTTGAACTAATAAATCACTCGTGTGTGTTAAACACAATCTACTTAATACAGACAACTTCATTATAAAGATAAATAACAAATCCAAAAAATATATGATTATAATCTATGACAAAAAAAGCCATTACAAACTATATTAATGGAAAATACACATTGCTCTTTGTATTGTTGTAAAATATTCATGAAAAACAAGATGACAAAAATCAAAAAGATAAATTATTTTAGATATAGCCATGTTTTAAATGTATAGCAGAGATGTTAATTGAGGCAGCAACATACAAACTTTCTAGAACAACATGGACCTGGATAGCTGGTTTTTAATGGAGGACAGTGAAGAGGAAGAGGGTGCAAATCAAACAGCTCATTCTCAGACTACACAGCAAACAGCTTAAGTTTTTAGTGCTTTGTTTGAGGTTTTTAGTGCTCTGTCCTATCTATTATCAACATATAATAGATGGAACAGAACAAGAAAGGCAATTAATAATCTGTCATTGCGTCACTGCAATTTATGATATGAAAGGCTCAGTACAGTGTGGCACAAAACGCTTATGCGCATCCCGAGTGGAGAATGATGCGCTTAAAGCCACATGGAGTTACAGCGCACAGCGCATCGAGTCCGCATTGATGCAAGCTCTACAATACACTTCTTTTTGATAGTCAAAGCGGGGGTTACGTTTTTACACGTCGTACAGAATAAACCTAAAGGCACCAAGGTGGCGGTGCCACCGGCTTTATATTAAATATAAATATAGCTGTGAGCAGCGATAAAGGGCCAAAGCCGGCGGTACCACCATCCCGGTGCCTTTGGGTAACTAAAGGCATCAGGGTTGCGGTGCCACCGGCTTGGGCCCGCAATCGCTGCTCGCAGCTATATTTTTTCTTTAGTATTATTATTTTACTACCTTTTTGGCACTTTTGGAGCCCTTAACATGCTCAAAAACTCTTGAAACTTTGCACACGGGTCAGAACCCGCGGCCATCAGAGCCGGGCTGAAGCTGGTACCTGGGCGTGGCAGGGGGGCTCGTCAGCGCCCCCTGGAACGGGGTCCGAACACTCGGTCCATAACTCAAACACGCTTGCATGTAATAATATGAAACTCGGTACACATGTTGATCTCATCGTTTCATCTATACCTCGCGCTCTTACTTTTTACCCCAGCCCAACAGGAAGTCGGCTATTGAGGTTTGTTTGTAAAACGCTCGCAATGGTATTTGAAATACTCCTCCTAGAGCTTTGATCCAAATTCGACGAAACTCGGTCAGCGTGAAGTCAAGACATTGAGGATGAAAGTTTGCGAGGGGATTTTTGATATCTCGAACGGTTTGTCCGTGGCGAGGAAACGAAATCATGGCGAGAAACGTGAAACAGGAAGTGTGTTATAACTTCAGCATACATTAACTGATCTTGATGAAACTTCAGCAGTGTGTTCGCTGTAAGAGGACGATCACATGGATGTGACTATTGCGAGTCAAAGTTATAGCGCCACCAACTGGTAGCAGGAAGTGTGTCATTTTCAAAATGCTTTGATATCACCCTTTTATTTTTACCCGATTTGCTTCAAACTTCATCTGTATAATGTAAACATACGGCAGATGTAGACCTGTGAATGGATTCTTGATATCTTTGAAACTGTTGCCGTGGCGACGCATCAAACGTTACCATTCTTTTAGGATGCTTTTGAGACCCTTAGCATGCTTGAAATTGCATGAAACTCGACAGACACATCACATTTATTAGCCAGTAGACATGTGCAAAGTTTCAGAAACGGGCGTGGTGAGGGCTCAGTAGCGCCACCTTTTGACAAAAGTGGGGTTGTTAGTTTTATCTACAGTTACAAAAATCGGTATGTATATTGTACTCCTCGAGCCGGACAACTTTCTAATTGACACTCATTAGCTAGGACCCACAGAAAGTCAGATATGTTTGTTTGAATGTAGAGAAAATCTCAGAATTTTGCCAGTGTCTCAGTGTCCCTCTGTGTGAGTGAGAGGAGGGGCGCCTGTCAGGTTAATTTTAACCCTTTATTTGCTGTGTGCGACTTCTCTGGCATTTTCGGGGGCCTTAACATCCTCGAAAACTCTTGAAACTTTGCACACGGGTCAGAACCCATGGCCATCAGGGCCGGGCTGAAGCTGGTAACCGGGCGTGGCAGGGCGGCTCGACAGCGCCCCCTGGACTGGGATTCGAACATTTGTCCATAAATCAAACACACTTGCATGAATTAATATGAAACTCGGTACAATTATAGATCACATCAGGCCAAACAACTTTCGTGCTCTAAGTTTTATGACAGTTCAAATGGAAGTTATTTATGAATTATGAATTATGGGTTGTTTGAATAATTGTCCTAGGAGAAATACATCAAATCACAATGCATGTGTTTACCAATCACAACCAAACTCGGTGTGCATGAAGTCAAGACATTGAGGATGCTCAATTCCGGACGGATTTTTGATATCTCGAACGGTCTGGCCGTGGCGAGGAAATGAATTTTATGACTAAAAAAGGACACATAAAGTGTGTTATAACTTTGCTCAATTTACCTACAGTTACAAAACTTACCACGTATATTGTTCTCGTCAAGCCGATCAACTTTCCAATTTAAAGTCATTCGCTCTGAGCAACAGAAAGTCAGATATTGTAGTTTGAATGGATTTATTTCCCCTGCGATTCTCTCTCTCTCTCTCTCTCTCTCTCTCTCTGTGTGTGTGTGTGTGTGTGGTGGGGAGGGGAGGGCTGTTGTCTGTGTTTATGTGTGTGTGTGTGGCTGGCTGTGATTTTTCCTACAAGTCCTTGTCTCTAAGTCCTTGTCTTTTTGCATAACAATTTTGCATAACAATATTTTTAAATGACAAAATAGGCATATAACCCCATCTTTTAAATGTATAGTTTGCTTTAAATAAAAGTAAGATTGTATTTGTAATTGAAGTTGAATGAATTTAAAATTCATGTGCTATATTTCAATATATTTGTTTTCCTTAAGATTTTAAAACACTAACTTCATTCTTATCTGAATTACAAATATTTGTTTCTGTATAAAATAATACTCTGACTAAAAACACATTTGATGTTTTTTTTGGTATTTTTATTTACATGTATTTATGTGTGTGTGTGTGTGTGTGTGTGTATAAAGTGCAGGGTTTTTTTTAGATAAAGTAGAATTTCTATAACTATGTGTTGAACTAATAAATCACTCTTGTGTGTGTTAAACACAATCTACTTAATACAGACAACTTCATTATAAAGATAAATAACAAATCCAAAAAATATATGATTATAATCTATGACAAAAAAAGCCATTACAAACTATATTAATGGAAAATACACATTGCTCTTTGTATTGTTGTAAAATATTCATGAAAAACAAGATAACAAAAATCAAAAAGATAAATTATTTTAGATATAGCCATGTTTTAAATGTATAGCAGAGATGTTAATTGAGGCAGCAACATACAAACTTTCTAGAACAACATGGACCTGGATAGCTGGTTTTTATGGAGGACAGTGAAGAGGAAGAGGGTGCAAATCAAACAGCTCATTCTCAGACTACACAGCAAACAGCTTAAGTTTTTAGTGCTTTGTTTGAGGTTTTTAGTGCTCTGTCCTATCTATTATCAACATATAATAGATGGAACAGAACAAGAAAGGCAATTAATAATCTGTCATTGCGTCACTGCATTATGATATGAAAGGCTCAGTACAGTGTGGCACAAAACGCTTATGCGCATCCCGAGTGGAGAATGATGCGCTTAAAGCCACATGGAGTTACAGCGCACAGCGCATCGAGTCCGCATTGATGCAAGCTCTACAATACACTTCTTTTTGATAGTCAAAGCGGGGGTTACGTTTTTACACGTCGTACAGAATAACCCTAAAGGCACCAAGGTGGCGGTGCCACCGGCTTTATATTAAATATAAATATAGCTGTGAGCAGCGATAAAGGGCCAAAGCCGGCGGTACCACCATCCCGGTGCCTTTGGGTAACTAAAGGCATCGGGGTTGCGGTGCCACCGGCTTGGGCCCGCAATCGCTGCTCGCAGCTATATTTATTATTATTATTATTATTTATACGACTATTCGGGCACTTTTGGGGCCCTTAACATGCTCAAAAACTCTTGAAACTTTGCACACGGGTCAGAACCCGCGGCCATCAGGGCCGGGCTGAAGATGGTACCCGGGCGTGGCAGGGGGGCTCGACAGCGCCCCCTGGAACGGGGTCCGAACACTTGGTCCATAAATCAAACACGCTTGCATGTAATAATATGAAACTCGGTACACATGTTGATCTCATCGTTTCATCTATACCTCGTGCTTTTACTTTTTACCCCAGCCCAACAGGAAGTCGGCTATTTAGGGTTGTTCGTAAAACACTCGCAATGGAATTTTTAATACTCCTCCTAGAGCTTTGATCCAAATTCGACGAAACTCGGTCAGCGTGAAGTCAAGACATTGAGGATGAAAGTTTGCGAGGGGATTTTTGATATCTCGAACGGTTTGGCCGTGGCGAGGAAACAAAATTATGGCGAGAAACGTGAAACAGGAAGTGTATCATAACTTCAGCACACATCAACCGATCTTGATGAAACTTCAGCAGTGTGTTCGCTGTAAGAGGACGATCACATGGATGTGACTATTGTGAGTCAAAGTTATAGCGCCACCAACTGGCAGCAGGAAGTGTGTCATTTTCAAAATGCTTTGAAATCACCCTCTAATTTTAACTCGATTTGCTTCAAACTTCATCTGTATAATGCAAATACATGGCAGATGAAGACCTGTAAATGGATTCTTGATATCTTTGAAACTGTTGCCGTGGCAACGCATCAAACTTTACCATTCTTTTAGGATGCTTTTGAGACTCTTAGCATGCTTCAAATTGCATGAAACTCGACAGACACATCACATTTATTAGCCAGTAGACATGTGCAAAGTTTCAGAAACGGGTGTGGTGAGGGCTCAGTAGCGCCACCTTTTGACAAAAGTGGGGTTGTTAGTTTTATCTACAGTTACAAAAATCAGTATGTATATTGTACTCCTCGAGCCGGACAACTTTCTAATTGACACTCATTAGCTAGGACCCACAGAAAGTCAGATATGTTTGTTTGAATGTAGAGAAAATCTCAGAATTTTGCCAGTCTCTCAGTGTCCCTCTGTGTGAGTGAGAGGAGGGGCGCCTGTCAGGTTAATTTTAACCCTTTATTTGCTGTGTGCGACTTCTCTGGCATTTTCGGGGGCCTTAACATCCTCTAAAACTCTTGAAACTTTGCACACGGGTCAGAACCCATGGCCATCAGGGCCGGGCTGAAGCTGGTAACCGGGCGTGGCAGGGCGGCTCGACAGCGCCCCCTGGACTGGGATTCAAAAATTTGTCCATAAATCAAACACACTTGCATGAATTAATATGAAACTCGGTACAATTAAAGATCACATCAGGCCAAACAACTTTCGTGCTCTAAGTTTTATGACAGTTCAAATGGAAGTTATTTATGAATTATGAATTATGGGTTGTTTGAATAATTGTCCTAGGAGAAATACATCAAATCACAATGCATGTGTTTACCAATCACAACCAAACTCGGTGTGCATGAAGTCAAGACATTGAGGATGCTCAATTCCGGACGGATTTTTGATATCTCGAACGGTCTGGCCGTGGCGAGGAAATGAATTTTATGACTAAAAAAGGACACATAAAGTGTGTTATAACTTTGCTCAATTTACCTACAGTTACAAAACTTACCACGTATATTGTTCTCGTCAAGCCGATCAACTTTCCAATTTAAAGTCATTCGCTCTGAGCAACAGAAAGTCAGATATTGTAGTTTGAATGGATTTATTTCCCCTGCGATTCTCTCTCTCTCTCTCTCTCTCTCTCTCTCTCTGTGTGTGTGTGGTGTGGGTGTGTGTGTCTGTGTGGGGAGGGGAGGGCTGTTGTCTGTGTTTATGTGTGTGTGTGTGGCTGGCTGTGATTTTTCCTACAAGTCCTTGTCTCTAAGTCCTTGTCTTTTTGCATAACAATTTTGCATAACAATATTTTTAAATGACAAAATAGGCATATAACCCCCATCTTTTAAATGTATAGTTGCTTTAAATAAAAGTAAGATTGTATTTGTAATTGAAGTTGAATGAATTTAAAATTCATGTGCTATATTTCAATATATTTGTTTTCCTTAAGATTTTAAAACACTAACTTCATTCTTATCTGAATTACAAATATTTGTTTCTGTATAAAATAATACTCTGACTAAAAACACATTTGATGTTTTTTTTTGGTATTTTTATTTACATGTATTTATGTGTGTGTGTGTGTGTGTGTGTGTGTGTGTGTGTGTATAAAGTGCAGGGTTTTTTTAGATAAAGTAGAATTTCTATAACTATGTGTTGAACTAATAAATCACTCTTGTGTGTGTTAAACACAATCTACTTAATACAGACAACTTCATTATAAAGATAAATAACAAATCCAAAAAATATATGATTATAATCTATGACAAAAAAAGCCATTACAAACTATATTAATGGAAAATACACATTGCTCTTTGTATTGTTGTAAAATATTCATGAAAAACAAGATAACAAAAATCAAAAAGATAAATTATTTTAGATATAGCCATGTTTTAAATGTATAGCAGAGATGTTAATTGAGGCAGCAACATACAAACTTTCTAGAACAACATGGACCTGGATAGCTGGTTTTTATGGAGGACAGTGAAGAGGAAGAGGGTGCAAATCAAACAGCTCATTCTCAGACTACACAGCAAACAGCTTAAGTTTTTAGTGCTTTGTTTGAGGTTTTTAGTGCTCTGTCCTATCTATTATCAACATATAATAGATGGAACAGAACAAGAAAGGCAATTAATAATCTGTCATTGCGTCACTGCATTATGATATGAAAGGCTCAGTACAGTGTGGCACAAAACGCTTATGCGCATCCCGAGTGGAGAATGATGCGCTTAAAGCCACATGGAGTTACAGCGCACAGCGCATCGAGTCCGCATTGATGCAAGCTCTACAATACACTTCTTTTTGATAGTCAAAGCGGGGGTTACGTTTTTACACGTCGTACAGAATAAACCTAAAGGCACCAAGGTGGCGGTGCCACCGGCTTTATATTAAATATAAATATAGCTGTGAGCAGCGATAAAGGGCCAAAGCCGGCGGTACCACCATCCCGGTGCCTTTGGGTAACTAAAGGCATCAGGGTTGCGGTGCCACCGGCTTGGGCCCGCAATCGCTGCTCGCAGCTATATTTTTTCTTTAGTATTATTATTTTACTACCTTTTTGGCACTTTTGGAGCCCTTAACATGCTCAAAAACTCTTGAAACTTTGCACACGGGTCAGAACCCGCGGCCATCAGAGCCGGGCTGAAGCTGGTACCTGGGCGTGGCAGGGGGGCTCGTCAGCGCCCCCTGGAACGGGGTCCGAACACTCGGTCCATAACTCAAACACGCTTGCATGTAATAATATGAAACTCGGTACACATGTTGATCTCATCGTTTCATCTATACCTCGCGCTCTTACTTTTTACCCCAGCCCAGCAGGAAGTCGGCTATTGAGGTTTGTTTGTAAAACGCTCGCAATGGTATTTGAAATACTCCTCCTAGAGCTTTGATCCAAATTCGACGAAACTCGGTCAGCGTGAAGTCAAGACATTGAGGATGAAAGTTTGCGAGGGGATTTTTGATATCTGGAACGGTTTGGCCGTGGCGAGGAAACAAAATTATGGCGAGAAACGTGAAACAGGAAGTGTATCATAACTTCAGCACACATCAACCGATCTTGATGAAACTTCAGCAGTGTGTTCGCTGTAAGAGGACGATCACATGGATGTGACTATTGCGAGTCAAAGTTATAGCGCCACCAACTGGTAGCAGGAAGTGTGTCATTTTCAAAATGCTTTGATATCACCCTTTTATTTTTACCCGATTTGCTTCAAACTTCATCTGTATAATGTAAACATACGGCAGATGTAGACCTGTGAATGGATTCTTGATATCTTTGAAACTGTTGCCGTGGCAACGCATCAAACTTTACCATTCTTTTAGGATGCTTTTGAGACTCTTAGCATGCTTCAAATTGCATGAAACTCGACAGACACATCACATTTATTAGCCAGTAGACATGTGCAACGTTTCAGAAACGGGTGTGGTGAGGGCTCAGTAGCGCCACCTTTTGACAAAAGTGGGGTTGTTAGTTTTATCTACAGTTACAAAAATCAGTATGTATATTGTACTCCTCGAGCCGGACAACTTTCTAATTGACACTCATTAGCTAGGACCCACAGAAAGTCAGATATGTTTGTTTGAATGTAGAGAAAATCTCAGAATTTTGCCAGTCTCTCAGTGTCCCTCTGTGTGAGTGAGAGGAGGGGCGCCTGTCAGGTTAATTTTAACCCTTTATTTGCTGTGTGCAACTTCTCTGGCATTTTTGGGGGCCTTAACATCCTCTAAAACTCTTGAAACTTTGCACACGGGTCAGAACCCATGGCCATCAGGGCCGGGCTGAAGCTGGTAACCGGGCGTGGCAGGGCGGCTCGACAGCGCCCCCTGGACTGGGATTCGAAAATTTGTCCATAAATCAAACACACTTGCATGAATTAATATGAAACTCGGTACAATTAAAGATCACATCAGGCCAAACAACTTTCGTGCTCTAAGTTTTAAGAAGGAAGTTGGGAATTATGGGTTGTTTGAATAATTCTCCTAGGAGAAATACATCAAATTACAACGCATGTGTTTACCAATCACAACCAAACTCGGTGTGCATGAAGTCAAGACATTGAGGATGCTCAATTCCGGACGGATTTTTGATATCTCGAACGGTCTGGCCGTGACGAGGAAATGAATTTTATGACTAAAAAAGGACACATAAAGTGTGTTATAACTTTGCTCATTTTACCTACAGTTACAAAACTTTCCACGTATATTGTTCTCGTCAAGCCGATCAACTTTCCAATTTAAAGTCATTCGCTCTGAGCAACAGAAAGTCAGATATTGTAGTTTGAATGGATTTATTTCCCCTGCGATTCACTCTCTCTCTCTCTCTCTCTCTCTCTCTCTCTCTCTCTGTGTGTGTGGGTGTGTGTGTCTGTGTGGGGAGGGGAGGGCTGTTGTCTGTGTTTGTGTGTGTGTGTGTGTGTGTGTGTGCATGTGCGTGTGTGTGTGGGGGGAGGGGAGGGCTGTTGTCTGTGTTTATGTATGTTTGAACCACACACTGTGGCTGGCTGCGATTTTTCCTATAAGTCCTTGTCTCTAAGTCCTTGTCTTTTTGCATAACAATTTTGTATTTTTTTTAAATGACAAAATAGGCATATAACCCCCATCTTTTAAATGTATAGTTTGCTTTAAATAAAAGTAAGATTGTATTTGTAATTGAAGCTGAATGAATTTAAAATTCTTGTGCTATATTTCAATATATTTGTTTTCCTTAAGATTTTAAAACACTAACTTCATTCTTTTCTGAATTACAAATATTTGTTTCTGTATAAAATAATACTCTGACTAAAAACACATTTGATGTTTCTTTTTGTATTTTTATTTACATGTATTTATGTATGTGTGTGTGTGTGTGTGTGTGTGTGTGTGTGTGTGTGTATAAAGTGCAGGTTTTTTGAGATAAAGTAGAATTTCTATAACTATGTGTTGAACTGATAAATCACTCTTTTTTTTTTTTTTTTTTTAACCTTTATTTATCCAGGTAAAATGTTTGAGAACCACTTCTCATTTACAAACATGACCTGGCCAAGAGGCTACAGGAAAAAATAAGAACATAATGTACAGCTGTACATAGTCAAACACATAACACTTAGAACAAGCAGCTAAATAAAAATAAAAAAGACAACAAAGAGGAAAAAGAAAACGAATAGAGTGCTTAAATAAGTGTGTAAATATGGTTCATGATTGTCAGCAGGAACAAGAGTCAACTATGTAATTTTCGAGGTTTTGCTTAAAGGTGGAGATTGGGATCAGAGATGTAAGTTTCAGGGTATTTTGTAGTATGTTCCAGTCGTGTACTGATGCAAAGCGGAAGGCATTATGTCCAAAGGTAGTAGAAGTAGGGGGGATACTAAATTTAATCAAATTACTTGATCTTGTGTGATAGGTGTTATAAGCGGCATGAAATAGGGATGACAAATAGAGAGGTGCCTTGCCCAGAATTGTCTTATATATGAAGAGAAACCAATGATGGAGCCGCCGGGTATGAAGGGAGGGCCAACCCACCAGTTTATACAGGTCGCAGTGATGAGTGTGATAGGGTGCATTAGTGGCAAAACGGATGGCTGAATGATGGATTGTGTCAAGTTTTTTTAGAGCTGTGTTTGGTGCCACTCTTGTGTGTGTTAAACACAATCTACTTAATACAGACAACTTCATTATAAAGATAAATAACAAATCCAAAAAAATATATGATTATAATCTATGACAAAAAAAGCCATTACAAACTATATTAGTGGTAAATACACATTGCTCTTTGTATTGTTGTAAAATACATTCATGAAAAACAAGATAACAAAAATCAAAAAGATAAATTATTTTAGATAGAGCCATGGCTGCTATAAAATTGAGACAACATGTTTTAAATGTATAGCAGAGATGTTAAATGAGGCAGCAACATACAAACTTTCTAGAACAACATGGACCTGGACCTGGATAGCTGGTTTTTATGGAGGACAGTGAAGAGGAAGAGGGTGCAAATCAAACAGCTCATTCTCAGACTACACAGCAAACAGCTTAAGTTTTTAGTGCTTTGTTTGAGGTTTTTAGTGCTCTGTCCTATCTTTTATCAACACATAATAGATAGAACAGAACAAGAAAGGCAATTAATAATCTGTCATTGCATTATGATATGAAAGGCTCAGTACAGTGTGGCACAAAACGCTTATGCGCATCCCGAGTGGAGAATGATGCGCTTAAAGCCACATGGAGTTACAGCGCACAGCGCATCGAGTCCGCATTGATGCAAGCTCTACAATACACTTCTTTTCGACAGTCAAAGTGGGGGTTACGTTTTTGCACGTCATACAGAATAACCCTAAAGGCACCAAGGTGGCGGTGCCACCGGCTTTATATTAAATATAAATATAGCTGTGAGCAGCGATAAAGGGCCAAAGCCGGCGGTACCACCATCCCGGTGCCTTTAGGTAACTAAAGGCATCAGGGTTGCGGTGCCACCGGCTTGGGCCCGCAATCGCTGCTCGCAGCTATATTTATTATTATTATTATTATTTATTACGACTATTCGGGCACTTTTGGGGCCCTTAACATGCTCAAAAACTCTTGAAACTTTGCACACGGGTCAGAACCCGCGGCCATCAGAGCCGGGCTGAAGATGGTACCCGGGCGTGGCAGGGGGGCTCGTCAGCGCCCCCTGGAATGGGGTCCGAACACTTGGTCCATAACTCAAACACGCTTGCATGTAATAATATGAAACTCGGTACGCATGTTGATCTCATCGTTTCATCTATACCTCGCGCTTTTACTTTTTACCCCAGCCCAACAGGAAGTCGGCTATTGAGGTTTGTTTGTAAAACGCTCGCAATGTTATTTGAAATACTCCTCCTAGAGCTTTGATCCAAATTCGACGATACTCGGTCAGCGTAAAGTGAAGACATTGAGGATGAAAGTTTGTGAGGGGATTTTTGATATCTCGAACGGTTTGGCCGTGGCGAGGAAACGAAATTATGGCGAGAAACGTGAAACAGGAAGTGTGTTATAACTTCAGCATACATTAACATATCTTGATGAAACTTCATCAGTGTGTTCGCTGTAAGAGGACGATCACATGGATGTGACTATTTCGAGTCAAAGTTATAGCGCCACCAACTGGCAGCAGGAAGTGTGTCACTTTCAAAATGCTTTGAAATCAACCTCTTATTTTTACCCGATTTGCTTCAAACTTCATCTGTATAATGTAAATACATGGCAGATGAAGACCTGTGAATGGATTCTTGATATATTTGATACTGTTGCCGTGGCAACGCATCAAACTTTAAAATTCTTTTTTTTTTGATGATTTTGAGACTCTTAATGGCTTTTGAGGCCCTTAACGGGTTTGAAAACTCTTGAAACTTTGCACACAGGTCATATCCCACAGCCATCAGGCCCGGGCTGAAGATGGTACCTAGGCGTGGCAGGGGGGCTAGACAGCGCCCCCTGGAACGGGGTCCGAAAACTTGGTCCATAAATCAAACACGCGCTTGCATGTAATAATATGAATGAAAAACTTCATCTGTATAATGTAAACAGATGAAAAACTTCATCTGTATAATGATGAAAAACAGATGAAAAACTTCATCTGTATAATGTAAACATACGGTAGATGTAGACCTGTGAATGGATTCTTGATATCTTTTAAACTGTTGCCGTGGCAAAGCTTCAAACTTTGAAATTATTTTAGGATGCTTTTGAGACTCTTAGCATGCTTGAAATTGCATGAAACTCAACAGACACATCACATTTATTAGCCAGTAGACATGTGCAAAGTTTCAGAAACGGGCATGGTGCAGGGACTAAATAGCGCCACCTTTTGACAAAAGTGGGGTTGTTATTTTTATCTACAGTTACAAAAATCGTTATATACATTGTACTCCTCAAGCCAGACAACTTTCTAATTCATAGTCATTAGCTCAGACAAGAGGAAGTCAGATATTTTGGTTTGAATACTCTCTCTGAGCCTACGTCCGTGTATGGCAAGCCCTTTTAACATTTAAAAGCTAAGTTTGCCTATCCGGAAATTAACATTGTAGATATCAACAATGTCTTTCTGTCTAGTCGTAATTACATTTTGGATAGTTTGTATTATCATTTAAGATATCTGTAACATAATTGTGACTAGTCAAAATGACAGACTATGGCAAGCCGTCTTAACATTTAATCATGAAAGGGCCAAAGCCTTCGGCACCGCCACCCCGGTGCCTTTAGGTAACTAAAGGAGCCAGGGGTTGCGGTGCCACCGGCTTGGGCCCGCCATCGCTGCTCGCAGCTATATTTATTATTATTATTATTATTATTATTATTTATACGACTATTCGGGCACTTTTGGGGCCCTTAACATGCTCAAAAACTCTTGAAACTTAGCACACGGGTCAGAACCCGCGGCCATCAGGGCCGGGCTGAAGATGGTACCCGGGCGTGGCAGGGGGACTTACACAGCGCCCCCTGGAACGGGGTCCGAAAACTTGGTCCATAAATCAAACACGCTTGCATGTAATAATATGAAACTCGGTGCACATATAGATCTCATCGTACATATATACCTCATACTATTACTTTTTACCCCAGCCCAACAGGAAGTCGGTTATTTAGGGTTGTTCATAAAACACTCGCAATGGAATTTGAAGTACTACTCCTAGAGAATTCAAACACACGGCACGAAACTCGGTCAGCATGAAGTCAAGGCATTGACGATGAAAGTTTGCGAGGGGATTTTTGATATCTCGAACGGTTTGGCCATGGCGAGGAAACGAAATTATGGCGAGAAACGTGAAACAGGAAGTGTGTTATAACTTCAGCATACATTAACTGATCTTGATGAAACTTCAGCAGTGTGTTCGCTGTAAGAGGACGATCACATGGATGTGACTATTGTGAGTCAGAGTTATAGCGCCACCAACTGGTAGCAGGAAGTGTGTCACTTTCAAAATGCTTTGAACTCACCCTTTTATTTTTACCCGATGTGCTTCAAACTTAATCTGTATAATGTAAATACATAGCAGATGAAGACCTGTGAATGGATTCTTGATATCTTTGATACTGTTGCCGTGGCAACGCATCAAACTTTAAAATTCTTTTTTTTTATGATTTTGAGACTCTTAGCGGCTTTTGGGGCCCTTAACGGGTTTGAAAACTCTTGAAACTTTGCACACAGGTCAGATCCCACAGCCATCAGAGCCGGGCTGAAGATGGTACCTGGGTGTGGCAGGGGGGCTAGACAGCGCCCCCTGGAACGGGGTCCGAACACTTGGTCCATAAATCAAACACGCTTGCATGTAATAATATGAAACTCGGTACACATGTTGATCTCATCGTTTCATCTATACCTCACGCTCTTACTTTTTACCCCAGCCAAACAGGAAGTCGGCTATTGAGGTTTGTTTGTAAAACGCTCGCAATGGAATGTGCAATACTCCTCCTAGAGAATTCAAACACACGGCACGAAACTCGGTCAGCATGAAGTCAAGGCATTGAGGATGAAAGTTTGCGAGGGGATTTTTGATATCTCGAACGGTTTGGCCGTGGCGAGGAAACAAAATTATGGCGAGAAACGTGAAACAGGAAGTGTGTTATAACTTCAGCATACATTAACTGATCTTGATGAAACTTCAGCAGTGTGTTCACTGTAAGAGGCTGATTACATGGATGTGACTATTGTGAGTCAAAGTTATAGCGCCACCAACTGGCAGCAGGAAGTGTGTCACTTTCAAAATGCTTTGATATCACCCTCTTATTTTTAACCGATTTGCTTCAAACTTCATCTGTATAATGTAAAAATACAGCAGATGTAGACCTGTGAATGGATTCTTGATATCTTTGATACTGTTGCTGTGGCAACAAACAAACTTTAACATTCTTTTTTGATACTTTTGGGACTCTTAGCATGCTTGAAATTGCTTGAAACAGATAGATACAGATAGCTCGACAGATACATCACATTTATTAGCCAGTAGGCATGTGCAACTTTGGCAAAAGATTAAAGTAATGTCAAAAAAGTAAACACTAAAAGCCTCATATCTTCTAAAAATGTAATTATACATCATTTGTTTCTAAATTAAATTATACAAATATTATAATTAAAGCAGTTTTTCCCTTTTTTCATTTAAGAATTATGTTTACGTTCAAAAACAGCCAGGTTGTAAAATTCAGAAGAAGAAAAAATAATCTGAGTCATACGTAGTGCTATACTGCCCTCTTGTGTTCAATATCAGTTAGGCCTATTGTGTATATTCCCACCGGTTAATCAACGTGTGACTCCGCTGGGACTCGGGAACTTTTAAATCGCTTACTTAAAACCGAAAGTCAAAATACAGATATCCGCACAAGACATTAATGTTGTGGAGTAGAGCAAGCATTTTAAATAAATTCCTATTAAGTAGGATTGAACTAAACAGAATGAACGTTCACTCTGTTCTGCTGGTTCCTCGCTGTTGGCGCGCACAGTTATGAATGCTTGTGCAGCCATGAGTTTTAGTTTAATTTTAAAATTAGCGCAATTTCGGGATTTGTATTATTTGAATTTATTTTTAAAAAACACAATGTTGAGTTTTATTGTAACACTGTTTAATCGCGCCCACGGTTATATTTTGTATATTATATATAATTATAATGTATTTCTGTATAAAATAATACTACAATAAAAAACACATTTGTGACCGACCTGATCCAGCAAAATTAGTCACAGTGACCCAAATTTAAAAATTGAGATTTTGATATTAATGGAAAGAGGACACTGTAAGCTTTCAAATGATACCTTGGTCATACCTTGAATGGTTGTAAAGATATACAGATTTGAATTCTGGTCGTCTGCCCTTTTTTTCCAATTGAAAACCTAAGAAAATCGCTTTTAAAGTTTTTTTGCCCGTTTTTTTTTTTTTTTTTTTTTTTTTTATATCTTTCAAAATCCATAGCATTTTAAGGGATAAACTATTTATTTTATATAGCTTAATTTGACCAAATAGATTAACATATATAAATGCAATTTAACGAGGCTGAAACTCAACTTATTTTTAATTTTTTTGAAATAAATAATTAAAAAGTCACTTTTACAAAAATGTTCTAAAATCAGAAAGATTGAAGAGGAGTCAGAGAGAAATTCAGTTTTCATACGGATTAGCCCACATAAGCAGAGAGCAGTCTGTTTTCTTTCATTTTGAATGGTTGTCTTTAAAAGTAGACATTTCAATATATATGTCTGTGAGGATACCTTATACGCTGACTTTCGGTTCATGAGACAAGCTTCAGTTCACGTGCCGCGCGTCTCCGCGTCGTGATTAGGCCTAGCCTATTGTCTGCAATTTATTTCTTATTATTAAATCCTAGTAATTGGTTGATGAAACATTGATTTAAATTAAGATAATTATTTTAAAACGAAATTTACTTTAAAGAAAGGCTTGTGCTTGCATGTTTAAGCTATGTGAAAGTTTTAGTGCTGCTTCCAGAGAACGGTCACGTTCGGATTGTTTTTCCTCATAAATGCGAACACGGAAAATAAAATAAAGATTTTATGTTCTGGAGAGAGTCAACCCTTCTTCATCCGGTGAGTATTACTTTTGGTTTGTGCAGTGTGGTTCACATAGGCCAATTTATTAAAATATTTAATTATCTGGGAATTGGATCTCCTCCATAATGCTGAAATTGCCCAATTTTAAAAAAAATTTAGTAATAATTTAAGTTTTGTGGTGTTTTTATAATGTTAACTTCAAATAATACTAATAGTAATTTAAAGATGTTGTAGCATTGGGTCTGGACGTGAAGGATAACTTCGGGAGTTGAAGGGACGTGTCGGTGTCGTGATTCTGTCTTCTCACACCGCGACACAGGTTCGTGGATCTGAGTGTCGCGATCGTTACAGCCTTACATAGGCTATATTCTTCTTGCAGATAAATATACTCACGCAGTTTAGGTTAGAAGCCTCCAGTGAGTTCAACGTTTCAGGGGATACCCGGGAAATGCTCAGAGGTGACGAGGGGAGTTGAGAAGAGCAATGTTTATTTCAGCGAATTTAAAGCTTTGACAACTTTAATCGTTATTTAAATACCTTTACTCAATTATCTCGACTACGAAACCCTGTGAGATTATTTTTGAATGTCTGTTCTTTGAAATTAGCAAAAATATATATATATATATTTTTTTTTGTTATTTCATGGTTTTTCCACATAATCGGCCCATATCTTAAAATGGAAGGTTGCAACTTCCGACTCATTTCGCCAGAGCGGGTCACATTTGATTTTTATTTTTTAAACAATGTAATGTGTAACCTAAAAATAAACAGATTATTTGATAAATGGTATATTTAAATCTGCATATTGTAGCCTAATATCTGCAGGGCAGCCTAGTCTTAATAAATGTATGCTTCATTTTTCATTAGTAAATTTGATCAATAAATTCAATAATTTAGAATAATAAGACACTATAGGGCTGTTACCCTAGGTAAGGCTGATCAAATTAAATCGGTTACACAATAATGTTACGAGATTGGTTTAACAGGAGTCAATTAAAAATCGCTGTAAAGAACGATACTTTTAAACATAACCCTAAATCACCATAAGGTGTCGCCAGATGACCGTCTTAATGAACGAGTCATGGATTCAAAATGCTGAATCATTCAGTAATGAGAAAACACATTGCTTTGAGATGCGCGATGGGTCGCTGTGATCTTTGTTTAACTATTTTCTCTGCTGAAACAGAAAAAAGTCAGTATTGCATTTAAAAAGTCAATATTGCATCTAAAATGTAAGTGACTTGACTTGTGTGTGTGACTATGTTTGTTGTAGTGATAAGAGTTGCACCCTTGTTAAAGTTTAAGGCCTTGTGTTTTTGGATATATATCTTTCTTTCTTTTTTTTCCTTTTTTTTACAAAATATGCATATAACCCATATATTTTAGATTTATTATTTGCTTTAAATTAAATTAAGATTGTATTTTTGGTAATTGAACCTGAATGAATTTAAAAATGAATGTGCTATATTTCAGATCATATATTTGTTTTTCTTAAAATTTGAACTAACTTTATTCTCAGCTGAATTATAAATATTTTATTTCTGTATGAATTAAAAACACATTTGATTTTTCTTTTTTAATCAATGTAGAATGTGTAACTGAAATATAAACAGATTAGGGCTCTGTTCGAGGACAAGTAACTAAAACCAAATTAGCAGTGACATGTGCAAAGTTTCCCAAACCATCTGCAAGGACTAAATAGCGCCACCTTTTGACAAAAGTGGGGTTGTTAGTTTTATCTACAGTTACAAAAATCGGTATTTACATTGTACTCCTCAAGCCGGACAACTTTCTATTACATAGTCATTAGCTCGGACCAAGAGGAAGTCAGATATTTTGGTTTGAATATGGTGAGCCTCTCTCTGTGCCTACGTCCCTGTATGGCAAGCCCTTTTAACATTTAAAAGCTAAGTTTGCCTATCCGGAATTAACATATCAACAACGTCTTTCTGTCTATTCGTAATTACATTTTGGATAGTTTGTATTATCATTTAAGATATCTGTAACATAGTTGTGACTAGTCAAAATGACAGAGTATGGCAAGCCGTTTTAACAATTAATCATAAAAGGGCCAAAGCTTTCGGCACCGCCACCCGGGTGCCTTTAGGTAACTAAAGGAACCGGGGTTGCGGTGCCACCGGCTTGGGCCCGCCATCGCTGCTCGCAGCTATATTTATTATAATAATTATTATTTTACTACCTTTTGGGCACTTTTGGGGCCCTTAACGTGCTTGAAAACTCTTGAAACTTTGCACACGGGTCAGAACCCGCGGCCATCAGAGCCGGGCTGAAGCTGGTACCCGGGCGTGGTAGGGCGGCTCGTCAGCGCCCCCTGGAACGGGGTCCGAACACTTGGTCCATAACTCAAACACGCTTGTATGTAATAATATGAAACTCGGTACACATGTTGATCTCATCGTTTCATCTATACCTCACACTCTTACTTTTTACCCCAGCCCAACAGGAAGTCGGCTATTGAGGTTTGTTTGTAAAACGCTCGCAATGGAATGTCAAATACTCCTCCTAGAGCTTTGATCCAAATTCGACGAAACTCGGTCAGCGTGAAGTCAAGACATTGAGGATGAAAGTTTGCGAGGGGATTTTTTATATCTCGAACGGTTTGGCCGTGGCGAGGAAACGAAATCATGGCGAGAAACGTGAAACAGGAAGTGTGTTATAACTTCAGCATACATTAACTGATCTTGATGAAACTTCAGCAGTGTGTTCGCTGTAAGAGGACGATCACATGGATGTGACTATTGTGAGTCAAAGTTATAGCGCCACCAACTGGCAGCAGGAAGTGTGTCACTTTCAAAATGCTTTGATATCACCCTTTTATTTTTACCCGATTTGCTTCAAACTTCATATGTATAATGTAAACATACGGCAGATGTAGACCTGTGAATGGATTCTTGATATCTTTGAAACTGTTGCCGTGGCGACGCATCAAACTTTACCCTTCTTTTAGGATGCTTTTAGGATGCTTTTGAGACCCTTAGCATGCTTCAAAATGCATGAAACTCGACAGACACATCACATTTATTAGCCAGTAGACATGTGCAAAGTTTCAGAAACGGGCGTGGTGAGGGCTCAGTAGCGCCACCTTTTGACAAAAGTGGGGTTGTTAGTTTTAACTAGAGTTACAAAAATTGGTATGTATATTGTACTCCTCGAGCCGGACAACTTTCTAATTTAAACTTATTAGCTAGGACCCACAGAAAGTCAGATAAGTTTGTTTGAATGTGGTCTTGCTTAATCTGAGCCTACATCTCTGTCTTTGCCTGTCTCTGTGTGTGTGAGTGTGCAGGGGGAGGGGGCTTAACCATTTCACTGCTGTGTGTATGGCCTGCATAAAGAAAATACATTTCTCAAGCCTGGTATTTTTTAAATAAGTTTTTATTTTTATTTTTTATAAGTAAAGACATATAACTAGTTTAATTGTAGTGCATTGACAATAGTTTTATATAATTAGTTTATTAATCAGATTAACTTGGTCAATAAACTTGGTCTGAAAATTTGGTCCATAAATCAAACACACTTGCATGTAATAATATGAAACTTGGTACACATATAGATCTCATCGTTTCATATATAGCCTACTTCACACTCTTACTTTTTACCCCAGCCCAACAGGAAGACGGCTATTTAGGGTTGTGTTTAAAACACATGCAATGGAATTTAAAGTATTGCTCCTAGAGCACTGAACCAAATTCGACAAAACTCGATCAGCGTGAAGTCAAGACATTAAGGATGAAAAGGTGCCAAGGGATTTTTTATATCTCGAACGGTTTGGCCGTGGCGAGGAAACGAAATTATGGCGAAAAACATGAAACAGGATGTGTGTTATAACTTCAGCATACATTAACTGATCTTGATGAAACTTCAGCAGTGTTTTCGCTGTAAGAGACCGATCACATGGATGTGACTATTGTGAGTCAAAATTATAGCGCCACCAACTGGCAGCAGGAAGTGTGTCACTTTCAAAATGCTTTGAAACCACTCTCTTATTTTTAACCGATTTGCTTCAAACTTCATCTGTATAATGTAAATACACGGCAGATGTAGACCTGTGAATGAATTTTTGATATCTTTGATACTGTTGCCGTGGCAACGAATCAAACTTTAACATTCTTTTTTGATGCTTTTGGGACTCTTAGCATGCTTGAAATTGCTTGAAACTCAACAGATACATCACATTTATTAGCCAGTAGACATGTGCAACTATGGCAAAAGATTAAAGTAATGTCAAAAAAGTAAACACTAAAAGCCTCATATCTTCTAAAAATGTAATTATACATCATTTGTTTCTAAATTAAATTATACAAATATTATAACTTCCCCAATTTTTCCTTTTTTTCATTTAAGAATTATGTTTACGTTCAAAAACAGCCAGAATTGTTGTAAAATTCATAAAAAAATAATAATCTGAGTCATACGTAGTGCTATACTGCCCTCTTGTGTTCAATATCAGGTAGGCCTATTGTGTATATTCCCACCGGTTAATCAACGTGTGACTCCGCTGGGACTTGGGAGCTTTTAAATCGCTTACTTAAAACCGAAAGTCGAAATACGGATGTCCGCACAAGACATTAATGGTGTGGAGTAGAGCGAGCATTTTAAATAAATTCCTATTAAGTAGGATTGAACTAAACAGAAAGAATGTTCACTCTGTTCTGCTGGTTCCTCGCTGGTGGATCATATGATTACTTTGTCATAATCTATGACAAAAATGCTATTATAAACCATATTAATAATAGATAATACACATTGCTCTTATTTTTGAAAAATACATTCATGAAAAACAAGATAACAAAAATCATAAAAAAATATAGCCATGGCTGCTATAAATGTTTGAAATGCATAGGACAGATGTTTAATGACGCAGCAACATATAATTGAAAGGCAATTAATAATCTGTCATTACGTCACTGCATTATGATATTACGGCTCCAATACGGTGCAGCACAAAGCACTTATGTGCATCCCGAGCGGAGAATGATGTGCTTGAAGCCACATGAAGTTACAGCGCAGTGAGTCCGTATTGAAAAGTTCAAAGCACAAAGGAAATACATATTTATGAACAGTGTATTATACATTATCTATCTATGCAATAGTTTATTGAGCCTTTTCTTTTAAAGGTTTTAAATTTCAGTTACTGTGTGCGTGAAGAACAATTATAGTGCTCTGACTCTAGTGTTGTGATCTAACCGACAGCGTCCGACACCCGGTAGAAAGTAACACGGTTAAGTTACAGCAATAAAGTTTCTAGACCTTTATCTTAAAGATCCAGTATAATAGGATTAACATTCAATCATCTTGAAGATCGTTTCATCATTGACTGTAACCGAATGTGACGTGCTGTTTGAATGCTGAATGGTGAATGACTGACAGGCGCAGAGAGGGAAAAGTTTGTGTTCTTGAATTTAATGACTTAAATATTAATTTCTATATCACATAATAGCTTCAGAACACTAATAATACAGTACACAAAAACTTTATGGTACTTTAGAAAGTTTTTGTGCCTTTGTGCCTAACATAGAATAGTATATATGCACAATATAGAATTTGAATCAGCCTCGTCAAAGATGGCAGTGTCAGAGCCGATACCGATCCTGAGTATCTAATCGGCGCACTTCTTTTCAACAGTCAAATTGAAATTGAAATTGAAATTGCTTGAAACTCAACAGATACATCACATTTATTAGCCAGTAGACATGTGCAAAGTTTCAGAAACGGGCATAGTGCAAGGACTAAATAGCGCCACCTTTTGACAAAAGTGGGGTTGTTAGTTTTATCTACAGTTACAAAAATCGCTATATACATTGTACTCCTCAAGCCGGACAACTTTCTAATACATAGTCATTAGCTCGGACCAAGAGGAAGTCAGATATTTTGGTTTGAATATGGTGAGCCTCTCTCTGAGCCTACGTCCCTGTATGGCAAGCCCTTTTAACATTTAAAAGCTAAGTTTGCCTGTCCGGAATTAACATTGTAGATATCAACAACGTCTTTCTGTCTATTCGTAATTACATTTTGGATAGTTTGTATTATCATTTAAGATATCTGTAACATAATTGTGACTAGTCGAAATGACAGAGTATGGCAAGCCGTTTTAACATTTAATCATAAAAGGGCCAAAGCCTTCGGCACCGCCACCCGGGTGCATTTAGGTAACTAAAGGAACCGGGGTTGCGGTGCCACCGGCTTGGGCCCGCCATCGCTGCTCGCAGCTATATTGTTTTCCTTGGGATTATTTTTCTTCACTATTATTATAATAATTATTATTTTACTACCTTTTGGGCACTTTTGGGGCCCTTAACGTGCTCGAAAACTCTTGAAACTTTGCACACGGGTCAGAACCCGCGGCCATCAGAGCCGGGCTGAAGCTGGTACCCGGGCGTGGTAGGGCGGCTCGTCAGCGCCCCCTGGAACGGGGTCCGAACACTTGGTCCATAACTCAAACACGCTTGTATGTAATAATATGAAACTCGGTACACATGTTGATCTCATCGTTTCATCTATACCTCACACTCTTACTTTTTACCCCAGCCCAACAGGAAGTCGGCTATTGAGGTTTGTTTGTAAAACGCTCGCAATGGAATGTCAAATACTCCTCCTAGAGCTTTGATCCAAATTCGACGAAACTCGGTCAGCGTGAAGTCAAGACATTGAGGATGAAAGTTTGCGAGGGGATTTTTTATATCTCGAACGGTTTGTCCGTGGCGAGGAAACGAAATCATGGCGAGAAACGTGAAACAGGAAGTGTGTTATAACTTCAGCATACATTAACTGATCTTGATGAAACTTCAGCAGTGTGTTCGCTGTAAGAGGACGATCACATGGATGTGACTATTGTGAGTCAAAGTTATAGCGCCACCAACTGGCAGCAGGAAGTGTGTCACTTTCAAAATGCTTTGATATCACCCTTTTATTTTTACCCGATTTGCTTCAAACTTCATATGTATAATGTAAACATACGGCAGATGTAGACCTGTGAATGGATTCTTGATATCTTTGAAACTGTTGCCGTGGCGACGCATCAAACTTTACCCTTCTTTTAGGATGCTTTTAGGATGCTTTTGAGACCCTTAGCATGCTTCAAAATGCATGAAACTCGACAGACACATCACATTTATTAGCCAGTAGACATGTGCAAAGTTTCAGAAATGGGCGTGGTGAGGGCTCAGTAGCGCCACCTTTTGACAAAAGTGGGGTTGTTAGTTTTAACTAGAGTTACAAAAATTGGTATGTATATTGTACTCCTCGAGCCGGACAACTTTCTAATTTAAACTTATTAGCTAGGACCCACAGAAAGTCAGATGTGTTTGTTTGAATGTGGTCTTGCTTAATCTGAGCCTACATCTCTGTCTTTGCCTGTCTGTGTGTGTGTGAGTGTGCAGGGGGAGGGGGCTTAACCATTTCACTGCTGTGTGTATGGCCTGCATAAAGAAAATACATTTCTCAAGCCTGGTATTTTTTAAATAAGTTTTTATTTTTATTTTTTATAAGTAAAGACATATAACTAGTTTAATTGTAGTGCATTGACAATAGTTTTATATAATTAGTTTATTAATCAGATTAACTTGGTCAATAAACTTGGTCTGAAAATTTGGTCCATAAATCAAACACACTTGCATGTAATAATATGAAACTTGGTACACATATAGATCTCATCGTTTCATATATAGCCTACTTCACACTCTTACTTTTTACCCCAGCCCAACAGGAAGACGGCTATTTAGGGTTGTGTTTAAAACACATGCAATGGAATTTAAAGTATTGCTCCTAGAGCACTGAACCAAATTCGACAAAACTCGATCAGCGTGAAGTCAAGACATTAAGGATGAAAAGGTGCCAAGGGATTTTTTATATCTCGAACGGTTTGGCCGTGGCGAGGAAACGAAATTATGGCGAAAAACATGAAACAGGATGTGTGTTATAACTTCAGCATACATTAACTGATCTTGATGAAACTTCAGCAGTGTTTTCGCTGTAAGAGACCGATCACATGGATGTGACTATTGTGAGTCAAAATTATAGCGCCACCAACTGGCAGCAGGAAGTGTGTCACTTTCAAAATGCTTTGAAACCACTCTCTTATTTTTAACCGATTTGCTTCAAACTTCATCTGTATAATGTAAATACACGGCAGATGTAGACCTGTGAATGAATTTTTGATATCTTTGATACTGTTGCCATGGCAACGAATCAAACTTTAACATTCTTTTTTGATGCTTTTGGGACTCTTAGCATGCTTGAAATTGCTTGAAACTCAACAGATACATCACATTTATTAGCCAGTAGACATGTGCAACTATGGCAAAAGATTAAAGTAATGTCAAAAAAGTAAACACTAAAAGCCTCAAATCTTCTAAAAATGTAATTATACATCATTTGTTTCTAAATTAAATTATACAAATATTATAACTTCCCCAATTTTTCCTTTTTTTCATTTAAGAATTATGTTTACGTTCAAAAACAGCCAGAATTGTTGTAAAATTCATAAAAAAATAATAATCTGAGTCATACGTAGTGCTATACTGCCCTCTTGTGTTCAATATCAGGTAGGCCTATTGTGTATATTCCCACCGGTTAATCAACGTGTGACTCCGCTGGGACTTGGGAGCTTTTAAATCGCTTACTTAAAACCGAAAGTCGAAATACGGATGTCCGCACAAGACATTAATGGTGTGGAGTAGAGCGAGCATTTTAAATAAATTCCTATTAAGTAGGATTAAACTAAACAGAATGAATGTTCACTCTGTTCTGCTGGTTCCTCGCTGGTGGATCATATGATTACTTTGTCATAATCTATGACAAAAATGCTATTATAAACCATATTAATAATAGATAATACACATTGCTCTTATTTTTTAAAAATACATTCATGAAAAACAAGATAACAAAAATCATAAAAAAAATATAGCCATGGCTGCTATAAATGTTTGAAATGCATAGGACAGATGTTTAATGACGCAGCAACATATAATTGAAAGGCAATTAATAATCTGTCATTACATCACTGCATTATGATATTACGGCTCCAATACGGTGCAGCACAAAGCACTTATGTGCATCCCGAGCGGAGAATGATGTGCTTGAAGCCACATGAAGTTACAGCGCAGTGAGTCCGTATTGAAAAGTTCAAAGCACAAAGGAAATACATATTTATGAACAGTGTATTATACATTATCTATCTATGCAATAGTTTATTGAGCCTTTTCTTTTAAAGGTTTTAAATTTCAGTTACTGTGTGCGTGCCGTGAAGAACAATTATAGTGCTCTGACTCTAGTGTTGTGATCTAACCGACAGCGTCCGACACCCGGTAGAAAGTAACACGGTTAAGTTACAGCAATAAAGTCCAGCAAGAAAAAGTTTCTTCATTCGAAAATATAGACCTTTAGACCTTTATCTTAAAGATCCAGTATAATAGGATTAACATTCAATCATCTTGAAGATCGTTTCATCATTGACTGTAACCGAATGTGACGTGCTGTTTGAATGCTGAATGGTGAATGACTGACAGGCGCAGAGAGGGAAAAGTTTGTGTTCTTGAATTTAATGACTTAAATATTAATTTCTATATCACATAATAGCTTCAGAACACTAATAATACAGTACACAAAAACTTTATGGTACTTTAGAAAGTTTTTGTGCCTTTGTGCCTAACATAGAATAGTATATATGCACAATATAGAATTTGAATCAGCCTCGTCAAAGATGGCAGTGTCAGAGCCGATACCGATCCTGAGTATCTAATCGGCGCACTTCTTTTCAACAGTCAAATTGAAATTGAAATTGAAATTGCTTGAAACTCAACAGATACATCACATTTATTAGCCAGTAGACATGTGCAAAGTTTCAGAAACGGGCATAGTGCAAGGACTAAATAGCGCCACCTTTTGACAAAAGTGGGGTTGTTAGTTTTATCTACAGTTACAAAAATCGCTATATACATTGTACTCCTCAAGCCGGACAACTTTCTAATACATAGTCATTAGCTCGGACCAAGAGGAAGTCAGATATTTTGGTTTGAATATGGTGAGCCTCTCTCTGAGCCTACGTCCCTGTATGGCAAGCCCTTTTAACATTTAAAAGCTAAGTTTGCCTGTCCGGAATTAACATTGTAGATATCAACAACGTCTTTCTGTCTATTCGTAATTACATTTTGGATAGTTTGTATTATCATTTAAGATATCTGTAACATAATTGTGACTAGTCGAAATGACAGAGTATGGCAAGCCGTTTTAACATTTAATCATAAAAGGGCCAAAGCCTTCGGCACCGCCACCCGGGTGCATTTAGGTAACTAAAGGAACCGGGGTTGCGGTGCCACCGGCTTGGGCCCGCCATCGCTGCTCGCAGCTATATTTTTTACTTGAAATTGGCATCTTTGCTTCAGCTTCCCTTCCTCCCTCAGTTTAAAGGGCTATCTGTCCATCATAGCAACGCCCAGGCCATAGAAGGGCCAGTAGACAGTGTGCCAGTGGGAGGAGGACAAAGCCCAGTGCTGTCTGTCAGTCACTGTAGGCAGGAAGTGCCGATCCCATGTTTCTCACCCTCGTTTCCTCTCTGTCACAAGCTGTGGGACTTTGACCTAATGCCACTCCAGCCACACTGCCTCTGCACAGCTCCCAGTGTGACATGAGAAAACACTGAGGAGAAGTAGGAGAACAGAAGAAAGGAGGACTATTCGACTGTGCGCAGTATACATTTTCATGATCTGTCTGTAAAAATTAATATGCTTTATCTAATCAACAGAAATGTGGCAACAGATTACAAGCAATATTATTAATTAAATTTAACAAATTAGAATTGAGTAATAATCAAATTATTCTTTTAATGTTAACCATTTAAACTGAGTAAAGTTTACACCAAAAAATTTTTACAAAAATATCTCACTAACAGAAAGACGTCAAAGATTATTTAAGAACTCTTTATTTTATATGAAGACACCTGATATTAATGAGCAGAATCACGGAAGGAGAAAACCATAATTTTAACAAACACCGATCACCATAATGGTGATTTCAATTTATGTTTTTTAGGTTGTTGTTGTAAGTTTTACTCAGTTTAAATGGTTAACTTTTAAGGAATTAATTTGATTAATTATTACTCAATTCTAATTTGTTAAAGTTAATTAATAATATTGCTTGTAATCTGTTGCCACAATTTTTTGTTAATTAGATAAAACATATTCATTTTTACAGTATGGATAAAACATCAACAAATAAAAATAAATCTCTTTTCTTTTATCACAAAATCTCAAATGACAGAACTTTTCTTAATAAGTTTAATATTTTGTAAATAATTTCAGTTAATCCATCCATCCATCCATTCGTCCAATCTTTGTCTAATCCAAATATTTCAAACACATTTTTCCCCGTATTATTTTAATTATTAATCGATTTATACATTTTTCCTGTGTCCTCAATATCAGTTTTCATGCTTTTTTATATTCCTTTAAAATTCCTTTAACTTGCAAATGTTATTCAATTACCCAAACAGGAGTAAAACAACAACAAGGAAAACAACATACAAAACATAGGTTAGAAATTAATTAATTCTGATCCTTCTATTTTCTTGCCAAATAATTAAATTATAATTTACAAATAAAGTGTCTGCTCTTGACCAGAGCAAATTTCTGTACAATTGTCTAAAAATGCCATACAGCACAAACACGCCTAGTCTCACTATTCTGATTTGAAGAGGCTGGGGAAATTCAAACTAATTAAATGGAGGTGAAGACTTAAAATGATTGACATTACAAGATGCACACACACGTGCACGCACGCACACACACTAAACCGGGATGTTTGTTTCAGTGGAATACCATTGCTAGCAGATCATCTCAGGTTTTGTGCAAATGAAAATGAATACCCTCAGCTGACTGGGTAATTGAATCAGCTAGCATGGCTTTTAATATGATTCACAAGGAAAATTGTCCATTGGGTTTCATGCCAAAGTGGAAAAGCCCAAGGCATGCGGAATCAGAACACAAGAGAGAGGAAAGGATGGGAAGGCAAGGTGAAGACCCCGGCTGGGAACATTATGGCAAGAAATATCCATATCTGTATTTTATTCAAAAAGCTGGAGGGTTAAGTTTAGTGTGAGGGCAAAATGTGTGATTCCAAAGGTTAAGTGTGAAATTTGTTAAATGATAAAAAAAACGCCTGTCCCAAATTGACAACTAGGCCGACAACAAGAAGCCAAGTAAATGGTAAATGGACTGCATTTATATAGTGCTTTCACTGACCCAATGGCCACCAAAGTGCTTTACATTTTACATCATCCATGTATGGGATGGGATCGGGGGCTAGGGGGGTTATAATTGTTTTATTGAGGGGGGGGGTATTGAACATGTCTGAACTGGTGGGCAATTCCTGTCAGTTCTTATGATCTTTCTAAACACCCCAAGCGTATATTTCAAGTATCAAAGCCAATGGTTTACTTAGTGTGTGCACCACCATGGAATATTTTGCCCATATATGATATATTTTTTATATTTTTTTTTTTAGTTTTTATTGGTCACTCAGAGTGATGTTAAGCTAAACACATTTTTGGCACACAAGCATCAGCTGGCTAATATTACACTTTAAACTTAACATTTTCTCTTCAACTATTTTCCAAACATCTCCAGGTCAAAAGCAATCTCCTGTCTGTTGTCTCCTTTGTCCCATTGTATAATATCGTATTTTGTTCCACATGCACCCAGACATCTCACTCTGGGATCTATATATAAAATCTCTTAGAGTGACTGAAGGGTTTGATTTATTCAGCTCAAGTTGATTTTTTTAAAGCTGCAAATGGACAAAATGGAAAATTGTATTGCTTACAGGTTGTTCTTTAATAGCTCAGTAGACTCTTAGTCTTCTTATATTCCTTATGAGAAACAAAGATAGGAACAAATGAGACAATTGTTGGCTTACATTAAGAATATAGAGCCATACTGTAAAATCAACATGGATAGCACAGCTCAGATCACGTCAAGACATTAATAGATTTACTCTTGAAATTTTTGATTGGAGGTATTTTTTGAAATTAATTTCATTAGTGTCTGTTTGTTTTTCTCTCCATTTTATCTAATTGCTGTCTAGGAGAAATACTTGAGCTATTATAATAAGCCTTTTGTTATTTTTGAAGAAAGCAGACGAATAAATCCAGCTTATAATCTCCCAAGAACAAATGAACATTAGCAAATGCACAGTGTTTACATTTGGATTTTGGAAGATGATTAATGGGAACTGTCATTGCTGTGGAATGTGGATGATACCATATAACACATTGCAAACAAATAAACACACAGTGACTTTAGGTTTAGGCTATATATTTTAGCCAAACCACATTTTAAAATGCTGTCAAAACACATATGAATTAGATTACTTTTGTGCGTCGTCATACATTAAAATATAAACACACCTGTATAGATGTTTTTCAGTTGTTTATCTGTTCTAATATGATGTCAACCAGAGCAGACATACTTCTGAATGTCACTACTATATGTGTGTATGTGTGTTTAACTTCAGATCTCTGCCACTCGGGACAACAAAACACCTCGGCCACACCAAAGAATCCAGCTGTCTGGTCTCTAAGAAAAACAACAAATAATTCTATGCACAGACGCTTGCCAATCGTGAAAAAGCGACGGGGTAAATAAACACAGTACAGAATGAGAGAAAACTTTGCTCGGCTGATTACATGTTTTTAGTGCAATTGTGGCTAAATTTTTCCCGTTAAGTGTTTACCTATGGAAGAGTGAGACTATGTAGACTGCCACACTGTTTATTTACAGGGAATTCACTCAAGGCTGGTTGGAAAACGACCTGTGTACGGTTGCATATGTCTGAAAAAATACAAACAGCAGATATCATGGCATCTTTCTGCTTGCTTTGTCAAAACAGTGATTGTTTTTTCTGCAATGCCACAGAGGAGGGGGCGACTGGTCGGCTATCTGAACCGGCAAAATTGGATGTGGAATTGTTCTGATGGTTGTCGGTGAGAATTAGTGCAGGGCGTGAATTTTGCTTTTGGTTGGATGGAGTGCTTTTAACTTCAATCTCATGGCAAGTACTATTGTGTGTCCATACATTTCTAAAGGACTCATACAGCAGGGCTTGACAATTACTTTTTTTTTGCTCACCAGCCACTGTGGTTAGTGTTTTTGTTTTGAAAGTACCTAGCCACTCAGCATTTTCACTGGCCACAATTTTGACATCGATACCATGGGGAAAACTGCCATATATATATATATATATATATATATATATATATATATACAGAATAATTGATATTATATCATAATTTGACAGGTATTAACTGTTTATGTTCTCTAAAAAAAATCTGAATGTGTTTACATGAATACATACATACATATATGCACAATAGCCAGGAAATAAGAACTCAATTTAATAGAGGCGGCTTTATCTGTCAAGCCCTGTAAAGTGTAGTGATATGCTCAGTGTGATCGCTATCAAGTGAGCCACGCCCCATGAGGGGGGTTTTTGTACTCTGCGAGTGTTCAATAAAGTTCAGTTATAAACCTGCTTAGCTGTGTGACTGCTGTCTCGGTTGATTCACGAACACAACATAAAGTATGTGTGATACTGAAGTATTGTAGTAATGTGTGAAGTATTAATGCAGTTTGACATCAAATGGCTTTGTTTACATTGTAAAATGACCCTGTCCATGTATCCACAAGCACACAAACAATGTTGACATATATGTCAAGTGGGGAAAAGTATACTTCAAAATGTCCAAAAGATAGGCTGTTTATTTAAAAAAAAAGAGGAAGAAAAAAGAAAAACTGATAAATTCATTCACATTTTCAACTAATCAGTATTTCCTGTCAGACAGACAAAATGCTTGAGTCAAGGCAGGTTCTTTATTTCATATAAGAAATTCCTTGTAATACATTCAGATGCTTATGGAATTTACATATAGAGAGACAGAAGGGGAAAGACAGACGAGGGGAAAAGACTTACAGAATCATCCCTATGTGCATACACACTCTAAAAAATGCTGGGTTGTTTTAACCCAATTTTGGGTAAAATATGGACAAACCCAGCCATTGGGTTACATTTTTAAATTTAATTTTTTACCCAATGGCTGGGTTTGTCCACATTTTACCCAAAATTGGGTTAAAACAACCCAGCATTTTTTAGAGTGCCTATTATGCAAATAAGGTGGAATTGTGTGATGTGCAGAAATATATATATATATATATATATATATATATATATTCATAGTCCTTGTAATGCAACAATACAAAACACAGACCAGGCAATGCTTAACTCACAGAATAATAGAGTAGAACATGTTAAAAACTGAAATCACTACATACATTTTTGCATTATTAAATCTAGCATTATTAATTTTGTATCACATCATTGTCTTTGATTTACTCAGATTTTCACTCTCTTTTAATGAATTTCCTACATGTTATAGATGGAATATCTGTGTGTGGCATGTTTCTTCACCCATTCCAAAAACCCCAGTGGACCTTCATGGTTGATAAAACCCCCGCAATTCCTCAAGTAGTTACTCGGCGTGATTTCATTATTGATCCTTATCCTAATAATTGATAAGGCTGGATAACATGGCCTGTTGCATTGTGGGAGTGCTCAGCCAGAGGCTTGGCTCATAGACTCCACTAATGGCATGATTGGCTAATCGCTCTTTCTCTCTCTTAGCACTAATAAGTTGTTCTGTGTGGGGAATGGGAACTAAAAGGTCCCTTGGTGTAGCGTGTTGGCTCTGGGCCCTCAGCGCAGTTGATCTCCTCTACAGATTACTGCAGAAATTACTCGCAGATTTCTCTCAGCATTCTGGCTTTCAGCTACGACAGGGATAGATGGAAGCTGAATTGGCTTGCTGTTAATAAATGAAGACTGTTTTATATCAGGATCTGAAAAAAAAAAAATTCTCCACTTCCTAAATTACACATTCATAAACTCTATGCAAAATATATGCAAATATGTGAATGCGAACATTTCAAACTACAGTATGCACGCTCATATTGTTGCCTAATGAAATGCATTCTCATCTCTGCATTGCTACACATATTGTAGAAAAGAATAATCACAATGAGACCTCTGTAACAACTCAATTGTTTCTCGTAGACATCAATTAGATTAAATGAGGTTCAATTTGAGACTCTCAATTGTCAGAAAAATGGTTATCAACATCTCAAACTGTTTTGCCAAGATTTGACAGTCTGCAGACTGTCCACGTTAATGTTATAGCGCTATACTCTTACTGTATGTCAACAATTGAAGAGTTCAGATGCAAAAGCCTCTAAATGCAGTTTGAAATTTTCTTCTAAAATGACCATTTTTATCAAGCTTGTATATTTAAGTTCAGTAATTTCACTTAAATGACAATTAATAGGTAATCTTCATTGCCATTTAAGTGAAATTACTGAACTTAAATATACAAGCTTGATAAAAATAATCATTTTAGAAGAAATTTTCAAATGGCACTTAGAGGCTTTTGCATCTGAACTCTTCAATTGTCTCATTTGATTTCTGTTATAGAACTTTTGAAGAAACATTGGAGACAAGGTTGAAAATTCAAAGTAATTAGCTGAGAACTCCACTAAGCCTCATGAGATATAAACATTTTCAAATAAATTTCCTCTGCAAGATACTATATCTTTAATTGCACAGACATTTGAAGGTTAATATTGTCCCCTTTAACTAAAACTAAAACCATAAAAAACATATTCATTACTTGAAAAAAAAAAAAAGATTATCATTGTATACTTGGCGGCTTGTTTGTAACACTGTGCTACAACTAACCCCGCTGTGTATTACATATTTTAAGCCTAGCTAACAGTTGCTAGGAATTGCTGACATGTTTCAAAACGGTGTTATGTTTGAGCCAACAAGACAGTGATTAAAGCAATATAAAGTTAGATTTGGAAACGTATACACCCAACTCAGAAACTGAAGAAAAAAAAAAAAAAAAACAATGATGAAAAAATGTACTTGCATGGTGTCAAAACACTCTTTACTCCAGTATCTTCACAAAATATTACCAAAACTTTCCACAAATCCACGCGAGACTGTCTTCTGGCAGTGAAAGAAAAATAGCGTAAATACAACCTGTGTGACCCTGAGTAACTACATAAAAGGTCCGTGTTACATTTAGCCCCGCGTTAGGTTGTGCCCCGCGCTCCCCTACGCTTATAGACAATACACAAAAGGTTCTTTCCAGGGGAATATTCCACTTATTACGTCTTTGGCAGCATTTTGGGACAGCAAGCCACTTTTCTCAACAACACCCAGTTGTTTTTACACAGACTGTCCTGCATTTTATCCAAAGCACAGAAGGTCAGTGAGCATTCAGCATAGCCAGTTTTTAGGGGTTTCTGCACCAGATTAATCACAATATTTCAATGGCTTACAGTATATTTTGCCAAATAATAGAACTGCATGTTATAATCCCCATCAAATTGGGCTTTATGTTTTTATTAATATACCCAGCTGGGTAAATATCACTTTCAGTTCTTTGAGTGGAGTATGTCATGATGAATTCATGGGAAGGGGAAAAGCCGCCCTCAGTTTCAACCACATGTATGTAATGCTTCTCCAAATGTGGAAGTGAAAAATCACATCAATTTGAGGCGTGTCATTGCTCATTGCTCTCTCTCTCCCCCACTCTGGCAGTCCTGCTGGCCAAAGGCTCATACAATGACTGAATTGTGCCTCGCATTCTTTATAGTAACATGCTTCTGAATTTATTGTATGTGTCAGCCTTCATAAAGAACTGTGTAAGTCACAGCACAAATGAATGACATTAGCTATCGTTAATGACGTATGCAGCCAGAGAGAAATGACTCATATTAAGACCTCTAGCAAGCCTTAATTTTACAGTGCAGTAATAGTGACCCTTTCCCCCTGGCTGCATTGGATCCAGAATATTTTCCCCATTAATTATAAATTATAAAGAGTTGTAAAAGGTAAAAGATGGTATGGAGAGCAGTGACTTTTTATGCTGAGTGCCTCTGAAATGAAACGGGATAACTCGATCTCACGGCAATTCGTCAATATTTTACGAGGTGGCTGATTCGCACAAATTCTTATGACCTGATTCATACGAATTCGTAAGATTTTTGCTAAAGCGTACATATTTTACGAGTTGCCCAATTTCTATAAATTTGTACGAATGACCTCCCCCTGACCCCGCCCCTAAACCTACCCATCAGGGATTAGACAAATCGTACGAATTCGTACAAACTGGACGTGAGTGTTGGACAGTGTTTTTGAATGAATTTCTTCAAGTCGCATCAAGTTAGCATACTTTCAAAAGGTGCTTTATTGTATTTTGATTGTTATCGTAGACATCAGTGTTTATAGCCAATAAACTTCCATCGGGATAGCCGTAGTACTTTGTAAAAGAAAAAATAAACACTCAAAATAGTCAATCTTGGGCCCCGTGAACCAAAGATAAAAACCACTAGTATTTACCAAAGAAAGTACTTATTTCTCTGAAGTGGATATGAATATAAAAAGGAAAGATCAAATAATTTCACAGGCTTTTATTAATTTATTTTTGTTTACATTTAGACACCTTATAGAAGGTGAAATGGCTTGAATAAAGGGCTTGATTTAATAAAAATATTAAAGGATGTAGTGCCGAAAGATCATTACTGTAAACGACCCTGCGTTCTTGAGGCATGTACCGCTCTGTTGTTTTGACGCACCGCTCACTTTAATCTGTAGAAGAGGACCAAGCGGTAAAATGGAGCAATTTTGTCCTGCGGTCCGGATGGAACTAGGGTCCGGAACAGAATCATAGTCTGCCGTTTGAATATCGCCGCCCTATTAGCATACATACTCATATTAGAAATTAAGTATTTTATAATAAATGTAAGTAGCCTAAATTAAAATAATTGATAATATAATTGATATAATAAATAATATTCATATATGTGGCAAGCAGGACGAGGCCGAGGGACGTTAGAGAGCGGCGCGAGGCTGGTGGCATGATTAATAATGAACGACACCTGTGAGATGCACCGGTCTCGCATCTCTCACGGAGTAGATTAAAGAGCAGCGATGACAGTGAAGATGGAGAGAGGAACAGGCCTGATTTTCTCTCCATCTTCACTGTCGTCGCTCCTCCTTTATCCTTATGCTCCTCCATGAGAGATGTGAGACCGGTGCATCTCACAGATGTCGTTCATTATTAATCATGCCACCAGCCTCGCGCCGCTCTCTCACATCCCTCGGCCTCGGCCTACTTGCCACAGTATAGTAAATAAAAATATAGATTTTCTTTAAAAAATAATTTAAAAGTGCAAATTGGTGACTTTGAACAAAGGCATACTGTGGATTAACAACCTCGGATAGTTAAAGTTTGTGTAATACAGTAGGTCCGTCTTTAATGGTTTATCAACAGCCCTTTTTCTCAAAATGTTATTAATTCTCCCAAATTCTCCTTTTTTTATCTTTTAATTTTTTTTTTTTTTTTAAGTTTTGTGGAATTGCACAAAAAGATCGGCCACTAATCAGGCGACTATAACTTCATGGAAAATTGAGATGCCGCAAGACGACAAACAGAATTAGGGACCAGGTGACATAGAAGGTCCTGGAGGGCAGGGCAAAGCCGCAACGACGAGCAAAAGAGTGCCAAGGACTGAGGTCCTGGATGGAAGGAGGAGCCTGCCGGAGCTAGAGGGGTGGAGGAATGAAATTCCGGAAGTCCATGGTGCATAAAGCGATGATTTACCAATGTGGAGCCAGAGGGACAAGGAAGCCCATTGGAGTTGTAGGGTAATTGGACTTGAGCTACACTTAATCCCCTCAAACTCCACCAGTATTCCCTCTAGGATGAGTTCAGGCTGGTCTGTCCCTGGGCTGGTGGTGAAAGGTATGCTGTTTTCCTCCTCAATCACGCAGATGGTAAAGGGCGAACTGTTGGGGAGGAGTACCTAGTCCTTAAACTTCCCTCGGGTTCTGTTTTGTGGAAAAAAACACATGCAGGTAGTGGTCATCATAATGCCCAGATTCCAAAAGCCTGCATGTGTCTCTCTTAACTGCCGCTAGATACATCCTTTGGTCACTTCTTTAGTCACAGCTGGGCAGCAAATAAAGATAAATACATGATCTAAATGTAAGCAGTATTAAGTTTTTTACACAGAATAGGAACAATGAACAGGAACAGTACAACTGGCTTAAACTTGACGTGAACTGACATAATAAACACAGGGCTTAAATGCACAAGTGAATGAAACAATAGATGTAACATATAACCAAATCCTTGAGAAACCATTGCAACTAAAAGGCCACATAGCTGAAAAAACATAGCAAACCCAGACAATCTGTTACATTTATTAATCTATTCACTGTAGTCACTTTTTTAATCAATTTAATGCATCCTTGATGAATAAAAGTATGAATTTCTCTATATTCATTTTTCCCAAAAATGTTTGAATGGTCTCATTGTTTCCACAAAAATGCTAAGCAAATACTGGTTTCAAAATTAATATTAATTATAATAATAAATGTTTCTTGAGCAGAGATTTCTGAAAGGCTGTGACACTGAAGAGTAATGCTGGAAAAAATGCTGAAAATTCAGCTTTGTCATCACAGGAATACATTACATTTTAAATGTATTAAAATAGAAACTAGTGATAATATTTCACGATATTGCTGTATTTTTGATTTTTGATTACGAAATGCAGCCTTTGTGAGCATGATTGTAATGTTTCCAAAATTTACAGATATAAACTTTAGTCTTTAGTCAGTTCATTTGTTTGGTTCTTTTGCTATTTTAGGCTGTATAGAACCTTTGAAATAACTGAAATAATTTGTCAAAGTTATATGAAACTGTATGTCAAAACCTGCCCAGAATTTTATCTCACTAAAAATAATCACACCAATGTTTGTCAACCATCAGAATCGACCATTCAACTGCCGCTTGGTATAGGCTAAAATAAAAATAGGCTTCATAATGTCACCCAATGCTGGTCAGTCTCGCACCACCTTTTGACATCAAAGTGCTTCTTTCTGAGGTCTGGATTAGGCTAATTGGTCTAATCCTACTTCGAGCACAATTGGCTTTATGCACAGCTGCACTACTTCCTGAACTTCAGCCAGCTCCTTTGTTTCCTGTCTGCCATTATTGGACAAGCTGATTAATCCAGGTGTGCCTGACCTAGTCCCAACGACAATAATCAGACACACCTGGATTAATCAGTTTGTCCAATAATAACAGACAGGAAACGAAGGAGCTGGCTGAAGTTCAGGAAGTAGTGCAGCTGTGCATAAAGCCAATTCTAGTCTTTTTTTTTTGTTTGTTTTTTTTCATGTAGGGGGCACAACCGAATTAAATCAATTTTTTATAATATAAATATAATTTATATCGTACACATGAGCATTATAGCTCGTATAAAATGTGTGAATATGTTTAAGCGTGCTGCTCAATCGCGATTCCCCCGCCCTCCCTTCCTTCCCTGCTGCACGCGGCGCTAATTGGTGCTCTCTGCTCGAGCCAGCAGACACGAGCCCCACAGACGCGGACAGACACCTCAGCCAAATTCACATTGAGTCCAGTCACACTGAGAGAACAGTTCATCAGTCTTTTTATTTGTTTTCGTTTTATGTGTCTCCCCTCAATTAAGTTGAAGAGAGCTTAGTTTGGGGACAGCAGAATCGTCTTCAAAACATTTCAAGCATGACTTTGGATAATAACGGATTTTGAAGTGTCAAACTGCGTCTCAGACTTCCAGAAAATAACGACAGACACCAGCTCTCACAGGTAACGTTAGGCTACTCTTTATTAATATTTCATTATTTTTTTTGCATTTCAATGGTAGCCTAGATTCTGGGATTATGGGAAGTAATATGCCCATCCTCAGCAGTTCATACATTTTGATAAGCTTTTAAGGTGCATCACTCAGAATAAGTGACAGTTTGTTTTATGACGCGGGCGATAGTTAGTGATCTTTCCTTAGTTAGGCTATAATATACATAATAATATGTTATTAAAGATACTGTTAGCAATTAAAACGGTGGCATGGTGTGTTGTAATATGTGTGATGCAGACTTTAGGGTATAAAATGAATTGCTTACTCTCGTGAGGATACATTTGCAGGCTGTTCTGGTAACTTAGCCTAGTTGATCGTGAATGGCCTTTCACTTCTGCTGTTATCTTTTGGTGATAGCAAACATGTTTCATTTCAGAAGATTTAATTTAGGCCTATTAAACATCCTCTTACAGGCAAGCAACTTCGTGTAAAGCAAATATTTGTCTTTAACAAGTGCGTATGATAAAAAAAGCCACTTTACAAAAGCACAAATGTATTGACACACAAGATTTATTTATTTGCATATTATTATTATACATGTATTCTTTTATTTCCATATTAATTTATTTTAGATTCGAAATTATTTTAGTTTAAAATGTAATGTATAAATAATAATATTTTAATAATAAAATGATGTGATACAGGCTCCATGGGGACACTACCAGACAGACTATGTGGCATTACGTCACTTAAGTGTGGACTTGGAGGAGGAGGGTCACAAAGGCTTAGGGCAGCATTTAAGGATCATTATCATTAGAATTGACCTCATGTCAAAGTAGGTTTTTGTCCTAAATTGTCTTAAATTCCAACTTTTATGGATTAAACACCACAAAAACTCCCATGGATGACTTTAAATTAAGGAAAAGATTAATAAGGATGTGAAAGCAGATAAGGTTTGTTTTCAAACGGCTAGCCAGATTTGCTGGTGAGGAATGTTTAATGGGAGTAAAGTGTGTCTGTTGTGTCTGTCAAGGGAATGAAAGATGGGAGATTCTCAGCCTGCCTCTGGTCCTCCTCACACGTCCACGCCAACAGCTATAGCTGGGATTGGCGTTACCTCTTGACTCTTGAAGGGGACTGAAGTAAGCCAGGACGCAGTACTCGAGTGGGTTAGAGGGGGCTCTTTCTCTTCACAGCGGTATTTGCCTCGTGTTAACTGGCCGGATAATACCTCTCTAAGATGCACGCAGACTTTATGGAAACTCTAACACACCCCACTGTTTTATGGGGTGAGACCAAGAGAAAGTCTCAGTCATAAGCCACAGATGGAGAACACACAATTTATAGACTATGTGAGTGTTCCTTTTTAGTATCGCCTTATTAAGATAGATATTAGCAGTTCATTTATCTATATTGATTATCTATATAAAACATGAGCATAACATTCCGTACAGTATAGTTGTACCTGTGTTCTCAATATAATGTTTTGCAGAAGCAAGCTGGAGCTCTGACATAAATGTGGAGAGGAAAACATGATACTATAGGGTGGGGAGCTGGATTTCCTCTGTGTATGCTGAAGAATCAAAGTAGGGCAGTAAGTGGCAGATGGATTCTAGTTGCTCTGAATGTGTGTGTGTGTCCGTGTTTAAGTGTGTTTACTGTACGACCGTGGAGCATAGTGCCACCTGGGTGTTAAAAGTCTCTAACACAGAAGTGAGATTTCTTTTTTAGACTTCTGTCTCTTTTTCTCGTGCATTTTCTCTCCGTCTGTCTCGCCTCACTGTCTCTCCTCACTACATCAGCAGTATATGAGGCAGTAAGACAAAAAAAAAAAAAAAAACTTGATTCTTTTAAATTGTAGACTTCTTGACTCATTTAGAAGGCAAAAGGCTGTGCCCTAGTGCAGGAACTTCAGGTTTAACTGTTCTTTTTTAAAAGAAAAATCTGAGCTTGGCATGCAAAAGTGCAATCATAATGCTTGGGTGATTGCCATTATGCCATGTTTTTTTACAGTAATTGCCAGTGTTGCCAGGACAGATGAAAAAAGCCAAAAAAGTTTGAAACTAAAAAATGGTATGTTCCCGTACAATTAAATCATTAGCAGCAAAGCAGGGCAATTTCTTTCATTTGGATCATGAGATGCATGGTCAGTGGCTTTATTTCATCAAATAAATGTCAGATTTCTCACAGCTGATTGGTCCAATTTTGGTTGGCGATCTCTTACCTGGAATGAAACTAGAGCCAGACCGATATATCTGCAGGCCGATATTATCGGCCGATATTAGGCATTTTCTAAAATATCGGTATCGGCAGTTATAATGGTCGACAAAAAAAAAAAATAAATAAAAACGGACGAATCACGCTTCAACCATGTCATGAGTGTTGGAGTTGTATAGTTTGTCCACCAGAGGGCACTCTACAACGTAGTGTATAACGCGCCACACATCCTGCAACCTGCTGATCCTGCCAGAGTCGGGCAGAGAGAACCAGTTATGCATTATCGTATTATTTTAGTTAACTCATAATTAACTACAAATAACTAATGTTAAGGAAATCTGTTAATATTTTGTTGCACGTTTCTAAAATAAAAAAAAATAATAATAATATCGGCCGTTATATCGGAATATCGGATTTTAAAACCAACAAATATTTGTATCGGCATCGGCCTTCAAAATCCTTTATCGGTCGGGCTCTAAATGAAACCTCTGCAGGTTAGCTGTGCAATTTAAGTTACCATGGCGATGAATACTACCAAAAACCAATCCATCTTCTTAATGCCGAAAAAACAGAGTTTGCACAAATTAAACTCATACTTGGGTAGAGCCACCAAAACTTGCTTCATAAAATAGTCTGAGTCTGGTTTTTTTTTTAGTTTTTTTTTTCACTGATACTGTTTTAAGTGTGTGGATGTTTGTATCCTAAATTGACATGTTGCGTATTCTCACCTGGACACCCTTGATAAAAACCCCAAACCATGTCAAACCCCTCGTTTCTTATTCATCCTTCACACGGCCTAAACCTTACACCATCCATCCGCCCCTTCTTCACCTGTGTGTGGGTAACAGTACAGTTTTTAATCCGCTCACTCCAAACACAGCTAATCGACAGGAGGCATTATCCGAGCACTTTGTCTGCTCTCAATTACGGCTATGGAGGTTCCAGGATGGATTGAATTACCCATAATTCCCTAAACCTGTCACTCACTGACAGACAGACTGACCGAGTGTCAGGTATTCCGGGCACATAATGAGGATTGGGAATGTTGGCAGGGAGGAATTTCTTCGCTCTCTTTCTGCTCTCTGTCATTAGATATGCACCTGGCTCTCCTCGAGCTAAATGCAGGTATGAGAGCTAAAACATCATTCTTTAAAGATGAGAAGGGGGATTAAAAACGTATCATTAAACATGGACTTGCCTCAAGCAAACAGGTCTAAAGAGAGAGCTTCACCCTTTTTAATGTTTGGAGAACACAATTGAAAGCTTTTTTTTTTACTGTTCTCTTTCCTCTGAGAATATCTTTTTCATTTGCCAGGTGCAATGATCCATGGATGATGATGATAAACTTCATGAACGGCTGTAGATATATATATATAAAAAAAAACTTTTTAAGTCAAATATACAGACTGTAGGAAACAGTTGTTGATGATTAGAAATTAAATTTGAGATGAAATTGTTATGACATCGTCCTGCTGTGTGATTGAGCGTTTAAGTTGAGGCCAAAGGACTGTCCAAACTCAAAGTGTCATGCGAACACTATTCAACGAGTTGAACTAAAGGTCTGCTTTTACTTTCGCTCCATATGTGAGCTGTCAGTCATTCAGTTACGTCCTGAGGCAATTATAATGTATTCAAAACAAACAAGGGGAAATAAGATTTTACAAATGTTTTCAGTATAGGTATTAAGTTGAGTTGTTTTCACATTCCAGGTCACAGAACCATGTCTCACAGATTTTAAGTGGAATTATGCCTTTATATATATTTTAAATGAGCAACTTTTTAATCTCAGTCTGTGTGAGTAAGTGGCTGCATATGTATGTCATTGCATTTATGTCTATTCTGAAAATAGTTAACTTGGAAAGAAGAGTACCATCATGTGATCTCAACATGGCACAGTCTCATAAAGGGACATCCCAGAATAAAACAGCTTGTTCTAAACAGCCTGGAGAGTGATATCTGGATTCTATATCTAATGTGAGCATACTTTTAAGGATACTTAAAAATCTATGTTTATTTCTTCACATGTAAAACATTTAAATAGATAAACTAAAATCACCTTTATTGTGAAAATATCCTGCATGGTCTGCACTGTACACATGACAATGCTATTGGTATTTCTGAGAAAACTGATGCTTGGGAAACTACATAAACAATAAATGCATTCAAAATACATTCAATACAATACATTCAAAAATAGTAAAAGCGCTCACTTTACATTTACACCAGTTGGTGTCAGTATAAATTCCAAGACGAAGACCATATATTGCAAACTTGTTGACGAATTATAACATGGTGCAAGTGGTTTTTGGATATTTTGATACAAAATTCTTACATATTACCTTTAAAGGTGCAATGTGTAATATTACTGAGGATCTGTTATTGACAGAAATGCAATATAAGATCCATAACTATGTGTTCAGTGGTGTCTCAATGAACTGTTATGTTTTTATTACCTTAGAATGAGACATTTATATCTACATAACCTTTTATGAAGGTTGACAGGGGTTGGACATTGAAACTGAAACACTGGCCAATGTTGAAGGTTTCACATCTATATGCCTGGCGGCCAATCTTCAGAGTGAAGCACGGGTGGATCAGTGATGGTTTGAGCTCCAATATCATGACAATCCTGATTGTATTTGATGGACACGACACTGCCGAGGACTACCAAACACTTCTGGAGGATCGAGAGCACCTGATGCTCAAACCGTGTATCAGCATGATCATGCACCAACACACACAGCAAGACTTGTGACAGAAGGGTTTGATGAAGATGAAAGTGACGTTGAACATCTCCCATGGTCTGCACAGTCACCAGATCTAAATATTATTGAGGTGTTTTGGTGAAGCGAGTCCACCAGCATCCTATAGTGACCTGGACACTGTTCTGGAAGAGGAACGGCTCATAATCCCTCTGGTCACTGTGAAGGACTTCTATCTGTCATTCCCAAGATGAATTGGTGCTGTATTTGGATGCAAAATGAGGCCCTCACCATTCTAACAAATTATTGTGTTGTAAAACCAGGTGTTTCAGTTTCATTGTCCAACCCCTGTAACTCTCCTGACTGCTTTGTCGTATAAAAATGGTGGAATTTGATTGGTCAGATCACATGTCTGTCAATCAAAAGTTAGTTTCGTTTTCAAACTAGCATATTTTCAGGGCACAATAACAAAACGGTTCTTTCCCGCACTACCGCACCATGCCCGTGAAAACGTGTGCATTTTACGTTTGCCTTTAAATTAGCGATTTAAAAGCCCCCACCGGTGTTGTCACACGTCGATTAACCGGTGAGAACATATCCTCACCATCACAACCCTAGTGCTGGTTATGTTTGTGAGACAATCAGCTGATTACTATTATTATATTCTATATGATGACCCTTGATCCTGACTATGGTTTTGTAAACTTTATCCATGATGTGGTTTATAATGGACTGTGGTACAGAAAGAGTGACAATGTTACAGACTCTCGGCTTACTCTGGCTATTCTCTGCTGTCTCAGACGACGATATGTTTGTCCCATTTTAGCCACCATAGCTTCTTCACAAGGTAGGGGTGAGTAGTGGGCCAAGCCCTTAGTGCAACTCGCAACCGAACCGCTAGATGCCGCTAAAATCTACATGCTGCACCTTTAAGGAAAATGACTTATGTTACTTACAGTACAATTTTGTGTGAACAGCACCATATGTGAAAAGCACCTTTACACTACAACATTTCTTACAGTAGTGTAACGCAATGCAGTTTCTATTTATACCCGTGCATACAGTACGGTACCACTTACACTTAGTGTAAATACCCTTTGCTTTATTTGAAGTAATTCAACTTCCGTCATTTATGTACAGTATAATTAGAGTCATGTGGAATAATAAATGAATGCTGCCAAACTAACTAGATCCATTTCAGTTCAACCAAAACAATTATTTTTTACTATCTCTGGCTGCAACAAAACCATATTTCTGTTTCTCATAATAATATTTTTTTACCTTTTGATTTTTTTTCCTCTTTAAGCAAAAAATATTTGACAAAAAATGGCTTGGTTATATAAAATATCAAAGCCAGAAAATACAGCCATATATCCGCAGAGTAATTTAATGGTTATTCTAAAGGGGGCAAATGATAGGATATTATTTAAAACCGGTGTTAGTCTTAGAGAGCCCAACCGTCACCTTGAACATGATATGAATTTCATGTGATGTAACGAACAAATTTTCGTTGTATGTTGTGATTAGAATATTATGAAAACATAACGTGGCCTTGGTGTCTGCATGTGCTATGTTGATACGAATATTATTTACACAGAGCAAGGGGGTAAGTCTTACACCCGACTATGACCACTGTGAAAGAAATTGACCCCTGCAAAGAATAACATGCATGCGTAACTTGAGCTCAGAATAATGAACTTGCTCTGACCTTTTGTAAAGCTGAACGGTAAAGTAATGTAGTGGACTATGTCTGGGGTAGGTGTAAGCTGTCCACGAGATACTGTACAATAGCTATCATGTCAAATCAGAGAAAGAAAACATAAAAAATATAGGAAAGAAGTTCTATTGTTAGATATATGAACTTCCAAGACTCAGGCATTACCCAAGAGCCCCAGTGCAGATATCGTCTTGACACTTGCTCTCCGAGATAGCTCCCTTAGCCCCTTTAAATCTGCCTTTACATGTCACAAATGCTTTATGATCCATCATAATCAAAGCTATCTGCCGCCTTGCTCTTTTAAATAAACAGACAAATCTGACTTATCTTTGTGTTTGAGTTAGAGATATGTGTGCATTCCTTTGTGACAATGTATGTCTTTGTCAGACACATCTAAAAAATAGAATAACTGTGTTTCTGTTTTTTTTTTTTAACAATGCAGTGGATGTGTTTGGGTAGCAGTTGGTCATTAAAATAAATGTACACTACTGGCATGGAATACAGTATTGGTGATTGATATTCAACAAAAAAGGACTGACTTTGCAATATATTGTTTTAATGCTATAAAAAGAATTTCACCAGATGGAAAGAATGATTCATTCTAGAAAATAAAAATAAACTAATTACATAAAGTATAGATGCATACAATAGAACAACGATACAAATGATATAAACAGTGCGTTATCGAATAATCAAATGTAAAATAACACTGCATGGTCTTAACTGTGAATATTGAAAACAATTGGTCTTTGTTAAAGCTACAAAAGTGATTTTCTGTTTGTCTGTTGTTTGATTAATATTAATGACAGATGGCAGAAGGTACATATTAGGCTGCTCTCACATTTATGACCTATAACGCATGCATCCAAAATAATGACACACTCCTGTTTTGTTTCTTAAAGGGATATTCCTCTTTTTTTTTTTTTGGAAATAGGCTCATTTTACCAGTCCCCCAGAGTTAAACAGTTCAGTTTTACTGTTTTCGAATCCATTCAGCCGATTTTCTTTTATTTAGAAGAATATCAGTAACCAGACAGTTTCTGGTCTCATTGACTTCCATAGTAGGAAAAAAATATCAATGAGACCAGAAACTGTCTGGTTACTGATATTCTTCTAAATATCAAAAAATCGTCTGAATACATTCGAAAACGGTAAAACTCAAATGTTTAAATCTGGGGGACTGGTGAAATGAGCCTTTTCCAAAAAAAAAAAAAAAAGTGGAGTATTACTTTAATTGTTTATGTTCACTTAAGACAAGCGACTGTTTGCGAGGATACTCGTGAGATGGGTATGTTGACAATTTTTCATGTATGTGTTGTGTCTGTTTACACACAAAAAGTCGAGAAATCGAACTGAAATCAAGTTCTGAATAGATTTTTTTTTTATCGTTGAAGGTGGTGAATTTGTTCCAAAATGTGATTCGGCCATTTGAAAGTTCTTTAAATGATGATTTTAGAGAGGATTTTACTCAACATGCCAAAGCACAGAACACTGTCAACCCGTCCAAGCCCTCACTGACAAGTCTTTTAATTCATTCCTTGGTGAACCCCGGTAAAAATCTACATAAACCCACAAGTTAGTTGTTGGACAACAATGTGGAAGCCTCTCCATCCCCTCTTTCATTCGTTCATTAATTTGCTCGTTTGGGATCTTTTTGAGAGCCCTGTGAATCCTTGTTCTTAATGATTCCCTGCAGGAAATATTGTAATGAAGATGAACTACAACAGTTTTTTTCTCTCTCTCCCACAATTTCATGGCACTCTGTTGACTAATGAAGCAGAGATTCAGACATGATCGTCACCCCAGCCATTCAGCTTTACAATAGTGTTTGTTGTGGAAGCAAGAAAGAGAGACGGGGACAGAGCAGATGAGAGATGGTGTGAGAAAATAAAAGAAAGGCATTTGAAAGAAGGCTGAAAGTGGCTGCTCTCATCAAGCTGACCTTTTGTTTAGAGACAAACAGATTTAGAAAGAGAGAGAAAGAAGGTATGTGTGTTGGTGGACAAAAGAAAGGGCTTGAATAGAGCAGCAGCTGATGCAGAGCTGCTAAAATGCATAGACATGCCTGAAAGAGTCCACAGTAAAGCAGCTGAACATTTGTCTGGGATTTAACAAGACCTCAAACACCGCACACACACACACACACACACAAAGATGCCCAGCCACTCCCTTGGATGTCCCTTAACTGTCCTCTCCATCACAGGTCCACAGCAGGAGAATCACGAGGACTGCTGGGGGGGGAAATCAACGGAACAGACATCTGCATCTCCACCAGGTCGGGATGGGGCATTTCTCCAGTGTCTGGTGGTCTATATTGATGATGCTCTTCTTCTCTCTGCCCAAGGTGGACTGCATGAAGGAGAGTGTGCCTAGAGTTAAACTTGGCTACAAAGGTAAAACGTGTCCTTATGTGACTTCCAGACTTCAACATTCTCTTTATTCCTAAAAGCTTTTATTTTTCTCTGTGTCGACAATTTCTTTTTAGAATCGTCTATTAAATCTTTAGTGTTTTGCTGAATTACCATGTATTTATTTTAAACATCTCCTGGAACGTTAGTCATTTTAAAGGTCACATTTTGAAGTACATTTTGGAGTGTGATGAGAGGTTTACAGTTAACTTGTATGAGGTCAATATTTAGACTGAACATGTGACTGATTGAGTGTACATAAGGGATGTGCTGCATATCACAGTACCAGTATGCAAGTTTTGTATATTGTATATACTGGGAACACACACACACACACACACACACACACACAGAGAGAGCTATCTAAATGAAGATATATGCCTTAGACGTTTACTCTTTTTTTTATATTAAGCTATTTTTAATGGCTATATAGTTAAAATAATTCCTCGATGAAAACTTTAGAATGATAATACTTTTGCTTCATGTTTTTTTACAACACAATAGCAAATAGATTGCACAAGGACACAATAGCAAATAGATTGCAATGATCTGGCAACAACCTACAACACCCTAGCATTGTGGCAGCAAGTTTTGTACAGGTGAGCACCACTCAGGGAAAACAGGGAAAATCTGAGAAATTTGTTGATTGTCGATATTTCGGATGACCTTTTATTGCGTGGTTACGCTCAAGTGATGTGGTGCTGCACCACCATGAAAGTTTGTATTTGCATGCATTTTTAATAGAGCCAGACCGATTTATAGGCAGGCCGATTTTATCGGCCGATATTAGACATTTTCCAAACTACCGGTATCGCCATTTATAATGGCTGATAAATCAATATTTAAAAAAATAAAATAATGGATTTAGAATCGCTAAATAGTAGGTTTTAGAAGGCAGGAAGCAACTGATGATTGAAAATGGTTTGATGTAGCTGGATGGAACGAATTTAAAAAGTGCAGGTAAAGGGATAAAAAGCTGACGTTGTAATTATAAGGTAGCTTATAAGGCAATGTAGGGACTAATTATTTTAATTATCAGAACTTTAATATATTTTGATGTTCCTCTGTTATGTTGTGACAATAAAAGAAACAAGTTTCTTTTTAAAATTAGAAAATTTTAGTTAACTTGTTGCGCGTTTCTAAAAAAAAATATATATATATCTATCGGCCGATATATCGGAATATCGGATTTTAAAACCAACAAATTTTTGTATCGGTATCAGCCTTCAAAATCCTTTATCGGTCAGGCTCTAATTTTTAAGCCTTGCCCGTTTAAATGTTTAGGTGAAATGTGAAAGAGAACTCAATCAATTTGGTACTAACGAACTGTTTAAGGCCTTGTCCACACGGACACGGGTATTTTTATAACCATGACTTTTTTTACCACACGGAGACGGTAAAACCAGGGTTTTTGCCTTGTGACGTCAGAGTGTGCGCCCGCGCTGCGCTGTTATCTGCCTACCGGAACCTGTAATAACTTTTTGTTAGGCTTCTGATCGGCCAACATGGCTTTACGGTTAGGTTATATTGCCGCCTGCTGGTGTGTCATGCTCTTGACAGTGCTTGACGAGGACGAGGGCCGTGAGAGAACGGCACGAGGCTGGTAGCGTGATTACTAATGAGCATCTCCCGCACCGGCCTCATATCTCAAGGAGGAGCTACGGAAGCATAAAAGAACGAGCGAAGACAATGAAGTACGAGAGAGGAGAACCAGCCTTCGCTCATTAGTAATGACGCCACTGGTCACTTATTAGTAATCTCACCCTTGGCCTCGTCCTGCTTGCCACAAGTTTCTTTGTTTTTCATCACTATTTCCTTGTCCTCAGTAAGCTTGAGAGCTTGTTTACTATTAGTTTTTGCGATGATATCAAAAACGGTCTCAAGAATTGTAACACATTACAGTAAGGCTGCGTTCACACAACAGGGGCTTAATGCTCAATTCTGATTTTTTTTTTTTTGTGAAAAATGTTATTTTTTTGCAAGACCATTTACATTTCCAATTAAATGCGACCTTTTGTGATTTCCTGTGTGAATGTGAAATGACCCAGAAGTGACCCACATGCGCAGAAGATTACTCAGCGGTCAACAGCGTCATTTGTTGTTTGCGGAAGTAGCTAAACATCAAGTAGCTCATTTAGCAATATTAAAGTTATTTTGCCAATAGAGCCAGAACAATTACAATCTTCTTATTCCCGCCTACTTCAGCGCAGAATTACGCCGTTTGTCGCATATTAATAACGTGCGGGTCTGATACATGTGACCTGGCCGTTCAGATTGAAGTCGCATTTCAAAAGATCGGATACATATCGGATTTGAAACACATACCCAAGTGGCCTGGGTCACATTTGAAAAGATCAGATCTGTGTCGTTCAGACTGTCATGAAAAGATCAGATACAGGTCGCATATGGAGCAAAAAAATCTGAATTGGGTCGTTTCAGCCTGTAGTGTTAACGTAGCCTTACTGGCTGCATCTCTTGTGGTATTTGCTTACCAGTGGGCGATATGGAAAAAATATCATATCACGATTTTTTTAGGAAAATCACGATCACGATTTTTTATCACGATTCTTTTTCAAGTTGGTTTTAATATTTTGCAAGTGGCTGTTCATTACAGCCAAACTAATGTCCCTATGTTAAAAACAAAGCCTTAGGTAACAAAAGAAAAAAGAAAGCCACACATTTAGGCCAGTGGCGAAGATAAAAATCTTTGTCATTATTTTCTTTGTTATTAAAAAAAAAAGACAAGATAAACATTACACAAATTAATATTCATTTTAAATAAATAGTGCTTTATTTTTTCAGATGCAGTAGGTGTATTTAGCAGTAGCATTGAAGTAATTAAATGAACAAATATGAAATTAAAACACTACATAGACTTCACTGAATAAATTGATTCTTATTAAAGATATATTAAAGTTCTCAGTCAGTGAGTGATTTTCTCCTTGTGTTTTTTTTTTTATTAACACTAAAGGGATAGTTCCCTCAAAAATGAAAATTGTCTTAATTTACTCTCTCAAGATTTTAAACCCGAATAAGTTACTTTCTTCTGTTGAAAATAAAAGTTATTTTGAATAATGTGGGTAACCAAACAGTTGCTGGTCTCCTTATAGTTTTTTTTTTACAGGTTCTCTCCTGTCACCGTCCCACAGGTGGGACGTTTGCCACTATATTTTTAAAACAATAATATCTTAGTAAATACCTTAAATAATATTGACAAACTATATATCATTTGAAAGCTTACAATCTCTAGTTTCCATATTTGGTGACTGATTTTCAAAATATATTACAGAGGAGCCATAATTTATATAAAACAAGAATATTTTCATACTCATAAGGCGTGTTCAGACCTTTATTTTAAAATAGCAGTAAACATGAAAAATCATGAAAAAATGGTAGATACCTCAGTTTGTTTTCATGCCAAAAGTTCAAAAGATAGAATCCATTCAATTATGTTGGAAAAAAAAGGTCTGAAAAGTTTAAAATATCAAGAAAAAAATAATAAATTCACCATTTGTGTCGTGGCAGCTAGCTATGACTTACATGCGTGTTCTTTGTATGTGTTTCCTAGAGGTTCAATTCATATCAAAATCTGCCAAACTTCCCATGCTACTCCTGAATAGGATCTCTACTTCAGAAATTGTATGAAAATTGTGAAAATAATGGTTCATATCATTTAAAACACGAATGGAAATGCAGGCGCCCTTATATGGGCAGTAATGGAGTCTGATTGTGCCCTAGTGAAAAAGTTTGGTACTGCGCTCAAACAAAATCTTACTGAAAGCTCATTTTTTGAGATATCAACCTAAAATTTGAAACACAACTTGTTCAGATTTTTGGCTTTGATCTTTCTGCCGTTTTAGAGTAGCCCAGGTTTTGAAAATATATATTTTATGTAAAATATGAATAATTAATATTTTTACATTGTACATTTCCATAAACTCAAACTTCTATAACTTTTTTTCTGTTTCACTTTCTTAATTTATTTCACTTCTACAAAAATCTGCCAAATGTCTTCTTTAAAACAAGACCAATCATATGTCTATATTCCAAAGCATTCTTGAATTACAACCATTTAAGTTCGAAATGTGCATTTTCATGTCTATTCAAAAAAGGGGGGGTTACAGTTAACAGGTTAAAGGTTCTCTGAGCGATCCTGGGTGTTGTTGACGTTCGGAATATTTTCAAACAAATCGGAGGCTAGCTAGACCCTCCCTCCGCCGCATCTCATCTCCTCCCCCTCCCTTCCGTCCTTCCTGAAATAATTGTGAACGTGCATAGTTCTAGCTAATTATATCCTTGTGTGGGTTTGGCGAACATAAAGCGTCAATTTAGAAGAAAAAAAAACAATTTAACGTTACCCACCTGTCCAGCAAAAACAGAGCAACCTGACGTCGGACTGGAAGCCCTTCTGCCGTCGGAGTTCTCGCCATCGTTCAAAAGCTTTGCTACCGATGTAAATTCGGAACTTCGCACGTTCTTTATCCGACTCCTTCTTCTTTTTAATTTGTTCTTCAGAACGACGTCTATTTGGTCGTGTGTCGGCCATTTTTCAAACTTCCCTCTGATGCTTCTATCTCCTTCACACACACACCCCCTTCATGTGCACGCGCACTAACCCCCCAGACCCACCCTCAAATACTTCTTGCCAGTGATTGGCTGGAACACTGTTTGTTAGGTTTCGTTGTCCGGGTGAGACATGATTGTTTTTGTTGCCGTTTGTGGAGCCTGTGGTGTCTACAGAGACCGCGTTTTTTTACAGTGTGTTTAGGGGACAGGCAGCTAGCCGATAGTGAGGAGACGTTTGATGTATGCGACAAAAAATGTTTTGGCCCCACATCGCTTAGAGAACCTTTAATGGGGACCAGCAACTGTTTGGTTACCCACATTAAAAAAAAAATGTCTTTTGTGTTCAGCACAAGAAAGAAATTAATACAGGTTTGGAACAACATTAGAGTGAGTAAATAATGACGGATTTTTTATTTATTTATTTATTTTTTTGAACTATCCCTTTAAGGACAAGCGGCAGTAGGCTACTATTTATTCCTGTTGCTTTTAGACCAGCATGCGACGCGTTTAATATAGACGCATATATTACACCAGATATTCTCTCAAATGTTTGCTTTCACTTTAGACATAGCCTGTTTATGTAAACATTGTGTGTATTTAACAGTATTAGCTTAATAAGACTCGAGAGATAACTTAGTCCAGTATTCAGGCGCTGTTTGACAGACTTCTAATGCATGTGAGCATCGGGGGTATATGCGGTCAGGAAAGCGCACGTTAGAAGAGCGCATCAGCGCGTGAATTAAATGTTTAACCGGCAAGGCTTATGCAAATAATGAACTTTTGTGAATTGCAGTGTCCCGTACCTATTCCTTAACGTGTGATCATGTGTAGGCTACGTCGCGTTGAACAGTTGAGAGACGGAGGCGCCAGAACTGAACTGATAGAATGCAGTGTAACACGATACTACGATATTTCTTCAAAAGCAGATCGTGGAGACATTTTAATCGTCCACGATTAAAAATCGTCATATCGCACACCCCTAGTTGCATGCTGCGAGCGAACTCCCTTCCTCTACCTGTGATTGTGTTTGATCGCTCAACTGCAGCTGCGGCTTCAAAGGTTTGATAAGTCAATAAGGCGTTAACGCTCTCAACAGTGATCCCACAAGCACAGCACATTTTTGCTTATCACTGGAGTTAGGCTACTTTGACAAAACCGTAACAGCGCCACACACTCAAACCCACACACATTTAAGCTGTATTGCAGATAAAGGCAAGATAAACGTATGATGTAAATGACCCGTAAAAGAAACATCTGTTAAAAGTAACAACATACTAATTTAAGTGCTCTGACACATGGATTGTTTTAAGTTATGCATACTTTATCCACAGTCAAAGACGCATGATACATCTGCACTGAGCTTTACAACATCAGTAGCACCACTGATTAGATACCATTGTTGTCCTAGAACGTGTTTTTGATGGCGCTGAAAATTGATAAAGTGTCCCTTTGACATTAATGTTCTTTCTAACCAACAAGCAGTGATGAAAGTCTTTTTCTCCATTTCTCACTTCTACATTCGATCCCTGCCTCAATTTGAGAAGTTATACGGTGTTTGTTTTATGTAACTGAGGAAAATAAAATTTATAGCTCCCCAAAACTGACCCACAGCATGCCAGAGCTACTGTAACAGACCCTAATCCATATCAGGAAACTCACGCCAATAAAAATGTGAATGACTGTGTGGTGAGCCCTCTGTTTATTTTCAGTTTCTTTAGCATAAAAATCCTCCATGCTGTGCTTCAGATTGCCATATTTTAGTTGCTGTGCTTGCGAGAATGTAATGTGATTGAGTGTAAAGAACAGAGAGCTGCCTGTCTTGTGCTAGAAATGATGCTTTGTGCATTGACCTATGAAAAGAATTTCTTGATGTTTCCACAACGAAAATTTGTTATTCTATACATACATTTAAAAGTGAAAATAATCATTCATTTTACACTGCAAAAATTTTTTTCCTTGGAATATATCTGAATATGGTTTAAACAAGATTTAAAGATTTAAACAAGAACATTTGTGTGGGAACAACAACAAAACTGTAACTTAACCCCTTAACTGTCACCGTCCCGGTACACTTCACTATATTTCTATTAAATCCTAATCTAATTATGACAAATTATATATCGTTGGAAAGGTCTAAGACTTCTAAATAGATATTCTACCCCTGTTTTGTGTTAAAAAATTATGTAGGAAGAGTAATTGATGAATTTATGACAAGAGGCACCTCAAAAAAATCTGCATCATAACAGGAGTTTTGACCTTTGTCACAAAGTCGATGCACCCACTTTTAATAATTTAAACTTCTGTTTGTATGCTAAAAGTTCATAATAAAACATATAATCTAGTATTTTTCAATAAAAAATAAATTTATATTTTTTTTTATTATATCACATATTTTAGTAGTTAATATAAATTAGGTATCATTTGAAAGCTTATAAACTCAGAATTCATCGTGTGAAAACTGTTTTATAATTGAACATTGCGTTACCATAGAAACGGTACTTATTTTATCAGGCTCCTCCCCTTTTGGGCATCATTATATTTCATAATTTATGATCAAAACCTTTTCTAATCTTGACAAAACTGATATTGTCAGAAAGGTCAGAGTCTCAAGGTTCCAAATTCTGTGACAGAATTGATATTTGGACAGAAATATATTAATTTGTTAAGGCAGAATGTATACAACTAAATTCAATGGAATTCAATGGCACCCGGTGGCTATTTTTGGTACTACGCCTAAACAAAATCTCATGGGAACTTCAGTTTTTGTGATATAAACTTCGAATTTGGAACATAACTTGATAAGATTTATGGCTTTGATTTTTATAGAAATTTTAGAGTAAAAAATATTTTGTAAAATATATATTTTATATAAAATAAAAATATATAGTACAGTATATTTGATTTACTGTAAATTTAAACTTCCATAACTTTTTCATACTTTTATTTTTTGAAGTGTTTTCACTTCAATATTCTGCTGAGTGTTTTCTTTAAAACAAGACCAAACTTGGGTATATATTCCAAAGCATTCTTAAATTACAACAATTTAAGTTTGAATAGTGCATTTTAACCCCCATTCTCAAAAAGGGGGGTGACAGCTAAGGGGTTAATTCTGGATTCTTCTTAAAACAAATCTTAATATGTTACACAATTCCAACCTTGCTTTTTAGGTACTTTTACTGGAAAACAAAACAAAAAAAAAACAGATTAAGAAGTTATCAGTCTTTTAAAGCTGGCTTTAAAAGATTATCTTATCCATTTAGCTGCAGTAAACAGGTCAGTCAGATGGATCTTAAACTTGCTGTTCCGCTCCATGTTTGGTCCTGTTGGAGAGGATGCAGAAGTACAGTCTTTCACAATCCGTCATCTGAGCAGATACTCTCATAAAAGCATCGGCACCATTTCTGTATCAGTGCACTCCTTTAAAACAGAGTGTGTTATTATCCAGAAGTATGCAGCACTGCATGCACACCTCAGGGCCGGTCGACTGTGTTTTTCTCTGAAAGGAAGGCTAAAAGGGGAACATCTGATCCACATTAGATACATGGAGTCAACTAAACAATATCCTTTCTGTCGTTAACATCACTCCTAGATGACAATGTCCAGTGAAACACACCAAAATATTATCTTCAGGTTATGTAAATATTTCTATTAAAGACAGGGAGTCCTGCACGGGCTCTTGAGTATTGATTGTTTTATGAGATGAGTGGTGTATTTTCTTGTGTTTGACGTAAAGTGTACATGCATGATGGTATAGACATGCTTGAACGTGAAGTGTTGTGGAAACACAAAGCCTAATTTTGCAATAGGAAAACAGCAATATGAGGACTCGAAAGTATAGGATTCAATGGATTTATAACTATATGGCTCCCAGTTGGCTGTGGCTGTCTAAACAGATGTAAAACAAGCAGGTCATAAATATAGTCATGCGTCTTACTAATGTACTGTACACGGAGTTAGACTAGTTTCCACTAGTTTGGCTCTCTTCCCAAACCACAGCCAGAATATTGATTACACCTAAGAGTGTAATCCTTTACCGTCAGAGAAATCTTAAAAGTCTGTGACATTAGCGTTAACATGTGGTCCAGTTTCTGGTGAATAGCTGGGGGTACCTTAATTTGTCTACCCCTCAAATTGTGCATTACTTTAGGTTTGTGTTTCACTCATCAACCTTTATGCTTTCCTGTTGCCTAAAGATAAATGATATACCTGTTGGACTGAAACAGTTTGCAATGTGAATGCTGAACTGTACAGCATTATTTAAAGATTGAACTGAATGGACAATTCCTTCTTTATCTTTCTACAGGGAGTTTGTGTTTCTTAAAAGGATAATTATTAAGCCACCATGATCAGCTAACTGCAGAAGTATAGAATTACATTAGAAGCTTATAAATGTGACTTATAAGAAGTTCTTATTAAAGTTATTTCACGCTGTGGCCATTTTGATGATTTCCTTTCTAGCCATGGAAGTATAGCCCCTTTGTACTTGGGAATGGGAATAGTCTGACATTTCCAAAGCTGTTTGCCAAGCTTATGTTTCAACATAGCGTATCAAATGTTCAAATCACACAAAGGGTCTTCTACTGAAATAAAATGTATGCATATATTCATTCATACATTCTAGAGCCCGACCAATAAAGGATTTTGAAGGCCGATACCGATACAAATATTTGATGGTTTTAAAATCCGATATTCCAATATATATTGGTCGATATATAGTGTATATATTTTTTTTTTCAGAAACGCGCAACAAAACATTAACAGATTTCCCTAACGTTAGTTATTTGTAGTTATGTATGAGTTTTAACTAAAATACTATAATAATGCATTTTAAAAAGAAACTTGTTTCTTTTATCGTCACAACAGAACTGAGTAACCAAAGCTCATTAATGTTAACGTTAGCGGTCTTCCACTGATAATAGTGGCATTAGCTAGCTTTGTGATTAGCTAGTCTATGATGAGCCACAATTTAGCAATGGATAACGTCATACTGCAAATTGTAAAATATATATTTTCAATACAACAGGCCAAGGAGAGATGATATGTCTCATTGCTATAACGGTCACGCGCTTTTAAATAAATACTTCAGTCACATTATCAAAAGTTAAAAGGACAGTCAGTCAACTACACTGTAAAAACGTAACGTAATTATAATTTTTACTAGCTGATTCCGCTTCACTCTCGGCTTATTTAACAGCAGCAAAACTGGACATGATAGTCACAAATTTTGTCATGCTTATTTGAGTTAAAGGATTAGTTCACTTTTGAAAAAAAAACTTTTGCTGATAATTTACTCACCCCCATGTCATCCAAGATATCCATGTCTTTCTTTCCTCAGTCGAAAGGAAATTAAGGTTTTTGATGAAAACATTCCAGGATTTTTCTCCATATAATGGACTTACATGGGAACCAGACGGTCCAAGGTCCAAACGACAGTTAATAACAGTTTCAGATGCAGCTTCAAATGTCTTTAAACGACACCAGACGATGAATAAGGGTCTTATCATGCGAAACGATCGGTTATTTCAAAACTTATTCCAAAAATGTAACTTTTCTAAGGACAAATGCTAGCCTTGCTCTATTCTGTGAGGCGCGTTTGCAACGTCACGTAATACGTAATTACGTTCAAAAGGTCACGGCCGACATAGCCGGAAGTACAGAATCAAAAACGTCCGACATCGTTGTTTTACCTTTTAATTCCTTTTTTGTAAACGGCGTTTGAGTTAGTTTGCACGTTCAACCTATGCGTTCAACTTGTAAACACTCTGACTCTGTACTTCTGGCTACGTCGCCCGTGAACTTTTGAACGTAATTACGTATTACGTGACGTTACAAACGCACCTCACAGAATAGAGCAAGGCTAGCATTTGTCCTTAGAAAAGTTACATTTTTGGAATAAGTTTTAAAATAATCGAACTTTTCGCATGATAAGACCCTTATTCATCGTCTGGTGTTGTTGAAAGACATTTGAAGCTGCATCTGAAACTGTTATTAACTGTCGTTTGGACCTTGTACCGTCTGGTTCCCATGTAAGTCCATTATATGGAGAAAAGTCCTGGAATGTTTTCATCAAAAACCTTAATTTTCTTTTCGACTGAGGAAAGAAAGACATGGACATCTTGGATGACATGGGGGTGAGTAAATTATCAGCAAAATGTTGCGGCATGGCTTGAACAATGCTGCTTACAGTTAAACATCTCTAAAACAGTGTGTATGTTTCTCACCAAAACTAAGAATTTAAGTATAGTGCCAGATGTATTTGTATCAGGGGAAAGATTACAAGTTGTATCTGAATTTAAGTACCTTGGTATTTTGATTGATTCCAAATTTTCATTTAAGGCACAGGTTAAAAAGGTCTGTAAGAAGGTCAGATTTAGTTTATCAAATTTTAGATTTATTCGTGATTATATGTCGTCTGAAGCCGCTTTGATGTATATGCATTCCATGATTATTTCTCATATTACCTACTGTTTAACTACTTGGTCACATGCTAATATTACTACTCTGAAACCACTAGAGTCTTTGTATAAACAGTCACTAAAAACTCTTGACAAGAAATCCGTTCGGTTTCATCACTGCTCAATATTAAAAAAATACAACTTGCTAAGCTGGGATAACTTAATTAAATATGTACATATCTGTTTACTGTTTAAGACTATACATAGCCTGTCTTCACCATTAAAACAGTTTGTGAACATTAGAACAACTGCTCACAGATCTACAAGGGGAGGGGAAAGAGGGGACTGTATTATCCCTCTCAAAAGAAGTACCTTTAGCCAGTCTGTGTTTTCGGTCAGAGCTGCAAGGGAATGGAACTCCGTCCCATCAACAATTAGACAATTGCATGCTTTTGGTTCTTTTCAGTCTCATCTTAAAAAATGGTTATTGACAAATCAGCACTGTCAACATTAGTATCGTATTCTTGATAATAGACTTATTTGTACCAATTGCTCTTGGCTTTGTCCCTCTCTTGTGTAGCAATCTCTCTCTTTCTCTCTCTCATGTTTTTTTTTTTTTTTTTTTTTTGTTTTTGTTTTTGTGTTAGATAATATATGTTTATTTTATTTTATCTTGGTGTTTTTTCTTTTTTTTGTATATGTGTGATGCTCTCTCTGTTTTTAGGGTGACTGTGTAACATTCTGTCAAGGGTCTACGGATGAAAAATAGCCTCTTGGGCTAATTCTGGCACATTTACACTTGTTTATTAATGTGCATTGACCCTGTAAATAAAATAAAAAAAAAAAAAAAAGTTTTTTTCAAAAGTGAACTAATCCTTTAAGAGAACTGATAAAGATGTTCTTTTAATTGTTATTCAAGCTTCACACTATGATTACACTTCACCGATGATCTCATAACTGCCGATACCGCCAATAATATCGGCCTGCCGATACAGTATATCGGTCTGGCTCTATTCCTACATATTCATTTACACCTATGTCTCATATTCTCTTGTCCATAAAATGAAAGTGAATGATGTAAAAAGCTGTAAAAAAATATTCGGTGAACAATATCTTAATTGTGCCTATGAGTACTTTTACTACTTTTTTTTATTTTTTGTCCTTTTTGAAGCTTGACAACCCATTTACAACCACAGAAGTAAGTTTTCTTTCACATCTATTTTATGGGAGAAAGCAGTACACGCAGTCCATGTACAAGAAATCATATAGTTTTAAGACAGTTTTATTTTTTAGGTTTTATCACTCTAAAGGCTAGAGTTCTATTACTATAGCTGCCATACTGACTGTTGCAATTTTTCCCATTCCTTTTTGTGGTCATGTCCTCTTTAATTCATATAGTACTTCTCTGAGTGGACATGATGGCTTTATTCTCCTGAAGGATTCAGATAAAGCCCCAGAGCGGCAGATAAATCTCTGGATACCCCATTGCTAAGCAGGGATCTTTCAGCAGGGCTCTGACCTAAAACTGTTTGCAGAGTAGATTAGCATCAGCTAGTCAGGCGTTAGCATAAATGGAGTTTTATTTTGGAGCGGATTTTTTTGTCTTGTAAATATTGATCAGAGATGACCCATTCTTGACCCTGCACTCCAGATAATTAATAGTTAAGTCCTAAGATTTATTCAACTTCTTAATGCTCTAGACATCCCAAGACCCAACCACAACAGGGATGTTTAAACAATGTTTGCATCCATGGCTGACAGCAGAGGCAGAGAGGTAGCTGAAAATCACGAGATATAAATAATGAACACCTTATGTGTGTGTACTGGGATATGTAAAATTCAGAATTTAAAACAGAACCAAAAGAGGACCACAAAACATAAATGAATCTACAGAAATGCTTTTCATGGGTTTAAGTGCACTCTGCCAGATTTTCTTGCTTTGAGGCTGCTGGCAGATGGTTATGTTTGAGTGCATGGAGAGCAGAACATAGGGTGGAGAAATGTTAGGACTCTGTCCAAGTCTACAAAGACTGCGAGCTTTAGTCAAACGTCATGACGTGTTAAAAAACTATCTCAAGAATCACCTATCCAGAGAGTTTGGTTTGTACGATCCGAAGAGAATATGAACAAGGCTTAACAACGTCACCTTTAGCGATATTCCATCTCTCTTATGTTGGTGTTGATAGCTTGTAACTTTTAAGCTGATGTGTTATTGTGACAACTTTTGGCTTTCCTTCATTTAATGTGCAAACGCCAATCTCAACTGCTTCTCAGCTGTCTAAGCTGTTAACCAGGATTCTTCTGCAAACATAACAGTATGTGTAATTGCTCCTCCAGAGAGCACAAGAGGTGAAATATGAAATATATTGCAAATGAACCATTGAGCTTATCTGCCTCGGTGCTGACATGCGAGAATTGATAGGTGGAGCAATTAAATCCAGCTGAATTCTTACAGAATAGGCTCTTGGTTCGTGTTTGGCAGGTGAAGTGATGTTTTGTAAATGGGCGGATGCTAAATAGAGGGTAACATTTTATCAGGATGGAATCTGAAGACATAGATGACAGACAGCCCTGACGTTATCGTTACTGTAGATCATATTGAAAATAGAGATAATGAAGCCTCTCAGTACATTCGAAAAATGAGAGATTGGGGTGGGGTGGGTGCCATAGGTGTGAGATGGTAACATTTTAGATCTATTGCTACACTCAATGCTTACACAAACACTCATGACACTCAAACATGTTGGGTTTTCTTGTTTTATGAAGGCTTTTATGACACTTACACGTTAATTTAATGTTTATAGCCTGACTCGGATAATTTACAGTAGTCTTAAACAAGAATTTGTTGAGAAATGTTTGAGTTAATATTTTAATCTCTTTTTACGGCAGACTTTAGCACAGTTTGAGACATTGTTGAGATGCGTTCTAAAATTCTAGAGGCACATGTGAGATCATTTAGATAATTTTTTTTTTCTTGGAGATTTAAAGCAAATTAGGCCAATTCATCTTAGTGCTACTTAAATATTAACAAGACCTTTTTCGATCTGAATCTGTTTGTGCATACACTACATACTTTGTGTTTATGTATGTGTATTTTTTTATTGATGCCCCTCATTTGACTTCTCCAGAGCTGATCCATTCTCAAAGTGTGGTGCCATTTGTGGGTTCCAGCCACGGACAGCAGTTTCAGACGGTACTTTTGGATGAGGAGAGAAGCCGATTATTGCTGGGAGCCAAAGACCATATTTACCTACTGGACCCAGACAACATCAATAAACACCCCAAAAAGGTAAACACACACCTTACAGGGCTAACACCTGCAGACATGCAGAATCAGGTTTCAGAAAAGGCACGTAAAGACTTTACACTATGTGTGGTCTAGGGCAGAACTTAGCACATTTTTCCAATAGAATCATTTAGAGGAGAATTCACTCACTCTCAGACAGGTTGACATTCATTTGGAAAAGCAGCTTTACATTGTGTTTTTTAAAAGATGTGAGAATGCATTTACAAATGTCTCTTGCAAAAAAAAAAAAAACCCAAACAGATTCAGTATGTCAGGGTTTTGTCACTTCTGTCTAGTTTATTTCTTGGTTTTGTGACAGAGCTCTGACACTCCTGTTTTGTCATGTCTTTGTGTGGGCGCACCGTTCAAGAACGCTTGCCTGTATGCCTTGTTACATGTGTGGGGCATGGTGTTTGGATCCCGGCACGTCAGTCAAGTTGAGGATTCGGACATTCATGCTCCGTGTGTTTGTATTCTGCCGTGAGCGCTAGGGTTGGATATTGAGAATCGAGTATCGATTGGAATCGGGACTAACTTTTCGTTTTTCCCGGAATCGTTCAAAAGTTAAAATTTTGATTCCTAGTTTCGATATTCACAGTCCGCCGAGCGGAAGAAGAAACCGCTGAACAACACCTACGAAGAAGCATCTACCGGAAGTGTTGGCATAACCGCGCGAGTCGAACATGAGTAGCTTACGTCGGCGGTCAAAAGTGTGGCTTTACTTTTCTAAAAATAACGAAATCCCGGCAAAATGCTAAATTTGTGACAAAAGGAGTATTTGTGACAGAAGGAGTATTTCCTTCAGAAAGGATTATTTCCTTCAGAAAGACCGTTGGTTAGCAAGGTCAGCTAAACTTTTTTGACCCTGCCTCTTAAAAGAATCAGAATCGAGAATCGTTAGGAACCGGAATCGAAACAAGAAATCGGAATCAGAATCGTTCAAATTCAAACGATACCCAACCCTAGTGAGCGCACAGGATGTGCTTTCGCTCATCCTCGTGCCTTCTGTCTGTCTTGTCGTGTGTGAGTGTGCGGTTTCGCATTTGCTTGATCCGTACGCTCTTCTGTCTGCGTGTTTTGTGCTGTCTAGCACTCAGCTTGCTGTGTGCTTTCATGTTTTCATGTTTTGTGTGAACTCGTGGCTTATGAGTGTTTTCATTGGCTGCATGTTCATATTTCCCATTTTGTGAGCACATGGCTTGTTTTACTGGCTTGTCATGTGTTTCCTAGTGCCATGTGATCTCCTGTCAATTAGTTAGCCCCTCCCTTCTTGTTAATAGATTGATTCATTTGCCCCACCTGTCTTCCCTTGTTACCTGCTTTGTTTGCGCTCCTTATTTGTTCTCCTTGTGTTTTACTGGTTAGACAATAGACAACAGATAGAGAGAGATGCACATCAACATAACTTTATTGTTCTTTGCTAACATCAAACTTGAAGAGGATTCACTCACATGATGTTTTTCTCTCAGGCTATGTTTACACGGAAACGATTCTGAAGGGAAAACGCAAAAGTGGCGTTGCGTCATCACTTTTTATTCTGCGTTTAGACGAGCGTTTTGTGTGAGAAATCCGCCTGCAAATGGTGACGCAAAAGTGTGTAAAATTCAATGTAGTATGCACTTCAGGCGGCTAGGAGTGCTTACTCCAACAACACCAAGTCCACGCACCTGCGTACAACCTTCACTGTCAAGACTTTTGCGTTTTTACCGTTTACATGGGAACGCGGCGGTGGAGCGTTTTTAAGATTTCCACTTTGGAGGATGGTTTCACTTTTTTGCGTTTTTAAGCCTCAAAAATGCCGTCGCCGTGTAAACAAAAGGCACATCCGATAAAATATTTTTACGTTTTCACCCGCGAGCGTTCTCGTGTAAACAGGGCCTCAGTCTCTCTTTTTGTGACCAGAAGGATACTTCCACTTAATTATCTCATCGATGTTGTAAACTTTGATTGACATGCTATGACACGAAGGGGAGGCGGGGCCTTCAGTAATTTGTGGGGCCCTACACAGCTTACGTAGTGTGCATATAGGGAGGTTCGGCTCTGGGTTTAACATTAACTATATCAAGTGCATGTTTAGTTTGAGTGAGTGTTTGTAAACTAGACAGTACTATGTGGATGTGCATATGTAATTCAGAATCACTAATACGTTTTATGCATTATTCATTTTTTGTTTTAAACTTTTGACTTGTCGACTGGTTACGCTCCTGTACTTGGACAACATGATCTGGGTTAAACTAAGTACAAATCAAAACTGTTTATAATTTCCAATCTCACAAAATGCTTGATAGCATGGTATGAGCGTCTCTGGATATGTTTAGCTTATGAATTCATTTATGGTAGTAGGTGTTCGAGTGTATTTATGTGTGTATAATATATGTGCTATAAGAGGTCCTTTAGACTTTCTTTATACTTTCACCCCAACAAGTTCTCAAAGTTATTTCACTGTCACTTCTAGATATTCCCATAGCATCACCCTACAGAGCTCCTGAGCTGACCCTACCACTATCACACCTGTCAATCACTGTCTCCACAGTGGTCCCTAGGGATGCACCGATACCACTTTTTAAGGATCGAGTACGAGTACCGATATTTTTTTCCGGGTACTCGCCGATACCGATACCGATGCCTGGGGGGGGGGGGGGGGGGGGGGGGGGGGTGATTTTCTAAGAACAACACAATGAGACAAATGAACATATAAGCATCTTTATTTTTTTAACAACAAACTTTAACCAATAAATTGAGAGTGGTTTATTGTCAAGAACAATGAATTGGGTAAGCATTTCTGTTATTTTTATTGCTCTTGGGGTATGTTTTGACATTTTCTCTTGCCTTGAAAAGGTTGCAAAGTTTGTTGCAGAGTGCTACTGCTAGTGGCAAATTCACCGTGCTCACTTTTGTGTTTAAATTTCAGATGTTTTATCAAGTTACGTGTATTATATGTACTGGCTTTTGTACCTCCTCTCGATTAGGGGTGTCCAAACCGGTTAACCGATTAACCGTTTAAAATTGTGGCGTCAATACATTTGCACAAAACTTTTGCGTTTTTTTTCTGAATGTCGATAAAAAAAATATTGTGAAATGACAGCGTTTCTATTAAAGATGTTATGCGACTAAAGCATTTTTTTCTTTCGCGATAAGTCATTCCAAAAATAATGGCAACGGTCTATATCACAACCACCGCACTAGACATTAGCCTATTATTATTTATGTGAGGAGACGTGGTGTGTCATCCCAACGCATTCTCATCCCAAAGCGCCATATACAACGCTTTTGCAAAAGCGTAAATATCCAACGCACATGGCAAAGACACAGAGTTTCTGTGTGTTTCTCCCTCATTTCTGCTCCGAGGTCTTGATTTTGCCATTTCTTTGAGGTTTTGTCTAGTAGGCTATTCCTTAATCTTTTATGATTTAAAAAAAAAAAAAATAAAGAACTCTGCCTCGTATTATGTCCAAACGGTCAGTGTACTTTTGTGTTCATTCGTTTCCCCTTATTTAATCCGTAGGCCTAATTGCAAAACGAAAAATGAAAGGTTATTTTGTAAAACGCAAAGTTGAACACCAAAATGTTCATTTGAACTGTAGGACTACGTCAAATGCTGCGCAAAAATATATAGGCTATATATAGGCTATACATATCGACGAATTTTCTGATATTTGTTTGATTTTTTTGCCCATTTAAACATTTAAAATATTTGGCAAATGAATATGGAAAAAAAAAAGATTTTACTGGTTTTCTGAGGCCAAATTAGAACCTGGAAATGATATTTCCCCCCCAGTAATGAGAGCCGTAACCACAGCCTACAGAAAGGAGATTTATAGATGATTTATAAGATACAGTATAATAAATGTGTCTGATAATAAAATAATATAAAATAACGAGACATTAATTGTTTGTTATTAAACTATTGTTTTCTAAATCAGTTTCTGCTAAAAACAATTCTCCATCCCCGGATGCACCTTTAGAGAGAAATACATAATTAGCTAGGCTACATAATTACATAGTCAGAAGATATTGGCTTTCGATTCGAATTTGTTCGTTTTAAATTGGACATTTAAAGCTTTAGTCTACTCACACTAAAGCTTTAAATGTCCAATTTAAAACGAACAAATTCGAATGCGTCTGTTTCAGTTCTCGCGCTTCAGTTCACGGAGATCATGAAGCGCGCCTGCTGTTAAAGCACAACGTTTTCTTGTTATTGTGAGTTTACGCAAATAAATGTATTTGTCAATAATGTATTATTATTTTCTGTATGACCAGAAATGAAAGAGTATTTTAAGTTGTTTCCACTGAAAGAACTGCAATGAAACTGCAAGTGTTCACATGGGCGTCTTGCAGCCATCAGTGCACGTTCCACACTAAGCACACACACTATGCGTCAAAATATTGTGTTTATTTGTGCTTTGTTCCTTTATGGGATAAAGGCGTCTTCTACATATGCAGCCTAATAAAATGTTACAATAATGATGATGATCATAAATATTTATTTGCGGACACGGAGTTTTTGCGAAATGGACTTGTTTCTGTGCGAAGGCTATTTTCAATTGGCAATTTCAGTTTGAAGGGTGATGGAAATGTGCCTACTTTAACTGCTCTGTAGCCTACTTATCACTGCGTTTTATTTCTATAAATTAATTCGTTTCAAATGGGGTCCAACCAGTTATTAAAGGTTTTAAAATTTAACTCTGTATGTTGCAGCGCGAACACTATGGTTAACCGAGTATTAACGGTTAATGAAAAACGTGCAGCCCTACTCTTGATATTAATGCAGAAATAATCGTGCAGATTGCCATGCGTGGGTCGTCATCATTGATTTTGAAAATATTTCCACACTGCTGAGGCTGACATTGCATCTGGTGTCTCTGTGTGCACTGGAAAGTTCTGTCAGTTACTTCGCGTGAGGTATCGGTCTTTGGTATCAGGGTATTTTTACGAGTACGAGTACAAGTACATGAGCTTGGTATCGGGCCCGATACTGGTATCGGTATCGGTGCATCCCTAGTGGTCCCATGACAAGACCACATCACCTTCACCCTCACACACGCACACAATTTTTTTTTTCTCTTTCTCACATACATGTAAAGACACCCATACAACAAAATATTTTCTGATATATATATATATATATATATATGAAGAGTTCAGATGTAAAAGCCTCTAAGTGCCATTTGAAATTTTCTTCTAGAATGATCATTTTTATCAAGCTTGTATATTTAAGTTTAGTGATTTCACTTAAATGGCAATGGTAATTACCTATTAATTGTTATTTAAGTGAAATTACTGAACTTAAATATACAAGTTTGATAAAAATCATTCAATAAAAATTCCAAATGGCATTTAGAGGCTTTTGCATCTGAACTCTTCATATATATATATATATATATATATATATAATATGTGTGTGTGTGTGTGTGTATTTCAAAGTATACCGACATATATTGCTAATATATATATTTACATAAATATATTTTTCACAATACATTTTGCATTACCCAATTTTTTAAAGATTGGGACCGCACTTTTTGTCCCTTAATGTAGATTTTGTTATATATCATACATATTATATAAAATGTATGTTTTAGGCAATATATAGAAAAAATGTTACTTTCATATATAAACATGCATGTTTACATAAGACATGCATGTGTGTTTATGACTCTTGCGTGTAGGTTTTTTTCTTAATTTGTATGGTGGAGGGTACGTATTGAGCCCCTTTGTCAGTTTGTGGTAGGCACGACAATCTTCAAAGCGCCGTCATGTAAAGTCGTCTCACGAGCATGTGTAATCATGGATTGCATATTACATGTAGAGACGGCTCTTGGAGGTCAAGGTCAAAGGTCAGCCATGTGTATGCTAAGCATTTAAGCTTTTATAATACGTATGCAGAGACAAGGCCAGAAGCCCCTTCATCACTCTTTATCTGAAGGTGATCCTCCCTCTCGTAAGCTTAACCCAGGACCCATGTTTGTACAGTATTTCATGTGTGCAGCTTTTCATCTGTTAAATACACAATGGATTACACTCTGTTTAAAATCTTACATTGAGTTATGACATGATCTCATTCTGAAACATAATTTTTGTATGGTTTACACTTCATGGTTGATATACTTTTCTGTAACAATGCCATGAGAGACAATTGTAAACACTTACTCTGACTATTTAAGTTGTAAGGTATTTGCTGTTGCTTTTAGTTGATTTACTGTGTGTGTGTGATCCTGGTAAACCCTATGTTATGGGGACCAAATGTCCCCACAAGGATATTACCAGACATGTTTGAGATTGTGGGGAATTTTTGGTGAGGAAAATAGCTTTTTGATTTTGAAAATGTAATAATGCAGACATTTTCTGAAAAGTTTGTGTTTAGTGTTATGGTTTAGAATATACAATTTGTACAGTATAAACATAATTATGTCAATGGAAAGTCCTGGACCCAACATGTGTGTTTCTCACTTGCAGCTGAGTTGGCCAGCTCCAAGAGACAGGGTGGAAATGTGTATGCTTGCTGGAAAAAACCCTCTTGTAAGTATCATCAAACCGGTCTTGTAAAAAAGAAAGGTAAACTGTTTTGCATCAGGCTAGGGCTGGTTAATAAAACGATAATGATAGTTATAGCGATATAATTTTTCTCGATAAAACGATATCAAGAGTTCAATAAATGTTCGATAATGTTTATGTGCCAAAAGTGGAATGAAACTCATTTGAACCGCAGGCACCTCACGGACTGTCTATCCGCTCGGCTCAAAATCCAAACGGCAGCACAGCGCGAGCTCACTAGAGCAGATGTGTTTACTCTGATCGGCCTCAGTCACGAGATCCAGCGAGAAGTGCTTGAATTCAGCTAAGAACACAAATGTCTCAGCAATTTTAACCAGTTGAAAGGCAGATGAAAAAGCACTGACGAACAAGAGAAACACTGTGCGCAACAATACAGTCAGAAGGCTTTTCCGTCTACAAATTCCCATCATTTATCACGGATTTACTGTAATATTAGAGTTAATATTAGCCAATATGAACTGCTCTATGAAATGTGGGATATACATATTAAATTGCATTACATTATTAATGTAGACAATGTAAGGACTAATGGAATATAATAACATTATTAAATAATGTATTTAGGCTACAGTTTTTCATTCAAATACCAAAGAAACCATAAAGTAACATTTTGCCATGATGGTGAGGTGCTGTAGGCTATGCCCGGTTTTAAATGCATGTATTTAAATGCATGATGCTGGATGACCAGTGTTAATTTTAATAAAACTTAAACATTTTACATTTTATCAAATAAAAATTAGCACATGCAGAAACTAAGATATTTATTTTGTTAAGGAAAAATTATATGTTTGAATGTTCTAACTCAGATTTGACAAATGTTCTCGTGTTTGGCAAGTGTTTGTCATGATATGTTCTGACAATAAAGAGTAGGCTAGTTAAAACCACAATTAATGCTCTGGTTTCTACAACTTTCACTTAGGAGCAAAAATCTGCCCTTAATCTTAAAAGAAATAAAGATTTTACATTTATCGTGATAATTATCAATATCAACTGATATATATATATATATAAAAAATATCGTGATAATTTTTTTTTTGGCCATATCGCCCAGCCCTAGCTTCCACTTCCAGTTTTTTAATGATTCTTTAAAGGAAGAAAATAATACTTTTATTAAGCAAGGATACATTAAATTGATCCAATAACAAATTAAAGTTTCACAATGTTACAAAAGTTATATATATATATATATATATATATATATATATTAGTATTTAGATACTTGCTTACTTACACTTAGATTATTACACTTACAGTGTATGAATGTTATTGTTATTTGTATCAGAAACAGGTGGCATATAATTTTAGACATTAATATTGATTGATATGGTTCATTTTAGCATTTATCGTTCCATAAACCAAACATTTTGTGAAAAGTTTTACTTTATTAAGATCACAAGAATAATATGTTATTTATTGCAATGACTAATACATTTTTTGTGATAATTGCTCATAATTTCTTTTTTTCTCTTTCAACCTCAGACTGAATGTGCTAATTTCATAAGAGTTTTGCACAGCTATAACCGAACCCATATCTATGCCTGTGGCACTGGAGCCTTCCACCCCACCTGTGCTTTCTTAGAGGTCAAAGGTCACAAAGAGGCAAGAAATTAAATTATGACTGCTTCCACACAGACTATTCTGAGTTTGTTCAGGTTTTCTATTTAATTGACTAGAATTCTTGAAAGAGTTTTAAAGTTTTATGAATTAATTTCTCCTGTATGGTTACTAATAATAATGTGTGTTGTGTACTATGATCACAGGACAGCTGGTTGCACCTCCACAGCAACACTGTGGAATCTGGCCGAATGAAATGTCCTTTTGATCCACTCCAGCCTTTTGCTTCAGTACTCACAGGTGAAACTGAATCAGATCTTCCTTCTCTTAAACACAAACCTGATGTAAAGAGCATTTTACTCTTTACACGTGATCGGCTTTGACCCAAGAAAAATCTGGTTTGTCTTTTCTGTCTGTCAGACGTTTTTTTTTTTCTTCAAGTTAAACCGACCCTTATGTTTGTGGAGTACTGTGGAGAAATGTCACACCCTGTCAAGAGTACCAGCTGTAAACTTTCCAAAATGTCCATTTTTTTTTTCTTGTGTTCCGTTTTATGTGTCGTTTTTCCAGCTGAGCAAAATTTGATTAATTACAGCCATTAGTCATTACAGAACCTTCCTTCCTGAGAAGGCCTGAATTAGGAAAGCTTTAAATTAATGGTTTACTCAAAAGTGAAAATTATGAGTACAAAACCAAATTGTGACATGCTCCAAAAAGGCCCAACAAATCATAGAAATCATCCAGAAATAGAGCATTTAAGAAGAAAATATGTATCTCTATTGTAGTAATCGAATCTAAAGTAATTAATGCAAATGAGAATTTTCACTTTTGAGTGAAGTCTTTCAACAGTGTGGATGAGTGTGTTCGTTTATTGACACTGACAGGCATAATCAACCGGGAACAACTCTGGCAGAACACAGAGCACATTCTGTGCTCCAAACCAGAAAGAAGAAGGGTGACGGCAAATGATAATGATGATGAGAGAAATCATTTTAGTTATTCTAAAAACATATTCCATAAACCCTTCTTGGTTGTCATGGATACTGGAGAGTTTGTAACTTGTGTTTTGAACTTTAGATCACAGGGCATATCACGTGTGTGAGGAAAAGAGAATATGATAGTGATGGCTGATGGTCAGCTGTTGTAACAGTGCCTGCAGCCTGACTGAGCACAGCTCAATGTTTACGCTGAGATGCTCCCTTTCTTTGTTTTCAGATCAGTATCTCTACGCTGGCACAGCGTCTGATTTCCTGGGCAAGGACAGCACGTTTAGCCGCTCTCTTGGCCCGACCCCTGACCAGCAGTACATTCGCACAGACATCTCTGAGGACTACTGGATCAACGGTCAGTTTTCCCCACCAGTCCAGTTTACACTCAGTGAATAACATACAGGCACATCTTATACTAAATAGGCGTTGATCTGTAAATGTGGGCTTTCGGAAGAAGTCTCACCAAGGCTGAATTTATTCTTCAGAAATACAGTAAAACTGTAATATTGTGAAATATTAACAGTTTAAATTAAAATAACGATTTTCTACTTCGATATATGTCGATATTTAATGTTTTCCTGTGATGGTGAAGCTGGATGTAGTGTTCAGTGTCACACGATCTTTCAGAAATGAATCTAATATGCTGATTTGCTGCTCAAGTCATGTTTTTTTATTATTATTATCAATGAAAACAGTTGCTCTTTAATAATTTTGTGGATCATTTTCTCAGGATTTTTTGATTAAAAGAAAGTCTAAAAGAAGAACAGAATTTATTTGAAAAATAAATATTTTGTTATATTTTACATTTCTTTACTGTCACTTTTGATCAAAACCTTTGATTGGTGTATAAAAAAAACATAATTTTGGCCAAACACACAATCCCAGTATATCTTGCTGCTTGGAGAGTCTTAACGCTTCAATCTTTTAGACATAGTCTTCTCTAAGTTATTCTGAGTTACTGGCACCTTTCACTTCTCTCCTCTTTGAGTCTTAGTCATATGCAGAGAGTCCAATATAATACAGTCTTTGTCTAGTCATTGAGTTAATGACTGTCTCTCTTCCACCTATGATTTTCCTTCTGAATGTTAGAGCTCTTCTAGAGGCTGATGCAATTTAATGGAGTTTAAACCCACACAGTCTATTTTCCAACCCTAAACACTCATTAACGGTCTGCTTTGTGTCCAAAAGGAAATGCCTACACTAAACTGTAGGATACAGTTTTGTCTTTATACTCTCTCACACACAAACAGTGGATATGAAACAGGGTCTTTGCTGTTTTAATAGACTTCCCTAACGTTTTAAAAGGGATTGTTGGATTAGTATCACATAAATCAATTAAAGCTGACCAGCTTTTCTCTCTCGTCCACAGAGGGCAAGTTTATTTCCGCCCATCCCATCGCGGACACCTACAACCCTGACGATGACAAGATTTACTTCTTTTTCCGTGAGGCTTCCCGTGATGGGAGCACTGCAGATAAGAGTGTGGTGTCTCGCGTCGCCCGAATCTGCCGGGTAAGTTCTGTCCTCACGCTGCCTGATCGGATTCAAACTCACCTCATCTCTTTGATCCTTCCACAGCACATGCCATGAAATGTGCTTCCCCTGGGAGGGGAGGCTTCCTGGTATGTTCCCCTTGATGTGATCTGCTGAAAGCGGACCAAACCACTGTTGTCAGGCGGGGAAATCATAGCAGTGGTCTGGTCATGTAATTGCTGCCTAAGTCGTTGTTCATGATGACAGTGGAAGTCCCTAGTGTAGGGAAATAAGTGTGCAAAGTGACTCCATTGTGTTCCACCCATCCCTTAACACCAGTTCACTACGAAGGCTGGGGGCATTACGCTAATACCATCCATAAAGAAGTCAAAGTTAGATTTGATGTCATCTGAAGTAGACGATGGGGAACTATAGCTCAAACATCACACTGACCACAAATTCGTCATTTTTACTCCCTTGAAAGGGCACTGTGGGAACTCCATTGTCAAGTCCAAGGTCATTTCTAAAGAAAGTGAGCAATTGAATCCCTTCTCAAGGTCGTCATCAAAGAATACAGAATATGGAAGTCATTTTGGATATGGATAATCAGTTTGTTATCCTGGGTGACAAATGAACAAAGTTTAATGTAATTCCATTGTTTTGAGCTAAATTACTCTACCCATGCAAGGTAAACAAAAACTTGGTAAAAACACGTGTTTATATACGCTATCATTTCTCTTATTCTGTTTTGTATTTAATTTATGAAGCAAAGAATGTATAGTCAGTTGATCATAATCAAAAGATATTACTGTAAAATAGACTGAAAATAGAATAATCGACTGACTGTACATTACTGTATACTGTTTACAGGTTCTTACCAAAATAAATGGAAATATTATTTTGAGGTATAGAATTATTCATTATTTAATTTTTTTTTAATTAAATGAGAGAAGATCATATATATGTGAGACCACAGAGAGTGATACAATAGACATGAAACCAGAACTGATATTGTTCAAAAGCTGATATTGTTCAGTTTAACGCGTTATTAACGGCATTAACGCAAACCCATTTTAACGGCGTTAATTTTTTTTATCGCGCGATTAACGGTCTTTTTGTCCTAGCAAACTTTGTCGTTTTTTCACATGCTTTTGCTACAGGAATCCATTTCGGCGTCTCGCGCTCGTCATCCACTCAAAGCCGGCTCGCAAGCCCAAACGTGTGTTTGCGGCGTGCCTGTTGTTTTGTTTATGGTCTTGATCCGCTTGCACTTTGGTCAAAGAAGCAACAAACCGTCCTCACGCCGCGCAAGCCATTGAAATGAAAGGGTTTCAGGGACGTTTTGTGCCACACACACTCGTTTCGGCTTGCGAGCCGGCCAAATAGTGGATGACGAGCACGAGACACCGAAATGGATGCCCTAAAATTCTGAATGGAAAGTTTACTTTTAAAAAGTTGCCATATTGTCCCATTGACAAGACCAAGTGATCTGTGTTTTGTCGTTGTGAACTGAGCTATCATCATCGCAGCACGTCCAGTCAGAAACACCACTTGATGATGGCCAAGCAAACACACACACACACACAGACACACAGATGATGCGAATTCTCCGCCCCCTCGCCAATATTAGGGCCTCGTCAGTATTTCTTTCACCCTTTTACTGATAGACAGTGTTACATTGTGTGAGAGATTATTTATAGGCTATATGTTAGTGTGAAATTGAACACTATTCCAATGTTATTTTCAATAATATTTTTTCCACTTTTCCACTTTTCCATATTGATAAGAGCATTAAAATGAGAAAAAAAAATAATGTAACAAAAAGAAATCAAGAGACATTTAGAATAGATAAAAATGTGCGATTAATCGCGAGTTAACTATGCCATTAATGAGATTAATCGCGATTAAACATTTTAATCGTTTGACAGCACTAATATATATACAGTATATATATATATATATATATATATATATATTTTTTTTTTTTAAATGTATCTTGTTGCTATATACAAGATACATTTAAATATCTTGTATACATTTTAGATACATAGGCATATATATATATATATATATATATATATATATATATGTATGTGTGTGTGTGTCATTAAAATATAAAAAAATAAATAAATTGGAATAATATTTTATAGTATTACTGTTTTTAGGTTATTTTTGTCAAGTAAATGCAGCCTTGATGGAAATTCTCCAATACCTATTTGTCTGAGTATATGTTGAAAACAGTTTTAAAGGGATACTCCACTTTTTTTTGAAAATAGGCTCATTTTACCACTCCCCCAGAGTTAAACAATTGAGTTTTACCATTATCCAGTGTATTCAGACAATTTTCTGTTATTTAGAAGAATATCAGTAACCAGACAGTTTCTGGTCTCATTGACTTCCATAGTATATTTTTTTCCTACTATGGAAGTCAATGAGACCAGAAACTGTCTGGTTACTGATAATCTTCTAAATATCAGAAAATCGGCTGAATGGATTCGAAAACGGTAAAACTGAACTGTTTAACTCTGGGGGAGTTGTAAAATGAGCCTATTTCCCAAAAAATGTGGAGTATCCCTTTAATGCACAGTGCTTCAATTGACCAATAGCAATCAAATATTGTAGAGAGCTGTGTAGTGATTTCAAGCAATTGTCCGTGCAAGTCAGCTGTCAACCTGCAAGTATAAAAAGTCAATGATTTAAAGCAGTTTCCTTAATGCTGTAGACGCATCCTCTCGGGCTGTATGCTATAAAAATTCCAAGCTCTATTGCAAAATTCTTGTTTCGAAGCGGGCCGGTTTTTATAGCTTTAGGAGTGAGCTGTAAAGCTATCCGAGGCCAGATTCCTTACTGGATAACTGGCCTAACACTAGAGAGGGCATCTTTGAAGATTAAAGAATTTGGAAAACGCCACTCCTAAACCTCTTTTAGGTCTTCGCCCCCCCCTTTTTCTCAAGTGTGTGTGTTATTCAACAGGGATAATGGCAGAGGATGAATATGTTTGCTGCTTTAAGTGGGTGTAGGTGAAATCATTGGAGTCCTTTGATTAAACCCTCCTGGCTATAATGAGGAGATTAATTTAGGTGTTCTCAGCATGTTTTCTCGTTCTAAGACCTCTCAGTGCTCTATTGTGCATCTAAAGACGTAAACCTGCTCTTGGAGTGTTCATGGAGAGGGTCGTTATATTCCCATTATAAACTCGCCTCACTCGCTCTTCACGATTTCTTCTCTTTTTCTTTGTCTGTCTCTTTTGTGTGTTGTGTGCCTCTTAAGTCTGTGTGTACCTGAGGGGTTTGTGGTGTTCTGTAGTCACATGCTTAATTAAATAAGCTGCTCTAATCAGTAGCAAATGCTGGTTTTACATGTTTACTGTAAAGCCTATACTGCAACTAGACTAAAGATTATAAACATGTGCTTTCATAACAACAACATTTAATGAACCTATATGCTTGCAGAATGATGTTGGGGGTTTGAGAAGTCTTACCAACAAGTGGACAACATTCCTCAAAGCAAGACTTGTGTGCTCCATTCCTGGACCAGATGGAGTGGACACACACTTTGATGAGCTGCGTAAGTGATGCGTTTTCTGTTCCTACTCCCTCTCACAAACACATATTTCAGTTTTATCATACTTCTTGGCATTTAAAAAGATGTTCATCGTGTTTTGTGTGTGTGTGTGTGTGTGTTACAGAGGACATCTTTCTCCTCCCTAGCAGAGATGAGAGAAATCCAATGGTGTACGGAGTGTTCACCACCACCAGGTGAGAAGTATTAATATTAATATTACTTCAGAGTATTAATACTTCATTGCTTTTGGTTTGGTACTGTAGCTTGAAATCCATTGAACATGTTGATGTGCTATAAAATTAGTTAAAATAGATTTTATAGATGGTAATTAGTAGGGCTGACTTCTAATAGTCGAGGATTCGACGATTCGATTCGGAGAGGTCTGATTCGACTATGAACGTTATAGTCGAATAGTACACGGCCAGTTCAACCTCGTATAAATCAGGTTATGTGTGTCTCCCGCTCACGAACGCTCACTCTTAACAGACACACGAACAGACACACTGTCCCCGGCGCTGCTCGCGTGTCACAGTAACCCGGTCGTCTCATTCAAAACAGCCAGCCGTTGCGGTCAGCAACCCGCCACACATTGAATACTCAGGCTGCGGATGTAAGTTACGTGTCCGCCCCAGCGCGCTCACACACAATAAACTCCTCACCTCCGGCGCCGCGCACTCGCTATATTCCCAGCACATCTAGTAGATGCATAACGCAAACCCAGTCAAACGTTTGACTGCAGTATCTTATGCGCCTCATAATCCGGTGCGCCCATATGAAAAATTTTCTAAAATAGGTCATTCATTGAAGGTGCGCCTTATTTAAAGTGCGGAAAATACACTATACATGCGTTTTAATTCTGTGAATTACACTGCTCAAATCAGATGAGGAAGGGTTGGCTCTCCACAAAACATAAAATATTATTTTTCGTGTTCACAGAGGAAAAAACAATGTTACAGACGTGACAGTTCTCCGACGGACACAAGCGCTCTTAAGCAGCACTTAAGGACTGCTTTAAAACTTTCACAGACCTCAAAAAAAAGCACAAAGCCTTTCTTTAAAGTGAATTTCGTTTTTTTATAATTTTTTTCTTGATTTTAATTAATGTTTCATCAACCAACTGTCTGGATTTAATAAATAAGAAGGAAAAGCAGACAGTTACTGATAATCAAGGCACGGAGGCACCAATGTGCTGGAGCTCGTCTCATAAATATAGCTACCGCAACTCAGCGTATAAGTATAGTCTACTCCACAGACCTGAAACATATCTATATTGAAATGTCTACTTGTAAATAGAACGATTCAAAACGAAAGAAAACGTAATGCTCTCTGCTTATGAAATGAACTGTGGGTTTCTCTCTGGCGCATGCTCTATGCGAAGATCGCGCAGCATCGTCAACTTCATCTTTAATAAACAATTCAAATGTCTCCTTGCTATATTTGTTCTTTGTGACAGCTTTTTATTTTCTGCTTAGGCTAAAGCATTAAGTTGCAATTTACACGCTCACCACCACATCAAAAACATGATTGCATGATAAAAACATGAAAAATACCTAAACATAGCCTAACTGTTTAGAGAAAAAAAAACAAAAAAAAAAACAGAACGAATAGCCTAATGCGCATACATCCATCTCTTTTGTTTGAAATGGAAAAAATATAGCTGCTAGCTATATAGACCTATCTAAAAAAAAAAAAAAAAAAAAGGTTCGACTATCAGTCGACTATGGCAAAATCTAACGAATCAGATTCGACTGTGAAAATCCTTAGTCGAAAACAGCCCTAGTAATTAGTATAAAGTTGCCTATGTAGCATTCAGCTTCTTTAGTTTTTGTAACTTTTTAGGGGTTCAAGCACGAAGTGCTGAAACCCTATTGTTTTTGTACTGATTTTTATTAGGGGTTCAAGCACGAAGTGCTGAAACCCTATTGTAATTGTATTGATTAGGGGTTCAAGCACGAAGTGCTGAAACCCTATTGTTTTTGTACTGATTTTTATTAGGGGTTCAAGCACGAAGTGCTGAAACCCTATTGTAATTGTATTGATTTTTATTAGGGGTTCAAGCACGAAGTGCTGAAACCCTATTGTAATTGTATTGATTTTTAGGGGTTCAAGCACGAAGTGCTGAAACCCTATTGTTTTTGTACTGATTTTTATTATTATTATTATTCTCCCCTAAAACGCATCGTGCAGACCAAACCGTAAGTGCTGGAGCTCTGAAACTTTGTCAGATGGTAGTACAAAAATCGAGGAGAGGTTATCAAATTATGAGCCCGATTGGCCCATAGGTGGCGCTATAGCGACCAATTGCGTGAAACTGCTCATAACTCCTAGACCGTAAGTCGTACACTCAAGTGTCTTATATCGTTGGAAAGCTGGTCACCTGACGAAAAAAACGTATATCTCCGATTTCATTTCCGTCATGATAGATTTTCCGCCATTTTGAATTTTGTCGAAAAATTACTTTTGCGAACTAGTCCCTGGATTTTTGCCCGATCGGAACCAAACCAGTGCAGAAAGGTTCTCTGGAGTCTGAAGATCAATAATTATCAAAAAAATGTTGAAATTTCTCGTTCCGGTCGCTAGGGAAAGCAAAATAAACGTTGTGGGAGGAGCCTATTTTACTAAAATGGCTATAGCTCGAGAAGTAAATGAGATATCTTCACCAAACTCGGTACACATGTGTAAGAGTTCAATTTGAGGTGACAGTAAAAAAATCGCGACGATTGAACACTAGGTGGCGCTATAAAATGAAAAAAACAGATATACACCTGACCGTCAGTCCGATTGACTTGAAAATTGGTATGCAGTGTCTTGGTCCAAGGCCTCATGTAAGTCTATGAGGACATTGGTGTATCTCAAAAAACATGGCCGCCATCGGCCAATGAAGTTTGAGCATCTATGAAACAAGGTTAATGAAGGCCGATCGGAACGAAACTCGTTGGGAATGTTCGACTCATGGCCCTAGAGGTCTGTAAGAATTTTGAAAGAAATCGGCCACTAGTTGGCGCTAACGAGTTTTATTGCTCTGTAATCACGTGGTGTTGCACACACCCCCACAAAATGTATATCAATTGATAGATCTCCTCATGATGAACAACTTTGCCTCAAGAACCATTGCTGTCAATCAATTCGTTCGTTAAATATTCACGAATATGTTAAAAACCTACTTTTGCGAACTAGTCCCTGGTTTTTTGCCCGATCGGAACCAGACTAGTCTAGGATAATTCTTTGGACTCTCTTGATTAATAATTATCCAAAAAAAGTTCAACTTTGTCATTTGTCTTGCTATAACAGGGTCATTTACAAAAGGGCGTGACAAAAAGCCCCCAAAAGCCTGTAAATCCTAAAGGAAAACTCAGAACTTTACAAAAATTGATGAGCATATGTGTCATAACATGCTGAAGAAGCATGCACAGTTTCATGGAGATCGGACCATAGGTGGCGCTATAACTGTTAAAAAGCTTTAAAACCATGCATTTCCAATGGTAAATTGCCAGTATTGGCTGTAAATGGTGTTTTCCATCTCTGATCATATCATAATGTTAAAACCAGTGCAGTACAATTCTCTGGACTCTCTAGATCAATAATTATAACAAAAAGTTGAACTACGTCATGTGGATGACTATAATAGGATGGCTTCAACATTTAGTGTGTTGAAGCCATCTATTAACTTTCAGTGTCCCTGAAAGCGTTGATCTCTTCAATAAACAAGTCAGAACACGTGACATTAAATAATCATGAACATTTTCAGACAGATCGGACAAAATATGCCTAAATAACAGTTAAAAAGGTGAAAATGATGGTCTGTTAAGCCAATAAGTGGAGTTTTACTGCCACCTGCTGTTCAAAATAGTAAGTTGTCATATATAATTCATATTATGACTATCAATTCACTAATTTAACATTTACAATCATATTTAGTCAAAAAGTACTATGACAACTGTCATATTGAATTAAAATCTACACACACTCATTCAGTTGTAGATAAATGATATGAATACCTACCACTGTTGTCACTGTTTTTAACAGTTTTATAACATTAGATTACAAAGAAATATCCCAAAGGTGTGTGTGTGTGTGTGTGTGTGTGTGTGTGTGTGTGTGTGTGTGTGTGTGTACATCTCTGATCATATCATAATGTTAAAACCAGTGCAGTACAATTCTCTGGACTCTCTAGATCAATAATTATAAGAAAAAGTTGAACTACTTCATGTGGATGGCTATAATAGGATGGCTTCAACATGTACTGTGTTGAAGCCATCTATTACTACACTTTCAGTGTCCCTGAAAGCGTTGATTTCTTCAATAAACAAGTCAGAACACGTGACATTAAATAATCATGAACATTTTCAGACAGATCTGACAAAATATGCCTAAATAACAGTTAAAAAAGGTGAAATGATATCAAAATGATGGTCTATTAAGCCAATAAGTGGTGTTTTACTCCCCTCTGCTGTTCAAAATAGTAAGTGTCTCACAACTCAACTATAATTAATATTATGACTTTATTAATGATCTATTTTAACATTTGCAATCACATTTAGTCAAATATTGAACACAATCATTTTTTTTTCAAAGTTTATCACTTCAGTTGTTCTGAATCTTCACATAATTGCTATTAACGTGGTAAATAGCTATACTATATTCCTAGAATCACATTAAAATCCAATCATCCAAGCCCCAATCACTGTAAATAATGATAAATCATGCTAGAACATGGTAAATTAATGTACACTATGGTCAGAGGTGTAGTGGTAAAAAAAGAGGTGGGTAAACTATAAATTCTGGTGGACCACGACGTGTTAAATTTGATAAATAAATTAAAATATTTCGAATAATAAGACACTATGGGCTATTACCCTAGGGGCTGATCAAATTAAATCATTTACACTAAAAAATCACAATTGCATAAAATAATGTTATGACATTTATTTAAATTTACATAAGAAACTGGGAAAGAATGATACTACTTTTAAACATTTAACACTAAACCGCCAGTAGGTGGTGGCAGGCGACCGTCTTAATGAGTGAGTCATTGATTCATTCATTCAAACGATTCGTTCAAACGGCTGATCATTCAAGAATGAGACCGATGTTTTTGAATGGGTCTTTGAATCTTTGACTCAATCGATTCGTTCAAAATGCTGAATCATTCAGTAAACACGTCGAGTGTTCCTGTGACATGTGCCGTGGTTCTGCTGTGATTATTGTTTGGAACTATTTTCGCTGCTGAAACAGAACAAAAACAGCCAATATAGCATCTAAAATGTAAGTGATTTAATTTTTTACTGTTTATTGAACTGTTGTAGGAAATCAATGTCACATTTTCAATCGTGATGGTGTTCAGGAAAAATAAGAGACCCCATTTACACCTGGTATTAAAATGCGATCTATATCCAGATAAGTTATCCGGATAATAAGTACCGATTCCATTTACACCTGGCCACATAAATGTGTTTTTGCAAAACGGATATAAATCCGATCCTAAACTCCCGCGTATGCAGAGATTTAATGGATTGCACGCCACCAAAAGCAACATCAATAAAAGAGTGGCAACAGCGCTGGTAAGATAATTTCGTTTCTTTACTTGAAGATGATTGTGTGTTAAGCGTCTGTGAGTTACTTTCACTTTTATTTGCGATGTTTGCACGTTGGCTCGATGAATAGACGCTCAGCTGCTCATCTGCGGTGATGGGTGATGATCCGTGTCGCAGTAGCGCCGTCATATCTGACAATAACATGACATATATAGCCTATATAACAAGCTCACTCGTTTATTTTTTTGCCTTTTTGGGAGGAGTAAAATATACATATGTGGTTAACAACCAGATTGCGTTTACACCTAGTAAAGATCCGGACACAATGCGAGCCAGACTACCTGCAGATGTGGTCAGGCAGATCCAATCGCGATCCGATCACAACGCGTTTACACCTTGCATTAACATGCGTTTTTTATTATCCGGATAACTTATCTGGATACAGATCGCATTTTAATACCAGGTGTAAATGGGGTCTGAGTGTGTTCTGCGCTCATTTGTGTAGATTTCTGCTCGAGAGGCTGCGCGAGGGTCAACAGTGCAACCTTACCGTCAGTAATAGTCAACAACACAGTAATGCAGCGCATTATGAAAGAGTTCGTCTTAGGTTTAACAACCTATGAACTAATAATGAACAATATATAACTAAAACGACACAAGCTTAATTTAAAATGTCTTAGGAACCACATGCAGGATATTTAGAGGTGGATAAACGCAATTGAGAGGTGGATAAATGCACTTTGGAGGTGGGTAAACGCTATTTCCGAATATTGGGAGGTGCGTAAACGGCGTTTATGTGCATTTAGCCTCCACTACATCCCTGACTATGGTAAATCATGCTAGATTCATGGCATACTGTATAAGTTAGCTGTAATAGCACTGTTGTCCACTAGATAGAAAAGCAGAATTAGGCATTTTTGGTGACACTTTACAATAGAGTCAGAAAATGTCAAATGATATGGAACAATGAATGAGGCAGGAAGAAAACTAGTTTTTTTCCAACACCAGTCTTAATTTATTGCATCATGCCTGTTGATTTTGGATCAATGCATTGTTTGTGTGTTGTTGCATAAGGAGATAAAGAAATAATACAATTGGTGACAGTGATCAATCAACACAAAAGGAACAATGATATAAATGAACAAAGATATGAGTACTAATCACAATAAAACAGGCTGTAAAAAAATCATTGAAACAAACAATCTTTCAACATGGCTCAGGGCACATGTCTGGCAAACAAATTAATCAATTAGCAGTGCACAGGCTGACAGTGCCATTAAATCATAAAAAAGCATAAACAATGTAAACACAATCAAATTAATTGATGTACTCACGTAATTCATGAAGACACCCACAGTTATTACTTTATAGTGTATGAATTCTTTAATTATATCCATTATAATAATTATGGGTATGCAATATTGGTTGATGTTTTTCTATAAATCCAGCAATGAACATGTAACAAGAAAAGTCATTGAGAAGAAAATAATAGTCAGCCATTACCTCATGAACCATGGTTAAACCAACAACTAATAAAATACAATTGTGAACATTATGAACACCAACACCACGGTGGAGGACGCTTAACAGACAGAATAAGTTAGGGATTACGCAAAGCCTGCGGGTTTGTATTCGCTATAACAACCGCCTCGCTCTACATTACCCTGCTTATTACATTGCTACCTACCAAGTAAATCAGTAATTTGACTCAAAATATAGATATAAACAGGAGTTTATTGATTTAAAAAACGATTGCCGATAAAAAAGAAAAAGTCCGTTCTGTCTCTACGTTTAGAATCCATGGCAACGCTCTGTTTTTCATGGCAACGGTGTGTTATACTTATAAGCAGCGGCCTGTTCTAATAACAGACCGCACTCTACATTAGAATTCAACCAAGCCATATAAGAAACAAATAATTACCGTTACCAGCTAACAGAGCTACGTAAACAGAGCGAACAGCAGAGCACCCGTCTGCAGACGTCAATAATGGAATATACTCCCGATCAAACTCCGCTTCCCGAAAGTTATAAACTGCCTCTGGAACCTAGTTAAGGTACAAACATCTATTCAACAAAAATAGTGATGCAGTTAAGTGTTTTTTCGCTCAGCCGAGCCCTCTCTGTTGCTGTGTGGAGCAGCCTGTGTCAGTCACCTCTTCCTGAACGTCGCTCACTCAACTCGCGCACTGCGGTCTCGTGAGGAACGCAGCTTTTTGACATACAGTATTTCTTGTTCCCGAACACAAATATTTTTTAAGTATTTGTTCGGAATAAGTATTCGTAAAAAACACATTATTTGTGCCTTTCCGAATACCGTATTCGGCTCCACCCCTAGTACACACTATATTTTGCATAGTTAATTTATTTAACAAATTTCTTTTTGTTAATGTTTTGCAGTCATACTATACATATACTGTACACACTATAAATGTGTGTGTGTGTGCGTGCGTTTGTGTGTAAGCATGCTTTATGAAGTTAACATGAAAAAAATGGTTTGCTTTAGTGCAGAATATTGGAGAAACAAAGTATTTCAAAATGGAAGTGTGCCAATAAGTGGTCTTCTACTGCCCTCTGCTGGCCACTTTTCTTATTAATAGTCTTTTCACTTGCTATATTGTGGTAAACCATCCTATAACATGGTATATCAAGGTAAATTATGGAAAATCATGTTAGATTCATGTTAAATCATACTAGAACATGGTAAATCATGAAAAATCACATTGAAATATGGTTTATCATGGTAAATAATGCTTGCTACATAAAACTTAATGTCTTTTGATGCTTTTGTGCTTAAAGGCCTTAAAGGCCTAAACTGCTTGAACCCCGCAAAATGCTGCTTGCAGCTTTAATTATTATTATTATTCTCCCCTAAAACGCATAGTGCAGCCCAAACCGTAAGGGCTAGAGCTCTGAAACTTTGTCAGATGGTAGTACAAAAATCGAGGAGAGGTTATCAAATTATGAGCCCGATTGGCCCATAGGTGGCGCTATAACAACCAATTGCGCGAAACTGTTCATAACTCCTAGACCGTAAGTCGTACACTCAAGTGTCTTATATCATTGGAAAGCTGGTCACCTGACGAAAAAAACGTATATCTCCGATTTCATTTCCGGTATGCAAATTTTTCCGCCATTTTGAATTTTGTCGAAAAACTACTTTTGCGAACTAGTCCCTGGTTTTTTGCCCGATCGGAACCAAACCAGTGCAGAAATGTTCTCTGGAGTCTGAAGATCAATAATTATCAAAAAAATGTTGAAATTTCTCGTTCCGGTCGCTAGGGGAAGCAAAATAAACGTTGTGGGAGGAGCCCATTTTACTAAAATGGCTATAGCTCGAGAAGTAAATGAGATATCTTCACCAAACTCGGTACACATGTGTAAGAGTTCAATTTGAGGTGACAGTAAAAAAATCGCGACGATTGAACACTAGGTGGCGCTATAAAATGAAAAAAACAGATAAACACCTGACCGTCAGTCCGATTGACTTGAAAATTGGTATGCAGTGTCTTGGTCCAAGGCGTCATGCAAGTCTATAAGGACATTGGTGTATCTCAAAAAACATGGCCGCCATCGGCCAATGAAGTTTGAGCATCTATGAAACAAGGTTAACGAAGGCCGATCGGAACGAAACTCGTTGGGAATGTTCGACTCATGGCCCTAGAGGTCTGTAAAAATTTTGAAAGAAATCGGCCACTAGTTGGCGCTAACGAGTTTTATTGCTCTGTAATCACGTGGTGTTGCAAACACCCCCACAAAATGTATATCAATTGATAGATCTCCTCATGATGAACAACTTTGCCTCAAGAACCATTGCTGTCAATCAATTCGTTCGTTAAATATTCACGAATATGTTAAAAACCTACTTTTGCGAACTAGTCCCTGGTTTTTTGCCCGATCGGAACCAGACTAGTCTAGGATAATTCTTTGGACTCTCTTGATCAATAATTATCCAAAAAAAGTTCAACTTTGTCATTTGTCTTGCTATAACAGGGTCATTTACAAAAGGGCGTGACAAAAAGCCCCCAAAAGCCTGTAAATCCTAAAGAAAAACTCAGAACTTTACAAAAATTGATGAGCATATGTGTCATAACATGCTGAAGAAGCATGCACAGTTTCATGGAGATCGGACCATAGGTGGCGCTATAACTGTTAAAAAGCTTTAAAACCATGTATTTCCAATGGTAAATTGCCAGTATTGGCTGTAAATGGTGTTTTCCATCTCTGATCATATCATAATGTTAAAACCAGTGCAGTACAATTCTCTGGACTCTCTAGATCAATAATTATAACAAAAAGTTGAACTACGTCATGTGGATGACTATAATAGGATGGCTTCAACATTTAGTGTGTTGAAGCCATCTATTACTACACTTTCAGTGTCCCTGAAAGCGTTGATCTCTTCAATAAACAAGTCAGAACACGTGACATTAAATAATCATGAACATTTTCAGACAGATCTGACAAAATATGCCTAAATAACAGTTAAAAAAGGTGAAATGATATCAAAATGATGGTCTATTAAGCCAATAAGTGGTGTTTTACTGCCCTCTGCTGTTCAAAATAGTAAGTGTCTCACTACTCAACTATAATTAATATTATGACTTTATTAATGATCTATTTTAACATTTGCAATCACATTTAGTCAAATATTGATCACAATCATTTTTTTTGTCAAAGTTTATCACTTCAGTTGTTCTGAATCTTCACATAATTGCTATTAACGTGGTAAATAGCTATACTATATTCCTAGAATCACATTAAAATCCAATCATCCAAGCCCCAATCACTGTAAATAATGATAAATCATGCTAGAACGTGGTAAATTAATGTACACTATGGTCAGAGGTGTAGTGGTAAAAAAAAGAGGTGGGTAAACTATAAATTCTGGTGTATTATTTCGAATAATAAGACACTATGGGCTGTTACTCTAGGGGCTGATCAAATTAAATCATTTACACTGAAAAAACACAATTGCATAAAATAATGTTATGACATTTATTTAAATTTACATAAGAAACTGGAAAAGAATGATACTACTTTTAAACATTTAACACTAAACCGCCAGTAGGTGGTGGCAGGCGACCGTCTTAATGAGTGAGTCATTCAATTCATTCATTCAAACGATTCGTTCAAACGGCTGATCATTCAAGAATGAGACCGATGTTTTTGAATGTGTCTTTGAATCTTTGACTCAATCGATTCGTTCAAAATGCAGAATGATTCAGTAATGAAAACACGTCGAGTGTTCCTGTGACATGTGCCGTGGTTCTGCTGTGTTGTTTGGAACTATTTTCGCTGCTGAAACACAACAAAAACAGCCAATATAGCATCTAAAATGTAAGTGATTTAATTTTTTACTGTTTATTGAACTGTTGTAGGAAATCAATGTCACATTTTCAATCGTGATGGTGTTCAGGAAAAATAAGAGACCCCATTTACACCTGGTATTAAAATGCGATCTGTATCCAGACAAGTTATCCGGATAATAAGTACCGATTCCATTTACACCTGGCCACATACATGTGTTTTTGCAAAACGGATATAAATCCGATCTTAAACTCCCGCGTATGCAGATTTAATGGATTGAACGACACCAAAAGCAACAGATATGAGCTGCATTTCGTTGATCATCAGCTAATTTCCAAATCAAAGACATCAATAAAAGAGTGGCAACACCGCTGGTAAGATAATTTCGTTTCTTTACTTGAAGATGATTGTGTGTTAAGCGTCTGTGACTTACTTTCACTTTTATTTGCGATGTTTGCACGTTGGCTCGATGAATAGACGCTCATGAGCGGTGATGGGTGATCCGTGTCGCAGTAGCGCCGTCATATCTGACTATAACATGACTTATAGCCTATATAACAAGCTTACTCGATTATTTTTTTGCCTTTTTGGGAGGAGTAAAATATACATATGTGGTTTCAACAACCAGATTGCGTTTACACCTAGTAAAGATCCGGACACAATGCGAGCCAGACTACCTGCAGATGTGGTCAGGCAGATCCAATCGCGATCACAACGCATTTACACCTTGCATTAACATGCGTTTTTTTATTATCCGGATAACTTATCTGGATACAGATCGCATTTTAATACCAGGTGTAAATGGGGTCTGAGTGTGTTCTGCGCTCATTTGTGTAGATTTCTGCTCGAGAGGCTGCGCGAGGGTCAACAGTACAACCTTACCGTCAGTAATAGTCAACAACACAGTAATGCAGCGCAATATAAGAGTTCGTCTTAGGTGCCTGTTGACTTTGGATCAATGCATTGTTTGTGTGTTGTTGCATAAGGAGATAAAGAAATAATACAATTGGTGACAGTGATCAATCAACACAAAAGGAACAATGATATAAATGAACAAAGATATGAGTACTAATCACAATAAAACAGGCTGTAAAAAAATCATTGAAACAAACTATCTTTCAACATGGCTCAGGGCACATGTCTGGCAAACAAATTAATCAATTAGCAGCGCACAGGCTGACAGTGACATTAAATCATAAAAAGGCATAAACAATGTAAACACAATCAAATTAATAGATGGACTCACGTAATTCATGAAGACACACACAGTTATGCATCAAAATGCCAGGAAAGAGTGCAAAGAATAAGCCAAAGGGTTCACAATCAATTTATAGGCAACAGGTGAGTCGTGCATGGTGAAGTGGCAGAGTCTCATTGAAAAAGCGAAATGGAGTTGAAAGAGATTAGAAAGGAAATCTTTTCAATTACTATTATGAATTATTTAATTATATCCATTATGCAATATTGGTTGGTGTTTTTCTATAAATCCAGCAATGAACATGTAACAAGAAAAGTCATTGAGAAGAAAATAACAGTCAGCCATTACCTCATGAACCATGGTTAAACCAACAACTAATAAAATACAATTGTGAACATTATGAACCCCAACACCACGGTGAAGGACGCTTAACAGACAGAATAAGTTAGGGATTACGCAAAGCCTGCGGGTTTGTATTTGCTATAACAACCGCCTCGCTCTACATTACCCTGCTTATTACATTGCTACCTACCAAGTAAATCAATAATTTGACTCAAAATATAGATATAAACAGGAGTTTATTGATTTAAAAAACGATTGCCGATAAAAAAGAAAAATAGTCCGTTCTGTCTCTACGTTTAGAATCCATGGCAACGCTCTGTTTTTCATGGCAACGGTGTGTTATACTTATAAGCAGCGGCCTGTTATAATAACAGACCGCACTCTACATTAGAATTCAACCAAGCCATATAAGAAACAAATAATTACCGTTACCGAGCTAACAGAGCTACGTAAACAGAGCGAACAGGAGAGCACTCGTCTGCAGACGTCAATAATGGAATATACTCCCGATCAAACTCCGCTTCCCGAAAGTTATAAACTGCCTCTGGAACCTAGTTAAGGTACAAACATCTATTCAACAAAAATAGTGATGCAGTTAAGTGTTTTTTCGCTCAGCCGAGCCCTCTCTGTTGCTGTGTGGAGCAGCCTGTGTCAGTCACCTCTTCCTGAACGTCGCTCACTCAACTCGCGCACTGCGGTCTCGTGAGGAACGCAGCTTTTTGACATACAGTATTTCTTGTTCCCGAACACAAATATTTTTTAAGTATTTGTTCGGAATAAGTATTCGTAAAAAACACATTATTTGTGCCTTTCCGAATACCGTATTCGGCTCCACCCCTAGTACACACTATATTTTGCATAGTTAATTTATTTAACAAATTTCTTTTTGTTAATGTTTTGCAGTCAAACTATACATATACTGTACACACTATAAATGTGTGTGTGTTTGTGTGTGTGTGTGTGTGTGTGCGTGTGCGTGCGTTTGTGTGTAAGCATGCTTTATGAAGTTAACATGAAAAAAATGGTTTGCTTTAGTGCAGAATAGTGGAGAAACAAAGCATTTCAAAATGGAAGTGTGCCAATAAGTGGTCTTCTACTGCCCTCTGCTGGCCACTTTTCTTATTAATAGTCTTTTCACTTGCTATATTGTGGTAAACCATCCTATAACATGGTATATCAAGGTAAACTATGGAAAATCATGTTAGATTCATGGTAAATCATACTAGAACATGGTAAATCATGAAAAATAACATTGAAATATGGTTTATCATGGTAAATAATGCTTGCTACATAAAACTTAATGTCTTTTGATGCTTTTGTGCTTAAAGGCCTTAAAGGCCTAAACTGCTTGAACCCCGCAAAATGCTGCTTGCAGCTTTAATTATACTTGTAATTGAATCGCAAAATGTTTCTACTGAATCTTCTACCATTAAATCTTTATTTTCTTCACAATGCTTACTGAAAGAATTCCAATCTGCCTTCTCATTCAACCATTTCTTTTGTAGTACATATTCTGGATTATAATCTACATTCATTTTACAAATAATTGGGAAATGGTCACTTCCAACCGTGTTCTCCCCATTAATTTTCCATTCACATAATTCAGCCATACTATTTTGTTATTAATGTTAAATTAATAATATATTAATTTAACTGTTATATTATACCTAGTTCCTTCTCCTGTGTTTAAAGTCCCCGTGAACCGGAAGTTGCAAACGATTTTTCTCCAGTGCTGTGACGTATTTCCAAGTGAAACGGAATATTGAACAGAGGGCAGGGTTTTACTCTAGCGCTCCTCCTCTCCATCTCTCGCTCATAGCAAACTAACGGTTTGAGGGGAGTGGTTAAGCGTTTCCCCACCCAAGTTGTGAAACCTACGTCATCAGAAAAAGAAACTGTTCCAGACCGGAAGTAACTTTTCAGATTTTGATTAAAGATTACCAAGGTAAAACATTTTTTAAATATATTTTTACTTGCACGGATTAATTGTTCACCACAAGACTAGTAATATGCGCTAACAAAGTAAATAGGTTCAATTTTGATTTCACGGGGACTTTAAACAAACTAATGATCTTTCGTCCATGAGCTGTTCTATTACTTCCCCATTATAATCTGTATTTTTACTCCCCCATAACCAATTATGAGCATTAAAATCACCACACCATAATTCTTTTTTCTCTTTCTTAATCTTTTCAAACAATTTTATTGATATCTTCTTATATGGATTATAAAAATTATATACTACAATTGAATCTTCTCTAAAATATATTTCTACCACTACACATTCCATATCTTTTACCTCACATAATTCCCTATATACAGTTCCTTCTTTTATAAAAGTTACCACCCCTCCCCCTTGTTTCCCAACTCTATCCTTTCGAATAGACTTATATCCTGGTAATGCAAATTGCAGGTTTGGCTTGAGCCAAGACTCTTGAACACAAATTATACTTGGCTTATGATCCAAATCCAATACAAATTTTTTAAATTCTTGACCATTTGCTACAAGGCTCCTTGCGTTCCATTGCATTACATGTATCACCATTAATCTACTCAGAAACTTGTGCAACTTCTACTGATGTTGCTCTGGTTAGAATTTCATGTATTGCACTTACTGAAATCCCAGAGATCCCTAGAAATTCTGAAGCAGCTTCTAGAATTGTTTTAATCTTTGCCGATCTGCTTGGCAACATAGCAGTGACATTAATTACCTTAAAAATAAAGGCTAGAAAGTTCTCTTTAGTCATTATTAATGTATTTTCTTTTATCACAAACTGTTGCTCTGGTTCCTTAGTTTTCTCGATTTTGTTCCTTGAATCTTGGTTGAGATTATCCCTCCTCTCTTCCCTCCTGTCCTCCTTACTTTTGCAGATATTCACTGCTTCCGCATAGGTGACTTTATGCTCCGTCTTGTATTTTTGTACTTCTCTTGCTTTAATTTGTACCTCACATCCTCCATATGCTGCACTGTGAGCACCTCCACAGTTGCAACATTTTAATCCATTTTCTTCTTCTTCTTCTTCTTCTTCTTCTTCTTCTTCTTCTTCTTCTTCTTCTTCTTCTTTTTTATTGGCGGTTGGCAAACAACTTTTAGGTGTGCATTACCGCCACCTTCTGATATGGAGTGTGGATCAAAATGGCTTTTCCTCACTGCCCTTTAAATAAATATATAAATACATAAAACCATAATAACACCAATAAATAACTTTAATAAATATTCATTAACATCATTAATATTCATACATTATCAATAAATACAATTTCCTAAGACAACAACATTTATATCCTTCTACTAAGAGCTGTTTTATTCAAAAAGACAAATATGGCTCTATATCCTACATGCCCTGAATTCATTTGTAATAATTCCTTCAAATCCAATCTAATTTTTTCTTTTCTCAACCAGTTTCTCAGCCTCATCCTTTCCTCATTATACTTTTGACAATAAATAATAACATGCTCTACTGTTTCATTGATATTACAGACCTCACACATCCCAGTTTCATGTTTCCCTAATAACTTCAGTGTACTATTCAATCCAGTATGCCCAAATCTCATTCTTGAAATAATGTCATCTTCCCTTTTATTCCTATTATTTTCCCTCATACCTCCTACCCTCTTCTGGATACTGTAATACATTCTTGCTTTTGTTTCTTTATTCCACTCCTCTTGCCACTTCTTCTTCATTTCTTCTTTGATTATGCTTTTAACTTCCGCCTTACTATAACTTATTACCATATCTGTTTCTGATTTTTTGGTTGCATTTTTGGCATATTTGTCTGCAATTTCATTTCCTTCTACTCCTATATGGGCTGGAATCCAAATGAATTTTATTATTACTCCTACTTTATTAATTCTATAAACCGCTTGGGCTATTTCCAACAAAATATCCTGTCTTGTTTCTGATTTCATGTTCTTAATACTGATTAATGCACTACTTGAATCTGACCCTAATGTAAACATACGATAGATGTAGACCTGTGAATGGATTCTTGATATCTTTTAAACTGTTGCCGTGGCAAAGCTTCATACTTTGAAATTATTTTAGGATGCTTTTGAGACTCTTAGCATGCTTGAAATTTTCATGAGAGTGTTAAAAAAAGACAATTTGATATTAAGAGCTATACAATTGAATATTTAAGAACAGTTTATTTCTCATTTCTTCCTGTATACACAGATGGATCAAGAAACCCAGAGATAGGTCGTACTGGATCAGCATTTTATGTTCCTGAATTTAAAATAGGGAAATATGGAAGATTAACAGATGGGACTTCTGTGTATACAGCGGAATTGGTGGCAATTCAGATGGCGCTTAGTTGGGTGGAAGAAGTGATGCCAAATAGAGTTGTTATATGTTCAGATTCAATGGCATCACTTATAAGCCTACAAACATATCAAACAGTTAGATATGACATCTATATAGAAATACTGAATATGTTGTATCGATTAAGGCAAACTGGAACAATAATAAAATTTGTTTGGGTACCAGCACATGCAGATATTCCAGGTAATGAAAGAGCTGATAGAATGGCTAAAGAATCACTTACATTGAACATTCCTACTATTACAGTTGCATTAAGCAGGATGGAAGGGAAAAGTATTATTAAAGCTGCCTGCAACCAGAAATGGCAAAGAAAGTGGAATGAATGTAAAACAGGAAGACATTTTTATAATCTACATAAAACTGTAAGACAAAGTATATTGACACAACATTTAAAGAGAGAGGATCAGGTTATTTTAACAAGACTAAGGATGGGACATACAAAACTTAATTCAACGCTTCATATTATAGGGAAACATGGTACTGGTTTATGCGAAATATGCCAAGTAAAGGAAACAGTTGAACATGTGTTGTTATTTTGTTCCAGGTATGAACTGGAAAGAAAGGATTTAAGTGAACTAAAGGAAATGGGATGCAAAGAATTTACAATCAATAACATATTGAACACAAAACAAGGATCCAGGGAAATTGTAAGGTCAGTTTTAAAATTCATAAAGAATAGTGGTCTTAGGACTAGAATATAGTCATCTTTTAACATACTTCTAGACTGAAATCACTTCACACTCCAGCACAGGTGGTGGCGGTATGCACCATAAAGTTGGTATGCAACCCGCCAATAAATCCCTAGAAGAAGAAGAAGAAGAAGAAGAAGAAGAAGAAGAAGAAGAACAGTTATGATGTAACGACGCGGCCAGTTTTTGACCAGTTTTTGGGAGAGGTCGGTGGTAAGAGAAGATGGGCAAACCGAGGAAAAAAAAAGAGGAAGTTGGATCAGAAACTAAAGCTGGAAATGATGAACCAGAGATTGAAGATGAAAGGGAGATGGAGTGGACACAGGTGGAAGGAGGGAGAATGAAAAGTGTTGAAAAAGCAAATAAAAAGAGGAAGAAAGATAATGAAGAGGAGTCAGTAAGTACAGATGATGATAGCGAAAGGGAAGAAATAGATGAAAGGAGAGAGGAAATAAAAATGATTATAAGATTTAAAGAGGGACAAGGAATAAAAGGAGTAAACCCAATTGAATTAACAAATGAATTGAGGAAACAAGCAGGGGAGATTAAATGTGCAAGAGTGCTTCAGGATGGAGCATTGATGGTGATATGTGAAAATGAGGAGCAGAGAGATAAGGTAAAGAAAATGAAGGTTGTGTGTAAACAAGTGATTACAGGTTGTAACCAAATAGGTGTAAAATCGTGGATGTGTGGAGTAATTACAGGGGTGCCATTGGAGATCAGTATGAAAGAGTTGATGAGGAATATTAAAGGAGGAAATGTAATTGAAGCTAAACGATTGCAGAGGAATAGGGAAGGTAATAAGGAAGAAAGTCTTTCTGTAATGTTACGTTTTGAAAGTAGTGATATACTTCCAAGTAAAATGATGATTGGATATGTTAGCTTTCGGGTAAGAGAGTATGTGCGAGCTCCGCTGAGATGCTATAATTGTCAGAGGTATGGGCATATTGCAAGTGTATGTAGAGCCAAAAAGAGATGTGCACGCTGTGGGGAAGAGCATGACTATGGAGAATGTGGAGGAAGTGAAGCAAAGTGTTGTAACTGTGGGGGGGGGGGGGCATAATGTGGCATATGGAGGATGTGAAGTTAGAAAGAGAGCAGTAGAAATTCAGAAGGAAAGAGATGGAAATAAGTTGTCATATGCAGAAGCAGTTAAAAAAGTGGATTCAAGGAAAAAGAAAGAGAGGGAGGAGAATGAGGAATGGAGAGATCGAGACAGAAATGAAGGAAAGGGAAGCAACAAATTGGATGGCACAATGATAGTGAGTAAAAAGAGTTTTGTGTTATTTATGGCAGAAGTCATAAACTGTACAGCACAAACTGAAAGAAGAACAGAAAAGATACAAATAATAGTGAGAGCAGCAGAGAGGTTCCTGGATATCAAAGGGCTAACATGGGAAATGGTTAGAGAAGGTCTAACTTCAGAAATTCAGCCTAGTCAAGAGTCATGGGATGGACTATAGTATTGATGTTAGTAATTTTACAATGGAATGCTAGAAGTCTGGTGGCTAATGGATTGGAATTTAAGGGTTATGTAAATAAGATGGGGACTAAGCCAGATGTGATATTTGTACAGGAGTCTTGGCTGAAACCTAAACTGGATTTTGTAATTAAGGGATATGCTTCTGTGAGAAGAGACCGGGATGAGGGAAATGGTGGTGGGTGTGTTACTTTCATTAAGTCCGATATTCAGTATAGAATGGTAGGGAAAGGAAGAGACATGGAGTATGTGGTGGTAGAGGTATGGAAGGATGATAAGAGTGTAGTAGTAATTAATTTTTATAACCCATGTAGACAAATGATATTGGAAGAGATGGTGGAAATAGAGGGGCAAAACAGAGAGAGGGTGATTTGGTGTGGGGATTTTAATGCTCATAGTAGTTTGTGGGGAGGAAGTGTAACTGACAGGAATGGGCAGGTAATTGAAGAATTAATGGAGGAGATGAACTTGATATGTCTAAATGATAGAGGAGGTACACGTGTAGACATGAGAACAGGTAAAGAAGCAGTGTTGGATTTAACTCTTGCTAAAAGTAGGTTAGGGGGCATAATTAGATGGAAGGTTTTAAGGAAATGTAGTATAGGTAGTGACCACTTTCCTATTTTGATTGAAATGTATATGAATAATTGTGTAGAAAGAAGTGAGAGAAGAGAAGGAAGGTGGAATTATGAGAAGGCTAACTGGACTGAGTATGAGAAAATTGTAGTGGAGGGTTTGGATATAAATGAAGTAAGAAACGCAGATGACATAGACGCTATAAGTGAGAAAATTATAGGAGTCATTAAAAGGGTGGCAGTAAGTAGTATTCCCAAGAGTAAAGGAAAAAGAAAGGTTAAAATGGTACCATGGTGGAATAAGGAGTGTGATGATGCTATTAGAAGGAAAAGGAGAGCATATAAGAAAGTAAGAAGAATGCATAGTTATCCAGATTTAATGGAATATAAGAGAGAACAAGCACAAGTAAAAAAGGTGGTAAGAAGGGCAAAAAGGCAATATTGGAAAGAGTTTTGTGATAAAATAGGGAGAAGTACACCAATAGGAGAAGTATGGAACATGATTAGAAGGATGAATGGTATAAGGAAGGAGATGGAATATCCTGTTTTAAATGAAGGGGAAGAAATAGCAGTAGGAAATTGTGATAAAGCAGAAATGTTTTGTAAGACATTTATAAAAATAAATAGTACAGAAAATCTGACTGAAGAATCTAAGAGGGAAAGGGAGGAAATATTAAAAGAACATCCTCATGTGTTGGACATGAAAGAGGAAAGAGATAGAGTAATGGATGTCCCATTTGGATTAACAGAACTAAAACGAGCACTGAGGAGAATGAGAGAAACTACTCCAGGTCAAGATGCAATCAGTTATCATATGATCAAACAGTTAAGTGAGGAGTCGTTGAGAGTTTTGTTAGAGTTCTATAATAAAGTGTGGGAAAGGGGGGTGTTACCAAAAAGTTGGAAAGAAGCATTGATACTGCCAATAAGGAAGCAAGGGAAGGATCCTAGTATGCCAACTAACTATAGACCAATAGCTCTTACTTCTCATGTAGGGAAAGTGATGGAGAGAATGATAACAGATAGATTAGTATATTTTTTGGAAAAAGAAGGAAAATTAACACCTTATCAAAGTGGCTTTAGAGTAGGAAGAGGAACTATGGATCCGGTAATGTGTTTAGAGGCAGAAATAAAGAAAGCTCTGTCAAACAAAGAATCAGTAATTGCTGTGTTTCTCGACATTGAAAAAGCCTATGATATGTTGTGGAGGGAGGGTCTTATGATTAAGTTGGAGGAAATGGGGATAGGGGGAAGAATGTTCAATTGGATTAATGACTTCCTTAAGGAAAGAGTAATAAGAGTGAGGGTAGGGGAATCTATATCATCTCAAGGAATAGTAGAAAATGGCACTCCACAGGGAAGTGTAATAAGTCCAGTTCTTTTTATAATAATGATAGATGATATATTTAGTAAGGTGGATAGGAGTGTTGGTAGGTCATTGTTTGCAGATGATGGGGCTTTGTGGTTCAGAGGAAGAAATAAACAGTTTATTATGGAGAAAATGCAGAAGGCGGTGGATGAGGTAGTTAAATGGTCGTATAAGTGGGGATTTAAACTATCTGTGGAGAAGACGCAAAGTATTATATTTACCAACAAGAAAGTAGATAATGATTGTAAGATAAAGATATCTAACAATGAAGTGGCACGAGTGGCATCAGTTCGATTCTTGGGGGTATGGCTGGATACTAGACTTACATGGAAAGGGCATATTGATAAGATCGTGAATAAGTGTAAAAGAGTTCTAAATGTAATGAAATGTATGGCAGGACAAGAGTGGGGAGCAGATAGAGGGGCGCTTCAAACAGTATATGTAGCAATGATACGATCTGTGCTAGATTATGGAAGCATGGCATATGGGTTGGCTGCAAAATCACAGTTGGCGAAGCTAGACAGAATTCAAGCACAGGCATTGAGAATTTGCTGTGGAGCATATCCAACTACACCTATAGCAGCAATGCAAGTGGAGATAAATGAAATGCCGCTTAATATCAGAAGACAACAGTTAATGGCTGTCTATTGGGCAAATCTAATTAGTCAGGATGAGATGCATCCAACAAGGAAAATATTAGAAGAATGTTGGGAACAAGGGAGGAAGAAATACAAGAGTTTTGGACGGGTGGTAGAAGATGATATCAAAGAGATGGGGATAGATAATAGATGTGTGCCAAGAGTAATACATCCGAATAATCCTATATGGATTTGTTCTCAACCAGAAATAGATTTAACCTTGTTGAAGATGAGACATAGAGAAGGAAGTAATGAGATGGAAGCAGTAAAAACAAATGAGTATTTAAGAAGTAGGTATGGAGAGCATATACGGATATACACGGATGCGTCCAAAAGAGGAGAGAGAATAGGCGTGGCAGTCTATGCACCAAAATTACAGGTGAGGAGGAAAGCTAGAATTAGTGATCAATTATCAGTATATACTGGGGAGCTGATGGCTATAGTGTTAGCAGTTCAATTAATTAAAGAAAGGAGAATTAATAATGCGGTCATATGTTCAGATTCATATTCAGCAATAACCAGTATTGATAATCAAAAATCAGAAACAAGACCAGATTTAATGATGGAGATCCTGCAGAATCTATTTGAGTTGAAGCAAAGTAAAATAGAAGTGCAGTTTATGTGGGTGCCAGCCCATGTGGGAATTAAAGGAAATGAAGAAGCAGATAAATTAGCCAAACAAGCAGTAGATGAGGAAATGGTAGAAATTGAGATAACACATAGTATAAAGGAAAAAAAATCAGTAATAAAAGAGAAAATGATTAAAAAGTGGCAACAATATTGGGATAATGAAAGTGTAAAAAGGGCCACGAAATCGACCCAAATTGAGGAATTCGATTCGTGGTGAAGGTTTCAAGCGCGTTCCGTCTTTTCCATGGCAAAGTGATGTTAATTAAATGCAACACATTTAATCTTATGTATTAACTCGTTTCATCTGACTCCATGATATCTGTGCATCATTAAATATGTTAATGCTTGACTATTACTTTTAACTTAATGAAAATAAAGTCAAAGTCTGTTAGAATAGCCAAATATAACAATTTATTATGTCAGGTAAATGTATCATTAGAATTCCACAAGATAATCAGAGCAAACCATCAAATGTTTTAGAACAAAGAACTTTACCCAACATATTACATGAGCTGAGTCTTGAAGACACAACATCACGGGCTGATCTGAATACAGAAAGCAGCCTCGAACTCTTGTTGCATCTCCCTTTATAATCAGACCTCACCTGATATGTAAATCACCAGGATACAATGGAAAGTTACTGAATCCCCCTTCCATGTTTATCGGGGGCAGACCATTTGCTTGGTTGTAATTTGCATTCAGACAACAAGGCAGAAGGTGTTAACTCAAAGACCACACTCCTTCATGTGACAGTGTTTCCTAAACTTCTTAAAAACCTTATTACCTTTTCTTTTATTACTTTGGGAATGAGACATTATTACCAGTCACCCTGAGACCATCAAAATGATTCTAAACAATCCTTAAAGATTATCAGATTCACATTAAAACCATAATCTTGTGTGAGCTTTCAGTATCATTGACTGAGAGAGTGAAAGAGAGAAGATGCAGATAAGATGTTCAGAAAATAGGGGGTAGGGTGTCAAATGTTAATTTGCAAGCAAGGCCTTTTGTCTTTAGAGGCCACTGGTCAGATATTTTCTCTTTAACCAGTTTTTCCAGTCTTACAAAAGTAAAGGGAGACATTTATATGCAATACAAAAGAAAGTGGGAGAAGGAAGGAAAAAGGGAGAAATAGAAGGGAGGAAAGTATAATTACAAGACTAAGAGTGGGACACACAGGTTTGAATAAAACATTGCATTTAATAGCTAAACACCCAACAGGATCATGTGATAAATGTGGACAGAGTGAAACTGTGGAACATGTGATTATTATTTGTAAGGGTTATGAAGAAGAAAGGAAAGTGCTAAGAGAAGCAGTATGGAGTGAAGGGAAGAAATTAACATTGAAGAATATATTAGAGTCAAACATAGGAAGTAGTACAGTTGATGTGTTGTTCCAGTTTCTGAATAATACAGGTTTAATAAAGAGATTGTAGGATTAATATATAGGATTAAGTAAGGAAAGCTAATTTGAATGGTTAAGAGTATGGTGAGAAGCGGGAGTTAAAGGGAGGTGGGGCGGATACTGGAGGAGCTGAACACGCAGCGCCAGTGGTTTTTTTTTTTTTTTTTAGGGGTGGGGAAGGATAGAAATCAAATGTTAAGTAATATAGGAACACATAATATTTTGGAGTCTGTGGTAAAGAACCTTTAATTGGGTTATTTTTACAAATTGCAATATGTTATTTTGTATAACTTAATGCAATCTATTTTGATGTCTGTAACCCCTCTATTATTGTTTTTGTATTTTTTTTTTCTCCTCTGTTTGCTGTTATTGTATTTTTTCTTTAATTTGCAATAAAAAAAAAAATAAATAAAAAAAATAAAAAAAAATAAAAAGTAATATAGGAAGTGGTTTTGATCCAAGCTACCAGATGATGGCAGTAATGCACTGATAAGTGCGGTTGCCAATAAAACAAAAGAAGAAGAAGAAGAAGAATGTAACGACGCATCGTTTACTGAAATCACGGGACCTTGGCAGTTTGAAACACTATTGAGAGATTAATACTCATTGAACACCAAGACAGATGGCAAACACAAGCAAGACCGAGAAGTTCCAACTGCATGTTCCGAATCTCGAGGAGTTATGTCAGGGTAATTATCGCATTTCATTTTAATGTGTGCATTTTTTTTGCATGTGTAGGCTAACTATTTCTTTCATTGTGCTTAAGTAAAACCAAATGACTTGAGTCCAAAGTTCAACGTGACTATTTTAAATCATTTTGATCTTTAAACGTATTTAAAGCAGACTAGCTAAATTCAAGGCGTAATAGTAAAAAAAAAAATCCTTAAAGATGGAAATGATATCCTAAATAAAAGGCAGAGGAATTGAAGAATCAATGTTAAACATTTATCGGCATGAAACGAAATTTGCTGGAGTATTTTACTCCCAATATGGGTTATGCCAATCTCTGGTTATGCGCAACAGATATTCTATTAAATAGATTGCATCGCTTCGGGTTCAGGTATTTTTGTTTCATTAAATAAAGAAAAAGTTGTTTTTACATTTTTAACATTTGGGAAGTACTCACACAAATTGCTTCAATACACTAAAGTTTTGTTATTTAAGAAATAATAATAAAGCAATTTAAACTAGTAGGGATGCACCGATATTAAATATATTTAAAATTTTAATATAACTTTTGAGAGTCTGTTTACATGTTCCAATCAGCATAAATCAAACTGTGCTCAAAAGTTTACAAAGATCTTGAAGAATCTGCAAAAATGTTAATGATTTTAAAGTTTTAATGTTAATGATTTCCTTTCTCCACTGATGTTCTAAGTTTTTAAAAGCGTTTCTAAGGATACTGATTTTTAGAAGGCATACTGAGATGATGAACGGGAACATGGTTTGTGTAACATTGGCAACACAGTATTAGCTGTTTGGTAATGTAGTCAAGCAAAAGGCTAATCATATTAATTACCATTATGTGTCCAACATTGTAGAGAGCGATATATAAAATTCATGACCATTGTTATGACCGGCTCAAAGCCGTGGCATAATTGGTTTACAAGAATAAATAAATAGAACAATATTGCCTATAAAACAAGTAAACATGGTCATCTGTAATGTCTGACTGATGCATGGATGTTAGTGTATCAAAGATAGAAAACTCCAAAACAAACAACAAGATAAAGTTAAACAAACAAACAGCCTAAGCTTTTACAGTGGGAAGAACAGGTGGACGACGTTCCCTTGATGAGGCCATACCCACTGGCCGGCCTTAGCAGGAAGAGTTTGAGACCCGTCACACCATTCTGATATATCGACTTGTATACGAGCCTGTATAATTAACTCTTCCACTTCTGAATTAGTTTCTAGGCCGAATCACAGCCCTCCTGTGTGTGGATAGCGTTTAAGCCACGGGTCTTAGACTCTTAGGTCTTATCACGGGTTCAGACGCCCTCTAAGGAGCTGAAGCAGGCTGGTGGCGGTCTGTTAAGAGCACTGCACAGACGAGAAATGAGAGGACATATTTAGAATTTTTTTTTTTTTTTTTTTTTTTTTACACCTTGAGGAAACACTCAGGGAAGGATACCACCGCAGTTCAGAAAAGGCCAGAGCCTGTTGCAATTCAGTAGGTTTAGAGTTGACAAAACAATACAAATCAAATCTGGTTTAGATCAGGTTCAGTGGGCTCACGATACTCTCATGGAGCTGAACTAGAGTATCTACCAGCTTCTTGTTCACCACTCTAATCAAGGCCCTTCTCCATTGATCGTTTAATTTGCCATTGGAGGGCAGCTCTTGGATATAATTTATATAAATTATACATTATTATTATGTAATAATTAGCAGCAAAAGACAAGCAATTTTGTCTACAATTTTTCACTATAAGTTGCTTTAATTTGGAACAAGAGATATAGATGGAATGGCTTTATTGCATCTGATATACTGTATGTCACTTATATCAAAGCTGATTAATCCATTTTTGTTTTGCAATCTCTTACCCAGAATAATACCTGCTCCTGAATGCAAGTTACCATGCCAGCTAAACACAGCTAAAAACCATTCAACCTTCTTGAGCCAGAAAAACCAGAGCTTGATTAAACTAACCTGGGTAGGAACTGAAAATAACTTCATGCAACTGGCCTCATAAGGATTCATCTGTGCAGTAAGGAGGATAGCTTTCTCAGAGTCCTTTATACAGTATCAGTCCGGGTAATGCCTTGTTGACACTGCATGATTTTAAAACGTCGGGCTGAACTGTGCGGTTCACACTACATGACCTGCTCTCAGTGAAATCAGGAGTATTCAAGTTGTTTAGCTGTTCACACCACACAACACATTATTGATCCACAACAGGAGGTAACTCACTGCACGAACTGACAACGCACTACATAGAGATACAACCACGATCAGATGATAAGAGCAAATCATTTTTGACTCTAATGATAGCTGTTTCAGTACTGTCTAAAACCTGAAAATAATCAAATAAATAACAAGTTGACAACAACTGTCACCCAACGATTCTATCTTGTCTACAAACCACATTTTGTCACGAAAAACCAGCAATAAAACGAACCAGAAATGACTCCAAACAGCACATGCGCCAATACCCAGCAAAGAAGAGAACACAACACACGAATATGAACGTCAGACAGAAACTAGTGCTGCACACTGTTTGCACAACGATCTGCTCTGAAAAAAAATGCAAAAGAAAAATTAAGATTTACCTGGTGTCCTCAACCCATGCGTTGCTATGATTGGCTGTACTCATAACATCACTCTGTTTGAGTCGTGCGACGGCTCTGGATATCTAGCAGGCTAGATATTTTTCTGGGCTCTGTGACGCGTCTGCGAGCGGTTTTGCTGTGTTGTTGGCTCTTTCAAACTAACAGATTGGCAAGTGTTCACCGTCCGCTAATCCCCCGCGATTTGCACGCGATAACACCCTGACCTGTCGGCGAGCTCAGTGATTTGCAAATCGGGCTTAAAATCTTGTAGTGTGAACTTGGCTTAATCCACAGATGTCTGTCCAGCACAATGAGACTCCTCATACTATGGCCAACATTTTTGTAGCCAGGTCCGTGGCGCTGCAGAGCTCTGCAGTTCCGAGTCAGAGCTATTCTCTTCTGTGTTTCAGCATCTTGGCCTGAAACACTTGCAGAGGACCAGCTTTCTGGCGGTGGCCTGACTGATGGAACCACTCTTCTAGTGGGCTCAGTGGGGGAAAACCATTCCAGGCCGAGCCTTTTCACTGCCTTGGGCATGATGTGGAGGAGTTCCTCATCAGGAAAATTGCTCTTGTCGCTGCAATGCGTTGCAGATCCTGCCCCACCTAACTTTTTTAGGGCTTCCATACTTTGTAGTGACTAATATGTTTGTGTGTTACAGTGCTGGAAACCGGACTGAATAATAATTTTTCTGATGTAAAAGTGTCTGTTGCCGACTGTCCAGATCTTACGCAAGAGCCTTTCAAGTTTCCTGTCAAGGGTAAGTACAGATGTACGGTAAGTCTGTATATGTCAAGGTGTAATAGGCTCTTTAAACAACATTTGTTACTTTGTATTAGGTATTTGTGGCAAACCACGTATTACTGATGTGGGAGGTGTACCCTATTTGATTCCTCTGGTCCAACTGGACAAGGTGCGTTAATGAACTGTAAATGTAATTTCAGAAAGAAACAAATTTGTAAAACTAACCGATTCCCCTCAAAGGTTTACAACATGAACCTTGTGTCCAAGGAGGTGGAGCTGCCTGGTGCATTTATTCTTGGGGCTGGTGCTGTCTCCTCCAAGACAGTTGGGATAAATGGAGAGGTCTGTATAATTACTCTAAAACCAGTGGCAGTTTTTCCACATTCGAATTTCAATACTTAAAAAAATAACGGTCCTTTTAGTTCTTTTACAAATATATTTAAATTTATGTTTAATTAGCAGTGGCATTCTTAAATGAAAATGTTTACTTCTGCGTAGTGCTACATATGGTGGTTTTGGTATAAAATACAAAATGCTGTCGTATCTACCAGCAAAATATAAACAAAAAAATCATATCACTATAAAACCTATTTTTCTTCTTGTAGGTTTAATAAAGAGTTCAATGGGGGTTTTAACACCGTATTGTCTTGTTTTCTCCTAGTTAATGCCTCTGGTGCTGACTGAAGCTGAGGGGAGACCTGCGGTGAATGGGAGTTATTTTTCCTCTGTCAACCCAGTGGATGGAAAATGTCTGCAGGAAAAGTATAGTGACAGGTTTCATGACTGTGACTTTGGCCTCCTTGCAAACCTTTATGCATGTGAGGGCAAACCTGGAAAGGTATGAGCCATGGGGACTTTGCGTGTCTGTACGCCCTCAGTTCTGTTATTGAGTTACTACATGGAGTTTTTCCTTTAATAATGGCTATAAGTAATGAAAAGATTATTAGGAGTGAGCTACAGATAATTATTAAAGGAACCCCAAACCACTTCAAAGGTTTTGGGCCAATAAATGTTTTTAAATGGTTTTTAAAATAAGTATTTTATGTTTACCATGGCTACAAATAGTTGAGCTAAAATACAGTAAAAATGTGAAATAGTATTATTACCATTTAAAATAACTGTTTTTATATTTTAATATATTTTTTTTAAGTTTTGTAATTTTATTCCTGTGATGGCAATGCTGAATATTCTGCAACCATTACTTCAGTCTTCAGTGTCACTTAAGGCCAATTTATATTTCTGCGTAGGGTGCGCGCAGTAGGTACGGCGTAGCATACGCACAGACGCGTCCCATGCCGCGTACTCTTCGCCGTCGCCTGACGCGCACCTCTTCAAAAATGTAACTACACGTCGCGACGACGCGGACCGCAAGATCGGTGATTGGTCGGCTTGGTAGCATCGCATTTCCTCCTACGCATTTCCGCACGTACCTTCTCACGCATTTCCACCACTGTCTATGATTTTCACACGTACCATCTCCTCCGACGTCTTCTCTCATTTCTGCCTTTCAGTTTTAGTAATTTCACTAAAGTGAACTGTTTTTCCACCTCAATAAGCTCCAACTCCAACATGATCCACTCTCTTTCAGTCGCTATTGCTTGTAGTAACCTAGCCGTGAGGAATCTAAACACAGTGGAACATTAAAACCCTCCGCCGCCAACTAGTGTTTCGGAGCAGTACTGCAGAGCAACCAAGACCTGAACGCAGAAGTATAAATGCTCACAACGGCGTCGTACCCTCGACGCAGAAGTATAAATTGGCCTTTAGTCCTTCAGAAGTCATAAATCATGCTGATCTCAAACTTTTAAATGTAACAAGGTTTGAAATAACTACAATTGCAGGTCATTGTGGTGAGAGCCTGCAGAAGGACTGGAGAGGACAGTCTTGTGAGCTGCATGAGAAAGACCATGGAAGAACATTATGGGGAGAAGAGTGTGGCCCTGGGGGGAACTTTTGTCATACAAAAGGGGAAGGCAAAGATCCATATCATGGTAATTAAAATTTTAATATGTGTCGGCCCTATAATGCACAAGATTATGGATGAGGATGTTAAAGTGTTTATTTTTTTGGGGGGGTGGTTATATATTGGCCCTCATTTATCAAAAGTGCGTACACCAAATTTCCAGCGTACACCTTGCGTACACTCAAAACCACGGTGAGTTTGCGATTTATCAATATGGACGTGGGCGTACGGCACGCTCAAATCCTACACCCGCTCAGGAGGTGGTGTACGCACGTTTTGAGTTTGTGAGGAAATGCGCAGAAAAATTCCTAACACCACAAAACGCACTGACAAACTAAAAGATATGATATATTATGACCCACTGTAAAACAAACAAACAAAAAAACAACATGGTAATTATAAACTTCAGTGTTTATTTTTGTGTAACGTGGACTTCAATGTTTAATTTGTGTGACTTTACCAAAGCATTTGATTTGTAAGCATATGTATTCCTTCAGTTGTGAGCCCGCTTTACCCTGACGTTTCAGGATTATCCCCGGCAGGTGCGCACGGACTGGGTTCGGTAGCCTAATGAAAGGCTTTCAATGACCAAAAAATAATTCAGACTGACAAAATAATAAAAAAATACGTTCTGCTTCTTTTAAATGATGATAATAATAACACAAATAATAATAACGACATCCTTCTTCTTAACAACGACATCCTTCTTCTAAATAACAATAAGCATCATTAATACAAATCATAATAATAAGAAGAATACTATTACAAATTGTCATGCAATTATTAATGTGAATGAATGGTACTTCACATCACATCATCATCACTATTATATATGTGACGTGATTCGAAATTGAATGCTAATTTCAAAAGACGTGCTGTAAAATAATGCATTGTAATAGGTCATTTCGGCTCCACGTCGGAGAAGTTTCTCTTCTTTTTTTAAATTTTTTTTAAAGGAATCAATATAAAAAAAAGAGTACAAGTAAACAAACATAACAGTAAGAGAAAAAAACAAATGAACATACAAACAAACAAAATAATAATACAAGACGAGAAAAGTGAGCCAACGTATACAAATATACAATCAAAATCGACAGATGGCAATACGGATGCATCTATATCTCTCTTACCTACACGTATAGACCCATACACGTGTTGTAACGATACATCTTCTGATGCTAAGCTAGGGCACATCATCAGTGATGTTCCTGATCTCATTGGGTGTTTCGGGTCTTTTGAAACATCAGACACCCTCCTTCAGGCGACCCAGCTGAAGTAGATCAGGCCTCAGCTTGTGCCCTAGCAGCATTTAACCACGGCTCCGCTCTTTTGATCCAGAGCCACCTCGAAGCCTTCTCTGCCGCCTCTGTGGTTTTGCCAATTGCCCTTCTCCTTCTCTCACCAGTGATGCCGAGTGCAGTGTAGGCCCCGTAGAGGGACTTCGCTGCAAAGCCTCTGCACCCCACCTCCACAGGTAAGCACCTTGCCTTCCAGCCTTGGTTGTGGCAGTCGCTGACAAGGCCATCATATTTCTCCTCCTTCCTCTCAAAGGCTTCCTCCATTCGGTCTTCCCATGGCACAGTGAGCTCCAACATGACCAGGTTCTTTGTTGCCTCTGATAACAAGACAATGTCAGGCCTCAGGGTGGTCTCAACAACATGCTGGGGGAACTTAAGTTGTTTGCCCAAGTCCACTTTCAGTTGCCAATCCTGTGCCGTGTTCAGGATCCCTGCTGTTGTCCTGAAGGATTTCCCTGGCTTCTCTCCGGCCCCGATGAAGCTGATGGTTTGTTTGCTGGGCTTTGACCTCTGGCAGCTGCTGATAGTAGTCTGGATGCTCTCTGCAATTGTTTTGGTCATGCCGCCAGCGATATCGGCCTTCCCCCAGAGCTCTTGGGCAGCAGCTCATGATGTGCTCAAGGGTTCCCTTTCTCTGGCACAGGGCACATCCTGGTGTGTCGACCAGCCCCCAGGTGTGGAGGTTGGACGGGCTGGGGAGGACGTCATAGACTGCCTGGACCAGGAACTTGATGCGGTGTGGCTCTGCCCGCCAAAGGTCAGTCCACGTGATCTTCCTCTCCACAGCTTGTTCCCATCTAATCCAGGCACCCTGACGTGCCATTCCCACTGCTTTGCTGGACCTCTCCTTTTCTACCGCCCTCACCTCCCTTTGTACTAGCTGCCTCCTCTCCTTTCCACGAGCCTTGTCGAACCGGGGTCCTTGAAAGGTTCCTAGCCCAGCTCTTCCTCTGGCCACTGTTCCCACTAGGACACCATGGTGTAGCCGTGACTCAGCCTGGTCTACTGCCACCTCTGCCCTCCATTTAGGGTCCCTAGATTCACGGAGCTGCAGCACCTCCCTTGCACGCAAGACCTTGAACTCCTCTTCGATGGATTTTAGCGGGAGTTGCAGCTTGCAGGTGTTTCCATAAAGGGCGATACTGGTTAAGCACCTCGGGAAACCCAGCCATCTTCTTAGGTAGCGGCTGACTCTCCTTTCCAATTCTGAGATGGTGGAGATCGGAAACTCGTACAGGAGCAGAGGCCACTTTATTCTTGGCAGAATCCCATGTTGGTACACCCATGCCTTAAATTTTCCAGGGAGCCCAGTTTTATCGACAGTCTTCAGCCACCTCTCCAGCTCCTCGCAGGTGTTTTTTATGGATGTTGTATCCTTGAGGCTGCTGTCGAAGATCTTTCCCAGGCTTTTTACTGGTTTTTCAGACAGGGTTGGAATTTGAGTTCCTGAGATGGTAAAATGATGTTTCTCCACCATCCTGCCCTTCTTTAGCACTAAGGATCTGGATTTGGTTGGCTTGAATGACATCCTGGCCCATTCCATCACCCTCTCCAGACCCTTCAGGATCCATCTAGCTCCAGGCACTGACTCCGTTGTCACTGTGAGGTTATCCATAAAGGCACGGATTGGTGGTTGGCGCATTCCAGTCTTGGATTTGGGCCCTCTGCACTCCGGTTCAGCAGATTTCACCAACATGTTCATTGCAAGAGCGAACAGGATCACTGAAATGGTGCAGCCTGTGATGATTCCCACCTCCAGCCTGTGCCACTCTGATGTTGTTGACCCAGATGAGACTCTCAGCTTGAAATCTCTGTAGTAATCCTGGATAAGGGCTTTCACTAAAGCAGGAACATGGTGCCTCTCCAGAGCCTCCTGTACCAGTTTGTGGGGCATAGAGCCATAGGCGTTGGCCAGGTCTAACCACAGCACCACCAGATCACCCTTATTCTCCTTTGCTTCTCTGAGGAGCTGTGTAACCACGCCTGTGTGCTCTAGGCAGCCTGGAACACCTGGTATGCCGCCTTTCTGCACAGAGGTGTCGATGTATCCATTTTTTAGGAAGAACTCTGCCAACCGCTTTGCGACTATGCTGAAGAAGATCTTTCCTTCAACACTCAAAAGCGAGATGATTCTAAACTGGCTGATGATCTTGGAGTCCTCTTCTTTTGGGATCCATACTCCATCTGCACACCGCCACTGTTTTGGAGTTTTCCCTTTCCTCCAGATGACTTTTAGGATCCTCCACAGGCGATATAGAAGCTTGGGGCAGTACTTGTACACCTTATATGATGTTCCGCTTGGTCCTGGTGCAGACCCAGACCTTGCCTTCCTTACTACTTCCTGTACTTCTTTCAGGAATGGCTCCCTCAGGTCGAATGCCTTTACAGGCTCTGGTGGTGTTATCAAGGCATCGCTCTATTCTGATGTTATGAATTTTCCTTACCCTCTGGTTTTTGGTGTATGGCTTTGTTACCCCTCTCACCTCCTCCACACCAAACCTCTCAACTGCCATGCTCACTATGAGGGTGGTTATAGTTTGCAGCCTCCTCTCTGCATTACCTTTGGCCGTTGCTTCCAGCACCTTGTCCACATCCTCATCAAACTTCTGCCACTCAGTTGTTTTACATGCTTGAGGCCACCTGATCCTCCTCCTCTCGGGCTGCATGACTGGGGGGACAGTTTGTACCACGTGGAGGCTCTGGGCTCTATGGGGTTCTTCCAGGCCCTGCTCCTCCTCTGACTCACCAGGCACTAAGCCTGTGCATTGTGGTTCTTGCCGTGACTCCAGGCATTTCATCCGTGACTGATGGATCTTCAAGCCTCTTGCATTTTTACAAATCTTTCCACATTGACAAACCGCACTCGTAGTCGTTTTTCCTTTGCTGTTGGTCGATAACCTTAGGTCCGTCTGACTGGGGTTCTCTTTCTCCCCCCCTCTCGGGCTCCCCTGGGGGTATTGATCATTTAATTTTTCCGTAGCTAGTTTTGGGTTCCTCTTCACAGAGGCTGCGGCTAGGGGTGCTAGCCCATACCGCCCCGGTTGCCGTCTTCCCGAGCTGCCATCTGCCTCTCCAGATGTCACCAACCTTTTCTTGGTTGTCAACCAGTCTGTTCCTGGTAGTCACTGGTTTCTTCAGATTGACAGTTGTAACGATACACCTTCTGATGCTAAGCTAGGGCACATCATCAGTGATGTTCCTGATCTCATTGGGTGTTTCGGGTCTTTCGAAACATCAGACACCCTCCTTCAGGCGACCCAGCTGAAGTTGATCAGGCCTCAGCTTGTGCCCTAGCAGCATTTAACCACGGCTCCGCTCTTTTGATCCAGAGCCACCTGCGTGCCACCTGCCACGTGCATACATATTCATACACGCATACCTGCATGTATACACACATACCCATATATCCATACATGTATACATAGACATACATTCATATATATATATATATATATATACATACATACATACATGCATACATGCATCCACATACACAAATATATACATACATACCTACATACACACACATACCCTCATACACATGCACAAAAAAATAATAATAATAAAAAAAATAGTAATAAAAAAATAAATAAGGAGGGGGGGGTGTAAAAAAAGGAACAAAGATTATACAAACAAAACAAAAAACAACAAAAACAAAGGGGAAGAAAAATAGAAATTAAAAATAGGGAGGCTGAAGAGTTAAAATGGCTATTGCATATTGATTTTGCTTGAGTTTGCAGTTGCACCTTACTCTCCTGAATGTTTTTTTTTTTTAACACCAACGCACAATGGCTGGACCTTCCGGATCATTTGTGCATGACACGGCTGCGTCTTTGCCTGCACATGGTTAAGACTGTAAGACTGAAGTGTCTGAGAGGAGTTTACCAAACCACATTGGCCGGACCTTCCGGATCACTGGAACATGATCCGATCGTGTCTCTGCCCGTGCTTGGATATAGTCCAATTATTATTGTTGTTATTATTTTTAAATGACCACTGGTTGTAGTCTTGAGTTATGCATTTTAAGCCAGGTGTCATGTTTTTTTTTCCCATCCTTTCTTATTCTCATGACTTTGTTGAGGGGAGGAAAGGGGGAAGGAAAAAATAATAAAAATAAATAAAACAATTGTATACAATTATAACGAATGTATACATGCATGTTCATGCACACACATACCCGTATTTACACACACACACACATACATACATACACACGAGCCTGTATACATGTACACTGGTATAAACACACAAACACACATTTAATAATAATTGATGACATGCTTATAAGCTAGACGTGTGTGGATCATGCCTTAAAAGCCCTTCACACAATAATAATAATAATAATAATAATAATTCATTACATTTATATAGCGCTTTTCTCGGCACTCAAAGCGCTTTACATAGAGGGGGGAATCTCAACCACCACCAGTGTGCAGCATCCACCTGGATGATGCGACGGCAGCCATATTGCGCCAGAACGCTCACCACACACCAGCTTACTGGTGGAGAGGAGACAGTGATGAAGCCAATTGGTATATATGGGGATGATTAGGAGGCCATGATGGACAGAGGCCACTGGGCAAATTTGGCCAGGATGCCGGGGTTACACCCCTACTCTTTCGAAAGACATCCTGGGATTTTTAATAACCACAGAGAGTCAGGACCTCAGTTTAACGTCTCATCCGAAGGACGGTGCTCTTTGACACACTATAGTATCCCCATTACTATACTGGGGCATTAGGACCCACATAGACCACAGGGTGAGCACCCCCTGCTGGCCTCACTAACACCTCTTCCAGCAGCAACCAGGCTTTCTCAGAAGGTCTCCCATCCAGGTACTAACCAGGCTCAGCCCTGCTTAGCTTCAGTAGGCAACCAGTCTTGGGCTACAGGGTGATATGGCTGCTGGCACAAATCACAAAAAAACAAAAAACAAATCATACCCCAATAATTAAATGTCATTCAAAATAAACACGAACAGAATATTTAGAAGCATAATAAGAGATATTAACATAAATTATATTATTAGGCCTACGCACACGCCCTACACATACGCGATGTATTAACTAATATAATGCAGGATTAAAATGCTGAACAATACCACGAGTATGTCAGATGTCTTTAATCCAACTACCATATGCATTCCATGCTATATTAACTCAAATTTAAAGTATATTCATTGGGTATTCGATAGTATTAATATGCATGGTATGCGTCTCATATATTTAACATAGGTAACTGGTGAGGCTCTAATTCACCTATCAGGGCACATTAATGTTTAACGATTCTGAAATGGAACCAAACATTTGTTTGAATATAGTTAATTTGTGTTTAAGGGTCGCCGTCTGTTTTTCTTTAGTAATATGATCTGTTAATAAGTGCTGCCATTGAGTAATACTGATTTTGCTTTTATTTTTCCAGTTAATTAGGACAATTTTCTTGGCGATAACTAGAGACAGAAGTAAGGGTGATGCATGTACCAGTGGAGGGTTTATTTTTGATGTGTCTCCTAGAAGACATAATGACAGATTTGCCGGGATATTACATTTAAGATATTCAGATAGTTTACCAGTAATCTCTCTCCAAAATTTGATAACTGGGGGGCAAGACCAGATAGCAGTGATTGCAGTGCAGTACATTTAGATTGCAGTGTTCGCATTTGTTTGATTGACAGCCCCATTTTAAACAGTTTATGTTGAGTTAGGTGTGTTCTGTGTATTACTTTTAATTGAATTAATTGTACATTGGTATTTCTGCTCATCTTAAAAGTATTTAAGCTAACTTGTTTCCAAAATTTGGCATCTGTGATTATGTTGAGATCATTTTTCCATTGTTTAATAGGTATTGAATATGTTGTATCTGTATTTATTAGTATAGTATATAATTTGGATAATAATTTTTTTTGTGTTGCTGATTTGTTTTATTTTTTCAATAAGAGGTGGAGATTTAGGAAGAAGGTTGCCAATCTTAAATCTGGTAGCGTGATTGATTTGTATGTAATAAAAGTACTGATCTTGACTTTCCCTAGGTTATATTTTTCTATCAACTCTGAAAAGTGTTAGAATTTATTATTTAGGAATACATTATGCAAATGTGTGATGCCTGCAGTTTTCCATTTTTCATTACTAAGTGTAGATTTATTAATAGTAAAATCTGGGTTATGCCATATAGGAGAGAGGGAGTGCGGTGTTATTGAATTATGAGTTATATGATTACTTTTCCACCATGCTAATAATGTTGTACGAATTGTCATATTATTGTATAGATCATGGGCCTTAATAACATCAGTAATATGTGGTAGATCAGATAATGAAATCTTCTTACAATCTGCCTGTTCTAAGTCTAACCACGAGTTGTGAATATGATTGCCATTTATCCATTTGTAGAGATATTGTAATTGTGCAGCTAGATAATAATAGTAAAAGTTGGGTGCCCCTAATCCTCCCATCTCTTTATTTTTCTGTAATGTAGCGATGCTTATTCTTGGTTTTTTGTTTTTCCAATAGAATTTATTTATTTTTGTATTTAATGTGTCTAGCCATTTCTTAGTGGGTTGAATTGGTATCATTGTAAATAGGTAATTCATTTTGGGTAATATGATCATTTTTATTGTAGAAATTCTTCCTATAAGAGATAATGGCAAATTCATCCAACGTTTTAAATCATCTTCTGTATTTTTCAGTAATGGAATGAAATTAAGTTTAAATAAGTCAGATAAATTGGGAGAGATATGTATTCCCAGGTATGTGATATTACCTATATTAAATGGAGCATTTAGTTTTTTTATATACTGCAATGTTTTATTTATGGGCAGAATTGTAGATTTTGACCAGTTTATAGAGTAATCTGATATTTTCGAAAAATTATTAATGACATTGGTAACTTCTACTACGAGAGATTTTTCTGGTTTTTGTAAATACAATAAAATATCATCAGCATATAATGAGATTTTATAAGTGATTTTATCCGTTGAGTATCCCGTGATAGTATCGTTTTGTCTTATTGCGGCTGCTAAGGGCTCTATGAATAGTGCAAATAGGAGTGGAGAGAGTGGACATCCTTGTCTGGTCCCTCGTTGCAACTGGAATGATGGTGATATGATGTCGTTAGTGATGACTGAAGCCTTCGGTGTACTATACAATGTTCTAATCCAGTGAACGAATGACTCTCCAAAACCGAATTTATCTAAAGCGGCAAAAAGAAAATTCCAATTGACTTTGTCAAACGCTTTTTCCGCATCTAATGACACAATAATTGTAGTATTTTGTGTTTTATTGTTATTCATTATATTGAATAAGCGACGTATGTTGTCTGATGAATGACGTCCTTTAATAAATCCTGTTTGGTCTGGATGAATAAGACTTGAGAACTGTTTCTAACCGTGAGGCTAGGGTTTTACTAATTATTTTCATGTCAGTATTGATCAGGGATATGGGTCTATAGCTTGCGCATAATGTCGGATCTTTATTTGGTTTTAGTAAAACCGAAAGTAATGCCGTGTTCATATGTGGTGGGATAGATGAGCTGTTTTTAATGTCTGCTGACATTTCTAAAAACTGTGGTGAAATTATAGTTGACCAAAAATGTTTATAGAATTCTGGGGGGAAGCCATCTAAACCTGGTGATTTATTATTTGGTAATGCAAAGAGAGCTTTCTTGTATTCATCCTCTGTTATTGGTTTTTCTAATTCTTCTTTCTGTGCTAGGCTTAATTTGGAGAGTGTTATATTGTGCAAGAATTTACCAGTCTCTTTTTGATTTTCTTTTTTATCACTTTTGTACAAATTTTTGTAAAATGTCTGAAAAGTTGTATTGATATCTTGCAGGTTATGGATTATTTTATTCTCGTTTTTAATATAGATATATGGGTTTTTTCCTTATTACGTTTCAGCAAATTGGCTAAATATTTTCCTGATTTGTCCTTATATTCAAAATGTATTAACCTTAAACGTTGTTTATAAAATTCTATTTTTTTATTTGTAATACTGTCAAGTTGATTCTTTGTTTGATTTATTTCATTTAATATTTGTTCATTTTGGTTTGAGTAAGTTTGGTGTAATATTTTTATTTTATCTTCCAGATCTTTTTCTAATTTTTTCTCTTTTTTATGTTTATACGTAGAGTATGATATAATATTTCCTCTCATTACTACTTTGGCTGTCTCCCATAACGTTGTAGCGGATATATCAGGGGTTTTATTTATGCTAATGAAAGATTTCCACTCTCTTATAAAATATTCATTAAATTCTGGAGAAGTTTCTCTTCTTTGCCGTCTTCCATGTGTCCATGGCGTAAAATGAGGGCGTGGGGGGAGCGGAGACTTGAATATTTAGGGGCGTGTTATTCTAATGACAATCGTTTTCGGCCGCGGGATTTATCAAGGGCAGGCATTGCGTACACCTGGATTTCAAAGGTACGCACATCTTCATAAATCAGGCGGTGAGAGGAGTGTAAGCATAATCTTACGCCAACATACACCCGTTTCTACGCAAGATTGATAAATGAGGGCCATTATCTTTTTTTCAAGCATTAAAGAAATGGTTGCCAGATTGCGTAAAATTTTTCTGTATTGACAAGTTTTGTACATCTATTTTAATAAACTGCAAAACTGCATGACCAATGAAAATAGCTGGGTGGGGAGGGATTTTTCTTGTTCATTAGTATAAGCCTTTTAGCTGTTATCAAGCAAAAGAGAGCATTTGACTGTAAGGATGACAAGGAAACATTTGTAGGATTAAGAAATAGGTCCATAAGGGGCACAGTTTAACATCTAAAATAAATGTCAGAAATTGACTTGAAAATTGATGTTCAGAAATAGGCCAATGCAGGGGAAAGACCAAAAAAAATAAGCTTGGCTCACCCAACTTGGGAACTTGGGTATCAAAATTATCCCTAACCTTCCCAGTGGTAAATACAATTTGAGAATACCTATACTAAAGTCTACCTCTTTGCCTTTAAAACCTGATAAAAACGCCTTCAAACTGTGGGTCTTATCCAATTCCATTAACATAGATATGAAAATCTTGGCCAAGGTTACATTAAGGTTAAGACTGGCTTTCTAAAAAAAACTGCAAACAAAGACAAAAAAGCTTTTTTTTATCCTTAGAAGGTTGATGAACAAAGCCAGTCTTGAATAACAGTCTCTAACCTTTCTATCCTGAACCTTAGCCAGGATTTTCACTTTTATGTTAAGAGGAATTGGATAAGACTGACAGTTTAAGGGGTTTTTATCAGGTTTTGAAAGTAAAGAGGTAGAATTTTAGGGATTCTTCAAAAACTGAGAGAAGCAGTAGGGAAACCTGAGGAGGAAAAAATCTCTGCAGGGATTTTCTGAAATTTACGTAATGGCTTTCAGAATTTTAGTTAGACTAATAGGATCATCAAATTTGACTATTGATTTGAGGGATGTTGGATTTAAAATATAAATAAATACATTGTCAACAAGATTAGAATTTAAAGGAGTTTGACTGATGTAAAGAATAGTAAAAAAAATAATTGAAGTCGAAATGCAAGTGCTTTGCATGGCTAGTAGAAAGAAGATATATTCAGATTACAAAAAAGCCTTTTCATTATATAATGGAGTTGGATGTTGTACATATTTCTGGTCCAATCTGTTCATAGAGTTCACAAAGCTTTTTATTACACAACTTCATATAAGCAGAACGAGAAATTATTTTTCCATGCTAATAGTAGCCTGACTTCGTCGTACTCATTTTCTAATAAGAAAATGAGTCTGATACTGCTCCGTTGGGCTTTGATTATGAGGCGTGTCTTAAACGAACCAGGAAAAAAAAAAACCTCTGCACTCAATTGGATAGTCGGTAAACCTACAACCAATCAGAGCAACGCAGTAAGTCAACTCCTTTGCATAGCGCAATTTTCAACTACAGAACTTACTTATTTTAGATTAGAAGTTAAATAATGATTGTTGCTTCTTTTACTTACTTCTCCATGAGTGCGACCAACGGAGAAACCACAACGACCACAGGCTTTTCATTACGTCCCATCTTCTTAACGACCGTCAGAGCCAGCTGATAAGTTACACTTTTCCCGAATCATGTTGGAAGGACGCCAAAAATATCTTTCCGATCGACAAATGCCTTGATTGCAGTTCTCTGTTTGTATATTAAAATTAATGCACTGTCGATTTATTTTACAACAGACGCGACAGCTGAATTTATACATCTCAATTCTCCAGCTGCAGTCATCTCTGAGGGAAAACAGTTAAGCGCTCTTTGATAACGTGATGATTACGTCCCTGCAGATCATCTGTCCATCATCGTATAAAGCCCGCCCTGGCAATCTGATTGGCCCGTTCATTTCTTGCCTGATCATAATTACTCCTCAATGGATCGAGTCCAGACCGAACTTCCCGACCAAAAAATGTTGTGGGCGGAGTTCGGGCTGGCATCCAGGCTATGATAATAGAGCATTTCCAAAAGATTAGATTGATTAGTTGATCTCAAGAAAAGTGGAAAAAACTCTATGGAGAGTTTTGGAGATGAACTCTACAAAATAGAAACAAATTAAATTCTGATAAGAGTAACACATTCATTCTCCAAACATGAGAAGACAAACAACAACCAGAGAGGGCTTTTTTTAAATCAAATTAATGCTGCTTTAGTGAGCAGACCTTTCAAAAAACATTAAAAAAATCTTACTGATCCCAAACTTTTGAATGATGGTGTAATAGTTTTCAAATGTTATGTTGTGATTCTTTTCTTTTTTTGTTGGTGAAAGCAGTCACTGTTAAACTCAATAGAAGTTTATATATAGTGACTTGAACTATGATTACATTTTAAAAATATAGCTGCGAGCAGCGATGACGGGCCCAAGCTGGTGGCACCGCAACCCCGGTTCCTTTAGTTACCACGGCACCACGGCTTTGGCCCTTTCATCGCTATATTTTTTTATATGTATGTATATATATATATATATATATATATATATATATTTAGGGTTGTTTGGAAAACGCATGCTTATATATAAATGTATATAGCTTATAGCATATATATATATATATATATATATATATATATATATAATTTTTTTTTTTAAGGGACAAGACAGGATATTACTTGCCTGATCTGATTAGAACAATAATGTCCGTGTGTGTGAGGCGTGATTGAACAATGGAGGCATACAAACATACTGTACTCTGTCCTTTTGTTCATACAGGAAATTATTCAAACTGGATAACCTACAACTGTCAAGCAACCAAAATCTCTCTCTCTGCCATCTTTTGGACATTCGTCATGTCACATTGGTTTTAATTTCTTGTCCTCGAACAGAGCCCTAATCTGTTGTCAGTTACACATTCTACATTGATTAAAAAAGAAAAATCAAATGTGTTATTTTATACAGAAATAAATTATTTATAATTCAGCTGAGAATAAACTTATGGTTTGTTCAAATTTTAAGAAAAACAAATATATGATCTGAAATATAGCACATTAATTTTAAATGCATTCAGGTTCAATTATCAAAAATACAATCTTAATTTAAAGCAAATAATAAATCTAAAATATACAGGTTGTATGCATATTTTGTTATTAAAAAGATGATGTATATCCAGAAAGACAAGGCCTTAAACTTTAACAAGGGTGCAACTCTTATCACTGCAACAAACGTAGTCACACACACAAGACACGTCACTTACATTTTAGATGCAATATTGACTTTTTCTGTTTTAGCAGAGAAAATAGTTCGACAAAGATCACAGCGAACCATCTCAAAGCAGTGTTTTCTCATTACTGAATGATTCAGCATTTTGAACGAATGAATCCATAACTCGTTCATTAAGACGGTCGCCTGGCGACACCTTATGACGATGTTTAAAAGTATCGTTCTTTACAACTGTAGCATGAAAATAGAGACTAGTAGGTTAAAATGATTAAATGCCAAAACGGCTTGCCATACTCTATCTGTCGTTTCGACTAGTCACAATTATGTTACAGATATCTTAAATGATAATACAAACTATCCAAAATGTAATTACGACTAGTCAGAAAGACATTGTTATCTGCAATGTTAATTCTGGATAGTCAGACTTAGCTTTTAAATGTTAAAAGGGCTTGCCATACAGAGACGTATGCTCATAGAGAGAATGACCGCATTCAAACCAAAATATCTGACTTTCTATACTCTATATTTGGACTTTGGTCCAAATTAATGAGTGTGAATTAGAAAGTTCTCCGGCTCGAGCAGTACAATATACATACCGACTTTTGTAACTGTAGATTAAACTAACAACCCCACTTTTGTCAAAAGGTGGCGCTATTGAGGCCTCACCACGCCCGTTTCTGAAACTTTGCACATGTCTTCTGGCTAATAAATGTGATTTGTCTGACGAGTTTCATGCAATTTGAAGCATGCTAAGGGTCTCAAAAGCATGCTAAAAGAATGGTAAAGTTTGATGCGTTGCCACGGCAACAGTTTCAAAGATATTAAGAATCCATTCACAGGTCTACATTCTCACCATAATTTCATTTCCTCGCCAAGGCCAAACCGTTCAAGATATGAAAAATCCCCTCGCAAACTTTCATCCTCAATGTGTTGGCTTCAGGCTGCCCGAGTTTCGTTCCATGTGGATGAATGCTCTAGGAGGTGTATACTGTATTAAATTCCATTGCATGCGTTTTAAAAACAACCGTAAATTTCTGACTTCCTGTTGGGCTGGGGTAAAAATTAAGAGCATGAGGTATATATGAAACGATGAGATCCACATGTGTACCGAGTTTCATATTATTACATGCAAGTGTGTTTGAATTATGGACCAAGTGTTCGGACCCTGTTCTAGGGGGCGCTGTTGATAACCATCACCTGAGATGCACCGTGACGTGGAGCAGAGAGTTCGCTCAATGTTGGAGTGAAGAGTCAGCAATTACTAATGTTAGAAAAGCATAGTTTATCATGGGTGTTTGCTTTATTGTACGAGCTGTGACAATAAACAGGGGAGACCAGCTAATACAGTACCATGTTTCATTGAACTCCAACCAAAAACGCATCCAGATATATAAATATCACAGAACATGAATAAACAATTATTATTACAGGAATCAATATATTTTAAATGTAATTTATTAGCTGAACCAAATGCATTCAACAGCATATAATATACAGTATAATTGCATTACTATAGGATAGAATAAGGGGAAAGTAATAGCACAAATTGTTTTTGCACAATTAACTCGGCCTGAACAGCCTATCGTACCCTTTTGCACGCTCAAGTTCGTTATTTCCATGGTTATTTCAAATTTAGGCTACTAGGCGCACAGGGTGAAAAGTTCAACACGCTCGTTTTTTTCTAAGCGCGTCCGTGTTTATATTATAATCAATTATATATTATAATCATATAATAGTGTCACTAACGTTACATTAGATCTGGCTAATGGCACTGTTACAGTAGGTCATCTAAAAACATAACGGAACACCGCAGGTGATCCACTTGTCCTGTCTGTGCTATAGATGGGATGGCCGTATCCTTCAGCACATTATGGTCCGTGTGGCAAATTCCATTTTTTTCAAAATAATCGTCCTCATTGAAATGTACCGAGCAAACATAATGTCCCTTCATAATCTATTTAGGTGTGTTTGGATCAATATCCAGAGTAAGTAAGTTAGCCATTTCTTCATCCAGTCAGCGTTTTTAGTTGGAATTCTGTGAAACATGGTATTACCTCCCCTGTTTACTGTCGCAGCTATTTACAATAGAGCGAAAACCCATGACTAAACTACGCTTTTACTATTTATAAATTGCTGACTCTGTTACCCAAACACTGAGCGAACTCTCCGCTCCTCACCATGGCGTGTCTCCGGTGATGCGGTTATACCAAAGTAGCAGTGCTTCGCCTTCAGAGAATAGTTCCCAGGTTTTATACGGTTAAAAGATGTCTGTGTCTCATTTGACTTTGTTATTTGTACACTCTGTAACTATACAAATCACAACATGTAAATAGGAAAACGTTTGCGTTATTTTGTCACTCATTTGGATTAGTATGAAAGCTGCAACCATTCACATCCAGTCTTTGTGCTAAGCTAGGCTAGCGGTGGGTGCATCAAACAGACTTATAGCACGCACGGAGATGAAAAAGGTATGTATGGACTTATCTAACTCTGGGGGATAAGGTGAATAGGCTAAAGTCCCAAAAAGTCGGAGTGTTCCTTTAAGGGCTCCAAAAGTGCCAAAAAGGTAGTAAAATAATAATAAGAAAAAATAATCCAAAGGAAAACAATAGGGCCTTCGCCCTTTCAGGGCTTGGGCCCTAATGAAAATGTTACAACATAAATTAGTTCCTTACTTTTCATTGCTCTTTGTCTTTAAGCCATGTGAATTCTCTACCTGCCCTCTAAACACCAATAAGGACGTCGATAACTGGCTTAAGCATTTTGAAGTCAGTGCACCACTGATCTTTCAAACTGTCATGGTGTCCAGAGACCCAGTGAGTACTGTACCTACCCAGTAGCAATGTCATTCCTTCCTTTTTTTTCTGACAATATTATTTTGAATCTTTGCCAAGTATTTCATATTAGCTAAAGTTTGTTGTGCCCAATTTAATTTCTGTTGTACTATTAATTCACAGGGTCTTGACCTGAGAGTAGAGCATACCCATGGCTTCAGTCACCATGGTGAGGGGGGCCATTACTACACAGATACCACTCCAAACACAGTGGAGTACCTGGGATACTTCCTCCCTGCTGAACTCCTATACCGAATCGACCGACCCACAGAGACGCACAATGTGGGCCGAGATTAAACTGTTGACAGTTCTGATTTTTTTTATGCTGTAAAAGCATTTAAAATTCAAATAATTTATTTGCTTTTTTAGTCAGACCACTTTATATTGATGAATAATAAAATAAATATAATAAGTCTTGAAATTATAATTATATAAGTATTGACCACGATTCACAATCCAGTCAATCTATAAATCAATCTCTACATTTTGTACTTGCTATTCAAGCAATTCATTTCAATTAGCTAAATTATTACTTTCATTTCAGAGGGAAATTAGCCTATTATAATATTTCCTAATCTGAATTTTGACACTATACATTACCTTTTTGCTAGTGACAGACCTAGTTTATCCTTATTTTCTTGTACTGTAGCCAAGCACAAATTAAAATTCCTTTTGATCAATAAAGTGAGAACCTGGTGAGGTATTCCAGAAAATGCTTTTATGTAAAATAAAGAAAACAAACAGGATAGGATTTCTGCCCTCTTGGTCTTCATAAAATGAAGCGTGTCACAGAAAGGAACCAAAACTCTGTAGGCTACTTGCCTCAGTCACGATTAGAATAATGTATATAGAAAGCTTGAGGGAACAAATATTCTCTGATTATGTAATCCAAATGAAACCAATGAGAGGGACATCTGCTCAAACTTATGTTTTTAATGTTACATGAGTGCATTCCAATGAGGAAAGGACAAGGCATTAGAGTGAAAATCTTGCTCTATTTAAATGTATATCGCTCTGAATTAACATGTATAAATGTATTTTAAAATTATTTGTCAAAATGTTCAGACATTGTTTCATTAAAGTTTATAATTAGTCTATAAAAGAATATAAGCTGAAAATATGTATTAAATTTTAAAAAACATCCCCCCTCTGCTTTTTTCACAAATCGCACCCTATTTATACTGTATATATAAAATGACAAGGTCCATTATATGCATTTAGAAAGTAGATAGTGTGGAATTTCATTTTTTGCTCATCATGTGACTTTGTATACCAAAGATAATAGGCTTGTTCGACTTCATGCAGCTCTGCGCAGACCGATCGTCGGCTGACTTGAAACAGTGCATGCCGGTTAGAAATTTTGTCCGACTTGATGCAGCGCTGACTCCACGTGACTGTGACATATGCCATCAAAGTACCGCGAGAGCGATACGAGAGTAGCCGGAGGACTCAGCCAGCGCAGCTTCTCAAGAGCGGCTGCACGAGCTCTGATGATGTCACAGCTGTTCCACGATTCGCCGGATTCACCGCATGACAACGATCACGTGCGTTTCGTGTTTATTCTCACACGTTTAGTTCCACTAAAGCTCACAAATCAGTATTTTATAACAGTAAACACTCTTTTCATGTAGTCGCAATGTTATATTGTGTCATGTTTATCATGTTTATCAAAATAAAACTGATTAAAAAACGTTGATTCCACGTCATTGATTATAGGCTTATTTTGAACTTTATTCTAGTTCAAACAGATGCTGTATGAAGCAGTAAAGTTATGAATGAAAATGTGTCTGAAATATCTGTTTATTTGGCAAATGTTGCATTTATTTCACTTCAGCTGTGGTAAAGCATGCAAACACCACGTGAGCGGTCACTACGGGAACCAGAAATTGTTCGACGTCACGTCTCCGTTTGCAGCTCCTCCCCGCCTGCACACGATGTCGAACACACCTAATGTTAAGACTTGTAGGCCTTGTTTCAAAGACGGGTGTAAGGTGTAACAACTGAGACAAACCAGACACAATTATTTAGAATCTGTAATGACTGAGACAAATTTCAATGACAAGATTAAAGCTGCAAGCAGCGATGGGCGGGCCCTCGCACCTGTAGCACGTCGGGGTGTGAGGCGGCCGCGTTGCACATTCTGCAGCTCAGCCAGTGCGGCTGTGCATTTGCTACGCTGCTTCGTTAAAGGTCACTTCCTGTTGCCAGCAGGTGGCGCTATGACTGTGGGTGAATGTCGGCATATAGATTTGTTCAGGGTGTGACTCTTGTCAAATAAGTAAAATTTGGTGCAGATCTGGGCATTTACAGCCAAGTTACTACAACTTCCTGTTTCATGGTGAATCATCGACGCCACGGACACGCCCATCAACGAAAACGCGCAGATAGCACAACTTTACATTGTCAATGCCTTTAGAAGGTAGAGCAGAAATTTGAAGTTGATCCGACTAAATCCCTAGGAGGAGTTTGTTAAAGTACGGAGTGTGTAAATCGTCCCAAATCGGTCGCCAAATTCAAAATGGCGGATTTCCTGTCGAGTTTAGGGTATGGGTTCTTGAGGCTTTTTTGTGCGTCTTGAAATGATACACCTCTCCACCAAATTTCGTGCATGTAGGTTGAACGTGGACGAGGGGCTAATTTTTTCCATTTTTCTAGGTGGCGCTAGCGAGCCATTTTGCCCTGCCCATCCGCGAAACCCACAAAATACGAAATTTTTCACCAGTCCTGACATGCGTGCCAAATTTGGTGAGTTTTTGAGCATGTTGCGGCCCCGAAAATGGCGCTTACTTTGCAGAAAAAAAATAAATAAAAAATAACCCTAACAGATTCAAAAGGGTCCTCGCACTGTTAGTGCTCGGGCCCTAATTAAAGCTGCAAGCAGCGATGGGCGGGCCCTCGCACCTGTAGCACGTCGGGGTCTGAGGCGGCCGCGTTGCATTTTCTCCAGCTCAGCCAGTGCGGCTGTGCATTTGCTACGCTGCTTCGTTAAAGGTCACTTCCTGTTGCCAGCAGGTGGCGCTATGACTGTGGGTGAATGTCGGCATGTAGATTTGTTCAGGGCGGGACTCTTGTCAAAGGTGTAAAATTTCATACATAACTGGGATTTTACAGCCAAGTTACTACAACTTCCTGTTTCATGGCGAATCATCGACACCATGGACACGCCCATCATCAATGCCTTTAGAAGGCACCGCAGAAATGTGAAGTTGATCCGACTAAAGCCCTAGGAGGAGTTCGTTAAAGTACATAATGAGTAAATCATCCAAAAATGGCCCACTTTCTGTTGAGTTTAGGGCATCGCTCCAAGAGACTTTTCTGTGTGTCTGGACATGGTAGATGTACCACAGAAATTTCGTACATGTCGGTCAAACATGCAACGGGGGCTGCTTCGTTAAAGGTCACTTCCTGTTGCGACTAGGTGGCGCTATGACTGTGGGTGAATATCGGCATGTAGATTTGTTCAGGGCTGGACTCTTGTCAAATGTGTAAAATTTCGTGCAAATCTGGGCATTTACAGCCAAGTTACTACTACTTCCTTTTTCATGGCGAATCATCGACGCCACGGACACGCCCATCGACGAAAACGCGCAGATAGCACAAATTTACATCGTCAATGCCTTTAGAAGGCACAGCAGAAATTTGAAGTCGATTCGCCCAAATCTCTAGGAGGAGTTCGTTAAAGTACGTAATGAGTAAATCATCAAAAAATGGCTGTAAAATTAGAAATGGCCGACTTCCTGTTGAGTTTAGGGCATAACTCCAAGAGACTTTTCTCTGCATCTGGACATGGTAGATGCACCACAGAAATTTTGTACATGTCGGTCAAACATGCGGCGGGAGCTGCTTCGTTAAAGTTCTCTTCCTGTTGCCAGCAGGTGGCGCTATGAATGTGGGTGAATGTCGGCATGTAGATTTGTTCAGGGCGGGACTCTTGTCAAATGTGTAAAATTTCGTGCAGATCTGGGCAATTGGCTTTATGCCCAGCTGCACTACTTCCTGAACTTCAGCCAGCTCCTTGTTTCCTGTATGCCATTTTTGGTCAAATTGATTAATTCAGGTGTGCTTGACCTCAGTAGTCATGGCAACAATAATCAGACACACCTGAATTAATCAATTTGGCCAATAATGGCAGACAGGAAACAAGGAGCTGGCTGAAGTTCAGGAAGTAGTGCAGCTGGGCATAAAGCCAATTACAGCCAAGTTCCTACAACTTCCTGTTTCATGGCGAATCATCGACGCCACGGACACGCCCATCGACGAAAACGCGCAGATAGCACAACTTTACATTGTCAATGCCTTTAGAAGGCACAGCAGAAATTTGAAGTCGATCCGACTAAATCCCTAGGAGGAGTTCCTTAAAGTACGGAGTGTGTAAATCGTACAAAAATGGCGGTAAAATTTGAAATGGCTGACTTCCTGTTGAGTTTAGGGCATCGCTCCAAGAGACTTTTCTGTGCGTCTGGACATGGTAGATGTACCACAGAAATTTCGTACATGTCGGTCAAACATGCGACGGGGGCTGCTTCGTTAAAAGTCACTTCCTGTTGCCACTAGGTGGCGCTATGACTGTGGGTGAATGTCGGCATGTAGATTTGTTCAGGGCGGGACTCTTGTCAAATGTGTTAAATTTCGTGCAGATCTGGGCATTTACAGCCAAGTTACTACAACTTCCTGTTCCATGGCGAATCATCGACGCCACGGACACGCCCATCGACGAAAACGCGCAGATAGCACAACTTTACATCGTCAATGCCTTTAGAAGCACAGCAGAAATTTGAAGTTGATCCGACTAAATCCCTAGGAGGAGTTTGTTAAAGTACGGAGTGTGTAAATCGTCCCAAATTGGTCGCCAAATTCAAAATGGCGGACTTCCTGTCGAGTTTAGGGTATGGATTTTGGAGGCTTTTTTGTGCGTCTGGTCATGGTAGATGTACCACAGAAATTTCGTACATGTCAGTCAAACAAGCGGCGGGGGCTGCTTCGTTAAATGTCACTTCCTGTTGCCAGCAGGTGGCACTATGACTATGGGTGAATGTCGGCATGTAGATTTGTTCAGGGCGGGACTCTTGTCAAATGTGTTAAATTTCGTGCAGATCTGGGCATTTACAGCCAAGTTACTACAACTTCCTGTTCCATGGCGAATCATCGACGCCACGGACACGCCCATCGACGAAAACGCGCAGATAGCACAACTTTACATCATCAATGCCTGTAGAAGGCACAGCAGAAATTTGAAGTTGATCCGACTAAATCCCTAGGAGGAGTTAGTTAAAGTACGGCGTGTGTTAATCGTCCCAAAATGGCTGCCAAATTCAAAATGGCGGACTTCCTGTCGAGTTTAGGGTATGGGTTCTTGAGGCTTTTATGTGCGTCTTGATATGATACACGTCCCCACCAAATTTCGTGCATGTAGGTTGAACGTGGACGAGGGGCTAATTTTTTCCAATTTTCTAGGTGGCGCTAGCGAGCCATTTTCCCCCGCCCATCCGCGAAACCCACAAAATACGAAATTTTTCACCAGTCCTTACATGCATGCCAAATTTGGTGAGTTTTTGAGCATGTTGTGGCCACGAAAATGGCGCTTACTTTGCAGAAAAAAAAAATTAAAGCTGCAAGCAGCGATGGGCTGGCCCTTGCACCTGTAGCGCGTCGGGGTGTGAGGCGGCCGCGTTGCATATTTTGCAGCTCAGCCGGTGCGGCTGTGAATTTGCTACGCTGCTTCATTAAAGGTCACTTCCTATTGCCAGCAGGTGGCGCTATGACTGTGGGTGAATGTCGGCATGTAGATTTGTTCAGGGCGGGACTCTTGTCAAATGTGTAAAATTTTGTGCAGATCTGGGCATTTACAGCCAAGTTACTACAACTTCCTGTTTCATGGCGAATCTTCGACGCCACAGACATGCCCATCGACGAAAACGCGCAGATAGCACAACTTTACATCGTCAATGCCTTTAGAAGGCACAGCAGAAATTTGAAGTCGATCCGACTAAAGCCCTAGGAGGAGTTAGTTAAAGTACGTAATGAGTAAATCATCCCAAAATGGCGGTAAAATTAGAAATGGCTGACTTCCTGTTGAGTTTAGGGCAACGCTCCAAGAGACTTTTCTGTGTGTCTGGACATGGTAGATGTACCACAGAAATTTCGTACATGTCGGTCAAACATGCGACGGGTACTGCTTCGTTAAAGGTCACTTCCTGCTGTCACTAGGTGGCGCTATGACTGTGGGTGAATGTCGGCAAGTAGATTTGTTCAGGGCGGGACTCTTGTCAAATGTGTAAAATTTTGTGCAGATCTGGGCATTTACAGCCAAGTTACTACAACTTCCTGTTTCATGGCGAATCATCGACGCCACGGACACGCCCATTGACGAAAACGCGCAGATAGCACAACTTTACATCGTCAATGCCTTTAGAAGAAACAGCAGAAATGTGAAGTCGATCCGACTAAAGCCCTAGGAGGAGTTAGTTAAAGTACGTAATGAGTAAATCATCCAAAAATGGCGGTAAAATTTGAAATGGCCGACTTCCTGTTGAGTTTAGGGCATCACTCCAAGAGACTTTTCAGTGCGTCTGGACATGGTAGATGTGCCACAGAAATTTCGTACATGTCGGTCAAACATGCGACGGGGGCTGCTTCGTTAAAGGTCACTTCCTGTTGCCAGCAGGTGGCGCTATGACTGTGGGTGAAAGTCGGCATGTAGATTTGTTCAGGGCAGGACTCTTGTCAAATGTGTAAAATTTCGTTCAGATCTGGGCATTTACAGCCAAGTTACTACAACTTCCTGTTTCATGGCGAATCATCGACGCCACGGACACGCCCATCAACGAAAACGCGCAGATAGCACAACTTTACATCGTCAATGCCTTTAGAAGGTACAGCAGAAATTTGAAGTTGATCCGACTAAATCACTAGGAGGAGTTCGTTAAAGTACGGAGTGTGTAAATCATCCAAAAATGGAGGTAAAATTAGAAATGGCCGACTTCCTGTCGAGTTTAGGGCATTGTTCCAAGAGGCTTTTCTGTGCGTCTTGACATGGTAGATGTACCACAGAAATTTTGTGCATGTCGGTCAAACATGCGGCGGGGGCTGCTTCATTAAAGGTCACTTCCTGTTGCCAGCAGATGGCGCTATGACTGTGGGTGAATGTCGGCATGTAGATTTGTTCAGGGCGGGACTCTTGTCAAATGTGTAAAATTTTGTGCAGATCTGGGCACTTACAGCCAAGTTACTACAACTTCCTGTTTCATGGCGAATCTTCGACGCCACGGACACGCCCATCGACGAAAATGCGCAGATAGCACAACTTTACATCGTCAATGCCTTTAGAAGGCACAGCAGAAATTTGAAGTCGATCCAACTAAATCCCTAGGTGGAGTTTGTTAAAGTACCTAATGAGTAAATCATCGCAAAATGGCGGTAAAATTAGAAATGGCTGACTTCCTGTTGAGTTTAGGGCAACGCTCCAAGAGACTTTTCTGTGTGTCTGGACATGGTAGATGTATCACAGAAATTTCGTACATGTCGGTCAAACATGCGACGGGTACTGCTTCGTTAAAGGTCACTTCCTGCTGTCACTAGGTGGCGCTATGACTGTGGGTGAATGTCGGCATGTAGATTTGTTCAGGGCGGGACTCTTGTCAAATGTGTAAAATTTTGTGCAGATCTGGGCATTTACAGCCAAGTTACTACAACTTCCTGTTTCATGGCGAATCATCGACGCCACGGACACGCCCATTGACGAAAACGCGCAGATAGCACAACTTTACATGGTCAATGCCTTTAGAAGGCACAGCAGAAATGTGAAGTCGATCCGACTAAAGCCCTAGGAGGAGTTAGTTAAAGTACGTAATGAGTAAATCATCCAAAAATGGCGGTAAAATTCGAAATGGCAGACTTCCTGTTGAGTTTAGGGCATCACTCCAAGAGACTTTTCAGTGCGCCTGGACATGGTAGATGTGCCACAGAAATTTCGTACATGTCGGTCAAACATGCGACGGGGGCTGCTTCGTTAAAGGTCACTTCCTGTTGCCAGCAGGTGGCGCTATGACTGTGGGTGAAAGTCGGCATGTAGATTTGTTCAGGGCGGGACTCTTGTCAAATGTGTAAAATTTCGTTCAGATCTGGGCATTTACAGCCAAGTTACTACAACTTCCTGTTTCATGGCGAATCATCGACGCCACGGACACGCCCATCAACGAAAACGCGCAGATAGCACAACTTTACATCGTCAATGCCTTTAGAAGGTACAGCAGAAATTTGAAGTTGATCCGACTAAATCACTAGGAGGAGTTCGTTAAAGTACGGAGTGTGTAAATCATCCAAAAATGGAGGTAAAATTAGAAATGGCCGACTTCCTGTCGAGTTTAGGGCATTGTTCCAAGAGGCTTTTCTGTGCGTCTGGACATGGTAGATGTACCACAGAAATTTTGTGCATGTCGGTCAAACATGCGGCGGGGGCTGCTTCATTAAAGGTCACTTCCTGTTGCCAGCAGATGGCGCTATGACTGTGGGTGAATGTCGGCATGTAGATTTGTTCAGGGCGGGACTCTTGTCAAATGTGTAAAATTTCGTTCAGATCTGGGCATTTACAGCCAAGTTACTACAACTTCCTGTTTCATGGCGAATCATCGACGCCACGGACACGCCCATCAACGAAAACGCGCAGATAGCACAACTTTACATCGTCAATGCCTTTAGAAGGTACAGCAGAAATTTGAAGTTGATCCGACTAAATCACTAGGAGGAGTTCGTTAAAGTACGGAGTGTGTAAATCATCCAAAAATGGAGGTAAAATTAGAAATGGCCGACTTCCTGTCGAGTTTAGGGCATTGTTCCAAGAGGCTTTTCTGTGCGTCTGGACATGGTAGATGTACCACAGAAATTTTGTGCATGTCGGTCAAACATGCGGCGGGGGCTGCTTCATTAAAGGTCACTTCCTGTTGCCAGCAGATGGCGCTATGACTGTGGGTGAATGTCGGCATGTAGATTTGTTCAGGGCGGGACTCTTGTCAAATGTGTAAAATTTTGTGCAGATCTGGGCACTTACAGCCAAGTTACTACAACTTCCTGTTTCATGGCGAATCTTCGACGCCACGGACACGCCCATCGACGAAAATGCGCAGATAGCACAACTTTACATCGTCAATGCCTTTAGAAGGCACAGCAGAAATTTGAAGTCGATCCAACTAAATCCCTAGGTGGAGTTTGTTAAAGTACCTAATGAGTAAATCATCGCAAAATGGCGGTAAAATTAGAAATGGCTGACTTCCTGTTGAGTTTAGGGCAACGCTCCAAGAGACTTTTCTGTGTGTCTGGACATGGTAGATGTATCACAGAAATTTCGTACATGTCGGTCAAACATGCGACGGGTACTGCTTCGTTAAAGGTCACTTCCTGCTGTCACTAGGTGGCGCTATGACTGTGGGTGAATGTCGGCATGTAGATTTGTTCAGGGCGGGACTCTTGTCAAATGTGTAAAATTTTGTGCAGATCTGGGCATTTACAGCCAAGTTACTACAACTTCCTGTTTCATGGCGAATCATCGACGCCACGGACACGCCCATTGACGAAAACGCGCAGATAGCACAACTTTACATGGTCAATGCCTTTAGAAGGCACAGCAGAAATGTGAAGTCGATCCGACTAAAGCCCTAGGAGGAGTTAGTTAAAGTACGTAATGAGTAAATCATCCAAAAATGGCGTTAAAATTCGAAATGGCAGACTTCCTGTTGAGTTAAGGGCATCACTCCAAGAGACTTTTCAGTGCGCCTGGACATGGTAGATGTGCCACAGAAATTTCGTACATGTCGGTCAAACATGCGACGGGGGCTGCTTCGTTAAAGGTCACTTCCTGTTGCCAGCAGGTGGCGCTATGACTGTGGGTGAAAGTCGGCATGTAGATTTGTTCAGGGCGGGACTCTTGTCAAATGTGTAAAATTTCGTTCAGATCTGGGCATTTACAGCCAAGTTACTACAACTTCCTGTTTCATGGCGAATCATCGACGCCACGGACACGCCCATCAACGAAAACGCGCAGATAGCACAACTTTACATCGTCAATGCCTTTAGAAGGTACAGCAGAAATTTGAAGTTGATCCGACTAAATCACTAGGAGGAGTTCGTTAAAGTACGGAGTGTGTAAATCATCCAAAAATGGAGGTAAAATTAGAAATGGCCGACTTCCTGTCGAGTTTAGGGCATTGTTCCAAGAGGCTTTTCTGTGCGTCTGGACATGGTAGATGTACCACAGAAATTTTGTGCATGTCGGTCAAACATGCGGCGGGGGCTGCTTCATTAAAGGTCACTTCCTGTTGCCAGCAGATGGCGCTATGACTGTGGGTGAATGTCGGCATGTAGATTTGTTCAGGGCGGGACTCTTGTCAAATGTGTAAAATTTTGTGCAGATCTGGGCACTTACAGCCAAGTTACTACAACTTCCTGTTTCATGGCGAATCTTCGACGCCACGGACACGCCCATCGACGAAAATGCGCAGATAGCACAACTTTACATCGTCAATGCCTTTAGAAGGCACAGCAGAAATTTGAAGTCGATCCAACTAAATCCCTAGGTGGAGTTTGTTAAAGTACCTAATGAGTAAATCATCGCAAAATGGCGGTAAAATTAGAAATGGCTGACTTCCTGTTGAGTTTAGGGCAACGCTCCAAGAGACTTTTCTGTGTGTCTGGACATGGTAGATGTATCACAGAAATTTCGTACATGTCGGTCAAACATGCGACGGGTACTGCTTCGTTAAAGGTCACTTCCTGCTGTCACTAGGTGGCGCTATGACTGTGGGTGAATGTCGGCATGTAGATTTGTTCAGGGCGGGACTCTTGTCAAATGTGTAAAATTTTGTGCAGATCTGGGCATTTACAGCCAAGTTACTACAACTTCCTGTTTCATGGCGAATCATCGACGCCACGGACACGCCCATTGACGAAAACGCGCAGATAGCACAACTTTACATGGTCAATGCCTTTAGAAGGCACAGCAGAAATGTGAAGTCGATCCGACTAAAGCCCTAGGAGGAGTTAGTTAAAGTACGTAATGAGTAAATCATCCAAAAATGGCGGTAAAATTCGAAATGGCCGACTTCCTGTTGAGTTTAGGGCATCACTCCAAGAGACTTTTCAGTGCGCCTGGACATGGTAGATGTGCCACAGAAATTTCGTACATGTCGGTCAAACATGCGACGGGGGCTGCTTCGTTAAAGGTCACTTCCTGTTGCCAGCAGGTGGCGCTATGACTGTGGGTGAAAGTCGGCATGTAGATTTGTTCAGGGCGGGACTCTTGTCAAATGTGTAAAATTTCGTGCAGATCTGGGCATTTACAGCTAAGTTACTACAACTTCCTGTTTCATGGCGAATCATCGACGCCACGGACACGCCCATCGACGAAAACGCGCAGATAGCACAACTTTACATCGTCAATGCCTTTAGAAGGTACAGCAGAAATTTGAAGTTGATCCGACTAAATCACTAGGAGGAGTTCGTTAAAGTACGGAGTGTGTAAATCATCCAAAAATGGAGGTAAAATTAGAAATGGCCGACTTCCTGTCGAGTTTAGGGCATTGTTCCAAGAGGCTTTTCTGTGCGTCTGGACATGGTAGATGTACCACAGAAATTTTGTGCATGTCGGTCAAACATGCGGCGGGGGCTGCTTCATTAAAGGTCACTTCCTGTTGCCAGCAGATGGCGCTATGACTGTGGGTGAATGTCGGCAAGTAGATTTGTTCAGGGCGGGACTCTTGTCAAATGTGTAAAATTTTGTGCAGATCTGGGCATTTACAGCCAAGTTACTACAACTTCCTGTTTCATGGCGAATCATCGACGCCACGGACACGCCCATTGACGAAAACGTGCAGATAGCACAACTTTACATCGTCAATGCCTTTAGAAGAAACAGCAGAAATGTGAAGTCGATCCGACTAAAGCCCTAGGAGGAGTTAGTTAAAGTACGTAATGAGTAAATCATCCAAAAATGGCGGTAAAATTTGAAATGGCCGACTTCCTGTTGAGTTTAGGGCATCACTCCAAGAGACTTTTCAGTGCGCCTGGACATGGTAGATGTGCCACAGAAATTTCGTACATGTCGGTCAAACATGCGACGGGGGCTGCTTCGTTAAAGGTCACTTCCTGTTGCCAGCAGGTGGCGCTATGACTGTGGGTGAAAGTCGGCATGTAGATTTGTTCAGGGCGGGACTCTTGTCAAATGTGTAAAATTTCGTGCAGATCTGGGCATTTACAGCCAAGTTACTACAACTTCCTGTTTCATGGCGAATCATCGACGCCACGGACACGCCCATCAACGAAAACGCGCAGATAGCACAACTTTACATCGTCAATGCCTTTAGAAGGTACAGCAGAAATTTGAAGTTGATCCGACTAAATCACTAGGAGGAGTTCGTTAAAGTACGGAGTGTGTAAATCATCCAAAAATGGAGGTAAAATTAGAAATGGCCGACTTCCTGTCGAGTTTAGGGCATTGTTCCAAGAGGCTTTTCTGTGCGTCTGGACATGGTAGATGTACCACAGAAATTTTGTGCATGTCGGTCAAACATGCGGCGGGGGCTGCTTCATTAAAGGTCACTTCCTGTTGCCAGCAGATGGCGCTATGACTGTGGGTGAATGTCGGCATGTAGATTTGTTCAGGGCGGGACTCTTGTCAAATGTGTAAAATTTTGTGCAGATCTGGGCACTTACAGCCAAGTTACTACAACTTCCTGTTTCATGGCGAATCTTCGACGCCACGGACACGCCCATCGACGAAAATGCGCAGATAGCACAACTTTACATCGTCAATGCCTTTAGAAGGCACAGCAGAAATTTGAAGTCGATCCAACTAAATCCCTAGGTGGAGTTTGTTAAAGTACCTAATGAGTAAATCATCGCAAAATGGCGGTAAAATTAGAAATGGCTGACTTCCTGTTGAGTTTAGGGCAACGCTCCAAGAGACTTTTCTGTGTGTCTGGACATGGTAGATGTATCACAGAAATTTCGTACATGTCGGTCAAACATGCGACGGGTACTGCTTCGTTAAAGGTCACTTCCTGCTGTCACTAGGTGGCGCTATGACTGTGGGTGAATGTCGGCATGTAGATTTGTTCAGGGCGGGACTCTTGTCAAATGTGTAAAATTTTGTGCAGATCTGGGCATTTACAGCCAAGTTACTACAACTTCCTGTTTCATGGCGAATCATCGACGCCACGGACACGCCCATTGACGAAAACGCGCAGATAGCACAACTTTACATGGTCAATGCCTTTAGAAGGCACAGCAGAAATGTGAAGTCGATCCGACTAAAGCCCTAGGAGGAGTTAGTTAAAGTACGTAATGAGTAAATCATCCAAAAATGGCGGTAAAATTCGAAATGGCCGACTTCCTGTTGAGTTTAGGGCATCACTCCAAGAGACTTTTCAGTGCGCCTGGACATGGTAGATGTGCCACAGAAATTTCGTACATGTCGGTCAAACATGCGACGGGGGCTGCTTCGTTAAAGGTCACTTCCTGTTGCCAGCAGGTGGCGCTATGACTGTGGGTGAAAGTCGGCATGTAGATTTGTTCAGGGCGGGACTCTTGTCAAATGTGTAAAATTTCGTGCAGATCTGGGCATTTACAGCTAAGTTACTACAACTTCCTGTTTCATGGCGAATCATCGACGCCACGGACACGCCCATCGACGAAAACGCGCAGATAGCACAACTTTACATCGTCAATGCCTTTAGAAGGTACAGCAGAAATTTGAAGTTGATCCGACTAAATCACTAGGAGGAGTTCGTTAAAGTACGGAGTGTGTAAATCATCCAAAAATGGAGGTAAAATTAGAAATGGCCGACTTCCTGTCGAGTTTAGGGCATTGTTCCAAGAGGCTTTTCTGTGCGTCTGGACATGGTAGATGTACCACAGAAATTTTGTGCATGTCGGTCAAACATGCGGCGGGGGCTGCTTCATTAAAGGTCACTTCCTGTTGCCAGCAGATGGCGCTATGACTGTGGGTGAATGTCGGCATGTAGATTTGTTCAGGGCGGGACTCTTGTCAAATGTGTAAAATTTTGTGCAGATCTGGGCATTTACAGCCAAGTTACTACAACTTCCTGTTTCATGGCGAATCATCGACGCCACGGACACGCCCATTGACGAAAACGCGCAGATAGCACAACTTTACATCGTCAATGCCTTTAGAAGGCACAGCAGAAATGTGAAGTCGATCCGACTAAAGCCCTAGGAGGAGTTAGTTAAAGTACGTAATGAGTAAATCATCCAAAAATGGCGGTAAAATTTGAAATGGCCGACTTCCTGTTGAGTTTAGGGCATCACTCCAAGAGACTTTTCAGTGCGCCTGGACATGGTAGATGTGCCACAGAAATTTCGTACATGTCGGTCAAACATGCGACGGGGGCTTCTTCGTTAAAGGTCACTTCCTGTTGCCAGCAGGTGGCGCTATGACTGTGGGTGAAAGTCGGCATGTAGATTTGTTCAGGGCGGGACTCTTGTCAAATGTGTAAAATTTCGTGCAGATCTGGGCATTTACAGCCAAGTTACTACAACTTCCTGTTTCATGGCGAATCATCGACGCCACGGACACGCCCATCGACGAAAACGCGCAGATAGCACAACTTTACATCGTCAATGCCTTTAGAAGGTACAGCAGAAATTTGAAGTTGATCCGACTAAATCACTAGGAGGAGTTCGTTAAAGTACGGAGTGTGTAAATCATCCAAAAATGGAGGTAAAATTAGAAATGGCCGACTTCCTGTCGAGTTTAGGGCATTGTTCCAAGAGGCTTTTCTGTGCGTCTGGACATGGTAGATGTACCACAGAAATTTTGTGCATGTCGGTCAAACATGCGGCGGGGGCTGCTTCATTAAAGGTCACTTCCTGTTGCCAGCAGATGGCGCTATGACTGTGGGTGAATGTCGGCATGTAGATTTGTTCAGGGCGGGACTCTTGTCAAATGTGTAAAATTTTGTGCAGATCTGGGCACTTACAGCCAAGTTACTACAACTTCCTGTTTCATGGCGAATCTTCGACGCCACGGACACGCCCATCGACGAAAATGCGCAGATAGCACAACTTTACATCGTCAATGCCTTTAGAAGGCACAGCAGAAATTTGAAGTCGATCCAACTAAATCCCTAGGTGGAGTTTGTTAAAGTACCTAATGAGTAAATCATCGCAAAATGGCGGTAAAATTAGAAATGGCTGACTTCCTGTTGAGTTTAGGGCAACGCTCCAAGAGACTTTTCTGTGTGTCTGGACATGGTAGATGTATCACAGAAATTTCGTACATGTCGGTCAAACATGCGACGGGTACTGCTTCGTTAAAGGTCACTTCCTGCTGTCACTAGGTGGCGCTATGACTGTGGGTGAATGTCGGCATGTAGATTTGTTCAGGGCGGGACTCTTGTCAAATGTGTAAAATTTTGTGCAGATCTGGGCATTTACAGCCAAGTTACTACAACTTCCTGTTTCATGGCGAATCATCGACGCCACGGACACGCCCATTGACGAAAACGCGCAGATAGCACAACTTTACATGGTCAATGCCTTTAGAAGGCACAGCAGAAATGTGAAGTCGATCCGACTAAAGCCCTAGGAGGAGTTAGTTAAAGTACGTAATGAGTAAATCATCCAAAAATGGCGGTAAAATTCGAAATGGCCGACTTCCTGTTGAGTTTAGGGCATCACTCCAAGAGACTTTTCAGTGCGCCTGGACATGGTAGATGTGCCACAGAAATTTCGTACATGTCGGTCAAACATGCGACGGGGGCTGCTTCGTTAAAGGTCACTTCCTGTTGCCAGCAGGTGGCGCTATGACTGTGGGTGAAAGTCGGCATGTAGATTTGTTCAGGGCGGGACTCTTGTCAAATGTGTAAAATTTCGTGCAGATCTGGGCATTTACAGCTAAGTTACTACAACTTCCTGTTTCATGGCGAATCATCGACGCCACGGACACGCCCATCGACGAAAACGCGCAGATAGCACAACTTTACATCGTCAATGCCTTTAGAAGGTACAGCAGAAATTTGAAGTTGATCCGACTAAATCACTAGGAGGAGTTCGTTAAAGTACGGAGTGTGTAAATCATCCAAAAATGGAGGTAAAATTAGAAATGGCCGACTTCCTGTCGAGTTTAGGGCATTGTTCCAAGAGGCTTTTCTGTGCGTCTGGACATGGTAGATGTACCACAGAAATTTTGTGCATGTCGGTCAAACATGCGGCGGGGGCTGCTTCATTAAAGGTCACTTCCTGTTGCCAGCAGATGGCGCTATGACTGTGGGTGAATGTCGGCAAGTAGATTTGTTCAGGGCGGGACTCTTGTCAAATGTGTAAAATTTTGTGCAGATCTGGGCATTTACAGCCAAGTTACTACAACTTCCTGTTTCATGGCGAATCATCGACGCCACGGACACGCCCATTGACGAAAACGTGCAGATAGCACAACTTTACATCGTCAATGCCTTTAGAAGAAACAGCAGAAATGTGAAGTCGATCCGACTAAAGCCCTAGGAGGAGTTAGTTAAAGTACGTAATGAGTAAATCATCCAAAAATGGCGGTAAAATTTGAAATGGCCGACTTCCTGTTGAGTTTAGGGCATCACTCCAAGAGACTTTTCAGTGCGTCTGGACATGGTAGATGTGCCACAGAAATTTCGTACATGTCGGTCAAACATGCGACGGGGGCTGCTTCGTTAAAGGTCACTTCCTGTTGCCAGCAGGTGGCCCTATGACTGTGGGTGAAAGTCGGCATGTAGATTTGTTCAGGGCGGGACTCTTGTCAAATGTGTAAAATTTCGTTCAGATCTGGGCATTTACAGCCAAGTTACTACAACTTCCTGTTTCATGGCGAATCATCGACGCCACGGACACGCCCATCAACGAAAACGCGCAGATAGCACAACTTTACATCGTCAATGCCTTTAGAAGGTACAGCAGAAATTTGAAGTTGATCCGACTAAATCACTAGGAGGAGTTCGTTAAAGTACGGAGTGTGTAAATCATCCAAAAATGGAGGTAAAATTAGAAATGGCCGACTTCCTGTCGAGTTTAGGGCATTGTTCCAAGAGGCTTTTCTGTGCGTCTGGACATGGTAGATGTACCACAGAAATTTTGTGCATGTCGGTCAAACATGCGGCGGGGGCTGCTTCATTAAAGGTCACTTCCTGTTGCCAGCAGATGGCGCTATGACTGTGGGTGAATGTCGGCATGTAGATTTGTTCAGGGCGGGACTCTTGTCAAATGTGTAAAATTTTGTGCAGATCTGGGCACTTACAGCCAAGTTACTACAACTTCCTGTTTCATGGCGAATCTTCGACGCCACGGACACGCCCATCGACGAAAATGCGCAGATAGCACAACTTTACATCGTCAATGCCTTTAGAAGGCACAGCAGAAATTTGAAGTCGATCCAACTAAATCCCTAGGTGGAGTTTGTTAAAGTACCTAATGAGTAAATCATCGCAAAATGGCGGTAAAATTAGAAATGGCTGACTTCCTGTTGAGTTTAGGGCAACGCTCCAAGAGACTTTTCTGTGTGTCTGGACATGGTAGATGTATCACAGAAATTTCGTACATGTCGGTCAAACATGCGACGGGTACTGCTTCGTTAAAGGTCACTTCCTGCTGTCACTAGGTGGCGCTATGACTGTGGGTGAATGTCGGCATGTAGATTTGTTCAGGGCGGGACTCTTGTCAAATGTGTAAAATTTTGTGCAGATCTGGGCATTTACAGCCAAGTTACTACAACTTCCTGTTTCATGGCGAATCATCGACGCCACGGACACGCCCATTGACGAAAACGCGCAGATAGCACAACTTTACATGGTCAATGCCTTTAGAAGGCACAGCAGAAATGTGAAGTCGATCCGACTAAAGCCCTAGGAGGAGTTAGTTAAAGTACGTAATGAGTAAATCATCCAAAAATGGCGGTAAAATTCGAAATGGCCGACTTCCTGTTGAGTTTAGGGCATCACTCTAAGAGACTTTTCAGTGCGCCTGGACATGGTAGATGTGCCACAGAAATTTCGTACATGTCGGTCAAACATGCGACGGGGGCTGCTTCGTTAAAGGTCACTTCCTGTTGCCAGCAGGTGGCGCTATTACTGTGGGTGAATGTCAGCATGTAGATTTGTTCAGGGCGGGACTCTTGTCAAATGTGTAAAATTTCGTGCAGATCTGGGCATTTACAGCTAAGTTACTACAACTTCCTGTTTCATGGCGAATCATCGACGCCACGGACACGCCCATCGACGAAAATGCGCAGATAGCACAACTTAACATCGTCAATGCCTTTAGAAGGCACAGCAGAAATTTAAAGTCGATCCGACTAAATCCCTAGGAGGAGTTCGTTAAAGTACTGAGTGTGTAAATCGTCCCAAAATGGGCGCCAAATTCAAAATGGCCGACTTCCTGTTGAGTTTAGGGTATGGGTTCTTGAGGCTTTTTTGTGCGTCTTGATATGATGCACGTCCCCACAAAATTTCGTGTTTTTAGGTTGAACGTGGACGAGGGGCTAATTTTTTCCAATTTTCTAAGTGGCGCTAGGGAGCCATTTTGCCACGCCCATCCGCGAAACCCACAAAATACGAAATTTTTCACCAGTCCTGACATGCGTGCCAAATTTGGTGAGTTTTTGAGCATGTTGAGGCCACGAAAATGGCGCTTACTTTGCAGAAAAAAGAAAAAAATAACCCTAACAGTTTCAAGAGGGTCCTCGCACTGTTAGTGCTCGGGCCCTAATTAAAGCTGCAAGCAGCGATGGGCGGGCCCTCGCACCTGTAGCGCGTCGGGGTGTGAGGCGGCCGCGTTGCATATTTTGCAGCTCAGCCGGTGCGGCTGTGAATTTGCTACGCTGCTTCATTAAAGTTCACTTTCTATTGCCAGCAGGTGGCGCTATGACTGTGGGTGAATGTCGGCATGTAGATTTGTTCAGGGCGGGACTCTTGTCAAATGTGTAAAATTTTGTGCAGATCTGGGCATTTACAGCCAAGTTACTACAACTTCCTGTTTCATGGCGAATCTTCGACGCCACGGACACGCCCATCGACGAAAACGCGCAGATAGCACAACTTTACATCGTCAATGCCTTTAGAAGGCACAGCAGAAATTTGAAGTCGATCCGACTAAATCCATAGGAGGAGTTCGTTAAAGTACGGAGTGTGTAAATCATCCAAAAATGGCAGAAAAATTAGAAATGGCTGACTTCCTGTTGAGTTTAGGGCATCGCTCCAGGAGGCTTTTTTGTCCGTCCAGACATGGTAGATGTACCAAAGAAATTTCGTATATGTCGGTCAAACGTGCGGCGGTGGCTGCTTCGTTAAAGGTCACTTCCTGTTGCCAATAGGTGGCGCTATGACTGTGGGTGAATGTCGTTATGTAGATTTGTTCAGGGCGGGAGTCTTGTGAAATGTGTTAAATTTCGTGCAGATCTGGGCATTTACAGCCAAGTTACTACAACTTCCTGTTTCATGGCGAATCATCGACGCGACGGACACGCCCATCGACGAAAACGCGCAGATAGCACAACTTTACATCTTCAATGCCTTTAAAAGGCACAGCAGAAATTTGAAGTCGATCCGACAAAATCCCTAGGAGGAGTTCGTAAAAGTACGAAGTGTGTAAATCATCCCAAAATGGGCGCCAAATTCAAAATGGCCGATTTCCTGTTGAGTTTAGGGTATGAGTTCTTGAGGCTTTTTTGTGCGTCTTGATATGATACACGTCCCCACCAAATTTCGTGCTTGTAGGTTGAACGGGGACGAGGGGCTATTTTTTTCCAATTTTCTAGGTGGCGCTAGGGAGCCATTTTACCACGCCCATCCGCGAAACCCACAAAATACTGAATTTTTCACCAGTCCTGACATGCGTGCCAAATTTGGTGAGTTTTTGAGCATGTTGTGGCCCCGAAAATGGCGCTTGCTTTGCAGAAAAAAAAAAAAAAAAATTAAAGCTGCAAGCAGCGATGGGCGGGCCCTCGCACCTGTAGCACGTCGGGGTCTGAGGCGGCCGCGTTACATTTTCTGCAGCTCAGCCAGTGCGGCTGTGCATTTGCTACTTTGCTTCATTAAAGGTAACTTCCTGTTGCCAGCAGGTGGCGCTATGACTGGTGGGTGAATGTCGGCATGTAGATTTGTTCAGGGCGGGACTCTTGTCAAAGGTGTGAAATTTCATGCATATCTGGGCTTTTACAGCCAAGTTACAACAACTTCCTGTTTCATGGCGAATCATCGACGCCATGGACATGCCCATCGACGAAAACGCACAGATAGCACAACTTTACATCGTCAATGCCTTTAGAAGGCACAGCAGAAATGTGATGTCGATCCGACTAAAGCCCTAGGAGGAGTTAGTTAAAGTACGTAATGAGTAAATCATGCAAAAATGGCGGTAAAATTAGAAATGGCTGACTTCCTGTTGAGTTAGGGCATCGCTCCAAGAGACTTTTCTGTGCGTCTGGACATGGTAGATGTACCACAGAAATTTCGTACATGTCGGTCAAACATGCGACGGGGGCTGCTTCGTTAAAAGTCACTTCCTCTTGCCACTAGGTGGTGCTATGAATGTGGGTGAATGTCGGCATGTAGATTTGTTCAGGGCGGGACTCTTGTCAAATGTGTAAAATTTCGTGTAGATCTGGGCATTTACAGCCAAGTTACTACAACTTCCTGTTTCATGGCGAATCATTGACGCCACGGACACGCCCATCGACGAAAACGCGTAGATAGCACAACTTTACATCGTCAATGCCTTTAGAAGGTACAGCAGAAATTTGAAGTTGATCCGACTAAATCCCTAGGAGGAGTTCGTTAAAGTACGGAGTGTGTAAATCGTCCCAAATCGGTCGCCAAATTCAAAATGGCGGACTTCCTGTTGAGTTTAGGGTATGGGTTCTTGAGGCTTTTTTGTGCGTCTGGTCATGGTAGATGTACCACAGAAATTTCGTACATGTCGGTCAAACAAGCGACGGGGGCTGCTTCGTTAAAGGTTACTTCCTGTTGCCAGCAGGTGGCGCTATGACTGTGGGTGAATGTCGGCATGTAGATTTGTTCAGGGTGGGACTCTTGTCAAATGTGTAAAATTTCGTGCAGATCTGGGCATTTACAGCCAAGTTACTACAACTTCCTGTTTCATGGCGAATCTTCGACGCCACGAACACGCCCATCGACGAAAATGCGCAGATAGCACAACTTTACATTGTCAATGCCTTTAGAAGGCACAGCAGAAATTTTAATTCGATCCGACAAAATCCCTAGGAGGAGTTCGTTAAAGTAAGGAGTCTGTAAATCGTCAAAAAATGGCCGCCAAATTCAAAATGGCGGACCTCCTGTTGAGTTTAGGGTATGGGTTCTTGAGGCTTTTTTGTGCGTCTTCAAAGGATACACGTCCCCACCAAATTTCGTGCATGTAGGTTGAACGTGGACGAGGGGCTAATTTTTTCCAATTTTCTAGGTGGCGCTAGCGAGCCATTTTGTCCCGCCCATCCGCGAAACCCACAAAATACGAACTTTTTCACCAGTCCTGACATGAGTGCCAAATTTGGTGAGTTTTTGAGCATGTTGTGGCCCCGAAAATGGCACTTACTTTGCAGAAAAAAAAAAAATAATAATAATCCCAACAGTTTCAATAGGGTCCTCGCACTGTTAGTGCTCGGGCCCTAAAAAAAATAACCCTAACAGTTTCAATAGGGTCCTCGCACTGTTAGTGCTCGGGCCCTAAATAACCCTAACAGTTTCAAGAGGGTCCTCGCACTGTTAGTGCTCGGGCCCTAAAAATAACCCTAACAGTTTCAATAGGGTCCTCGCACTGTTTGTGCTCGGGCCCTAAAAATAACCCTAACAGTTTCAATAGGGTCCTCGCACTGTTTGTGCTCGGGCCCTAAAAAAAAATAACCCTAACAGTTTCAATAGGGTCCTCGCCAGTGATGCGCGGGTCAATGTATAAACAACCCGCAACCGACCGACGTTTTCAACTACCCGCCCGCAACTCGGACCGCAAAAAAAAAAAGTAAAAAAAATATTGTACCCGACCCGCTTCCTGACCGCATTTTTTAAAAGTAGTAAATGCTCATCGGAGCGTTATTGGGCCATAGACTTGTAACAACACAGCATCGTAAGAAGACGCAGTTCTACACATAACAAAGGCAAAGGCAGCACTTTGGTCATCATCTTTCATTATTTCAGCAAATGTCTCCCACACTTTTACTCTTTCTATTTGTGTATTTGCGGAGCTTCCACTCCCCAGTCTTCACCTTTTCTCTTGCCGCCTCCATCTCTCTGCAGACTGTAGTGATCATAGACATGGCCGGTTCGTGAACGAATCGTTCTTTTGAACCGGCTCTTTTTAGTGAACCGGTCGAACCAGTACACTAAATCGAACTGAAGCGTTCGAAACAGTTTGCGTCTTGTGTCAGTGCTGATCCACAAGTTACTAAAGTTACTCACTTTCAGACATGCCTGACACGACAGTCCCTCCGAATCGAAATAAATCAATATCCTGAATTATATTTTACTCCAGTAACTCCAACAGTTCACTGAACCGAGACATGTTGGTGCCACTGTTGAGAGAAGTGAGGAGATGAGCACGAGCAGCTGATACTGCGCATAGATACTGCGTACTACCGAACGCACAGGGACAGCGGTTCTCGAATCACCAGTATAGAACCGACTCCGAGAACTGTTTAGACTGAGCTCGTGTTTTATCTTCGTGCCAGTTATTCAGCCAATAATGTCTAGGGCTGTATATTTCATCAAAAATTGTGTCTAGTACTATATTAATACAAATGTTTAATTGGCATCTTTTTTCAAACGACCTGAATATCATTAAAAACATTTTTGGATGACCCGTAACCGCGGGTAACCGCGGGTGACCGCAGGCACCCGCTCATTTCGGATCAACCCGCGCATCACTGGTCCTCGCACTGTTAGTGCTCGGGCCCTAATGAATATGAGGTGCTAGAAAAACAAAATTCATCAGGTGGTATCCAATGATAGTCCCATCATGGGCCCAAACTTTTCTGTAGATTTTTCCATAGACAGCTTTTCAAAGTTGCCTCAGTATAATAGCCTACCGCTGTCCCAATCTGTTCTTCGGAGAAGCCCGTTCGCGCCATTTACGCTTAAACATAGCTATATTGCGCGATCTATGTCAGTCAGCTTAAACGCGAATGCATGATTAAAATACATAAATGTAAAGAATGATTTTCATGACAACTAAATATTTTCGCTTTGGTATATTAAAGAATCCTCTGTGCAAAACAACACTATTTAATTATTATTTACCGCATATAACTACCGCATCTAACATTAGCCTATCTGATACGGTCAGGAATTTACGTCAATTTTAAAATATATATATTTTTTTATGTTATTATTACTTATTAAACCATCCTTGATTTAACCTAAGCCGAGTCATTTCCAGAAGTGGTCTAGATCAAACAGCCGGAGCCGGTTTTTATGGTGAACATGAATCGGCCCAGTGTTCCACAGCCGTAACAAAAATGCATGTTCCAGAGCGAGCTGCGGGCCACAATCGGCCCGGTTAGCCGCAGACGCCGTGGGGCAGCCGAGCTCAGGCTGATTGTTCATGCTAGCTGGTGTCACAGTCTTCATCTGCACCGTCCTATCTTGTCATCAGCACTACACTTCCCAGGATCCTCTTGTCTCCACTCCTGAACTCACTCCCTCATCAGCCACCTGTTCCTCGTCTTGTTCATCAGTATCACCTGTCTTCACCTCATTATGTCTGATTCTTCCATGTATTTAGTTCCCTCTGTTTCATGCTGTGGTTGTCGGTCAATGTTGAATGTTACCCGGTGTACCCTGTCTTCCTGCCTGTATTTATGGAATAAACCCTGTTCTCCCCGATATTCCGGTCTCCTTGTTCCTTTGCCTGCTCCACACCCGTGACAGATTGACCGACCTCTTAATGGATACCTTCGCTGCGGTCCAACTGCTCTGCTTAGAGCAAGAAGACCGGTCCCTGGAGGACCATTTGATTGATTTCCTCTCCCTCGTTCCATCCACAACCTTCCCGGACGACAGCCTCTGCAGCTTTCTCTATGCTGGCCTTAACACCGCCACCAGAGGGCAGTTGTCCGGGAATGGTCCCCCGGGGAGTTTTGCAGCATATGTGGAGTGGGTGCTGGTGTCCTGCGGTTCTCCCTTCACCATCGATGATGGCACCAGCCCCACTCCAACACCGGAGCCCTCCTCTCCGCTGGTCCCCACCAGCCCCGCCGAGCCCGTGCTCTCTCCTCCGCTGGTCCCGCCCAGCCTCGCCGAGCCCGGGCTCTCTTCTCTGCTGGTCCCGCCCAGCCTCGCCGAGCCCGAGCTCTCTCCTCCGCTGGTCCCGCCCAGCCACGCCGAGCCCGGGCTCTCTCCTCCGCTGGTCCCGTCCAGCCTCTCCGAGCCCGAGCTCTCTTCTTCGCTGGGCCCGACCAGCCCAGCCTCAGAGACCGTCCAGCCAGCGCCAGAGACCATCCAGCCAGCGCCAGAGACCGTCCAGCCAGCGCCAGAGACCGTCCAGCAAGCGCCAGAGACCGTCCAGCCAGCGCCAGAGACCGTCCAGCCAGCGCCAGAGACCGTCCAGCCAGCGCCAGTGACCGTCCAGCAAGCGCCAGAGACCGTCCAGCCAGCGCCAGAGACCGTCCAGCCAGCGCCAGAGACCGTCCAGCCAGCGCCAGAGACCGTCCAGCCAGCGCCAGTGACCGTCCAGCAAGCGCCAGAGACCGTCCAGCCAGCGCCAGAGACCGTCCAGCCAGCGCCAGAGACCGTCCAGCCTGCGCCAGAGACCAGGATCCCACCCAGCCTCCCTCTCCCGCCTCCTCTCATCTGTCCTCCATCTTCTCTCCTGCCCTTCAGCTCCCCGAAACCAGCTTGGTCTGTGGATCCCCGGTTTTCGCCTCGCACCGCCTCCACATGGACACTTCCTCGGCCCTCTGTCCCATCAGCTCCCCCGTGGCTCCTACCTCCCTCAGCTCCTCCATGGCCCCTCAGTCCACCAGCTCGGCCAGGCTCCCTCGGTCCTCCGGATTCCCTTCACTCCCTCGTCATCCTCCCCTCACCTATGGACTTCCTTCCTTTGGCTCCGCCCCGTTTTGTCACCCCTCCGGTTCAGTTGGACTCCTCACTCCCTCCAGTCACCCGTCAGCCCTCACGCCCTCTGACCTCACCGTGTCCCTCTGTGCCCCTGTCGTCACTTCAGTCACCAGAGCCTACGGTGTCACCATGGTCCCTCGGTCCCTCCTCAGCACCCAATGTCGTCTGTCCCTCAGCTACACCCTGGTCTCCACTCCCATCTGCTCCGCCCCTGTCAGTCGGCCCCCTGGTGTTGTCAGCCCCACTACCATCGGCTCCACCAGGGATCCTCCCTCCATCTGCTCCGCCCTGGTCTCGCCCTCCATCTGCTCCGCCCTGGTCTCGCCCTCCATCTGCTCCGCCCTGGTCTCGCCCTCAGCCTGCTCCGCCCTGGTCTCGCCCTCAGCCTGCTCCGCCCTGGGGACGCCCTCAGCCTGCTCCACCCTGGCCACGCCCTCAGCCTGCTCCGCCCTGGCCACGCCCTCAGCCTGCTCCGCCCTGGTCTCGCCCTCAGCCTGCTCCGCCCTGGCCACGCCCTCTGCCTGCTCCGCCCTGGCCACCCCCCACTCAGCCCCCAGTTCGTCCCCCCTCTGTCAGAGTTCTGTCACAGTCTTCGTCTGCACCGTCCTGTCTTGTCATCAGCACTACGCTTACCAGGATCCTATTGTCTCCACTCCTGAACTCACTCCCTCATCAGCCACCTGTTCCTCGTCTTGTTCATCAGTATCACCTGTCTTCACCTCATTATGTCTGATTCTTCCATGTATTTAGTTCCCTCTGTTTCATGCTGTGGTTGTCGGTCAATGTTGAATGTTACCCGGTGTACCCTGTCTTCCTGCCTGTATTTATGGAATAAACCCTGTTCTCCCCGATATTCCGGTCTCCTCGTTCCTTTGCCTGCTCCACACCCGTGACAGCTGGGACACGAAGTTGCGTAGGCTCAAGGTGTAGCTATGCACTTGGTGTCGGCAAACTTAAAAAAAACATAATAAAATCTTTTTTTTTTTTTTTTTTTTTTTTTAGAAAAATACACCAGATATCACAGACTATCGCTGCTGTGATTTTCATGTTGATCTATTGTTTTATTAATTATTGCCAAATCATGACCATAGGCTATAGGCTACATGATCAAATATGCCAAACATGAGGAGAAAGAGCTTATTTTGGTGAGTAGGCTAATGCCTTAAGCAGCAGTGCTAAGAAACATGATTTGTGAAAGCAAAGTTATAATGGAAAGTTTTTATTACAGAACATAAATCAATATCTCCATTGACAGTAGCTCGCACACAGCAGACACAGTGTGACACCTACTGGTATGTTTTTGTAATCGTTTTGAACTGCCCTAGGTTTTAAACTTCGTTGGATTATTAGTGGACTGAGAACCTTCACATATGTCGTTTTTGATTGTATTATTAACAAACTACTATCACTATTAGTCTATTACCTAACTAGCCTGTTCAATACATTTCTATGAACACTGTAACGTGAGCGACGCGTTCCGTTACGGTGGAAACCACATTAAATATAAATTTAATTATATAATGTTGTAGCGCTAACAGTAACAACTCTGCACACATAATAAGTTCTTAGGTTAACCTATATTACCAACTGTATTGAGCCAAACAATGCGCTCATTAAACGTGAGTGATGGCTGGATAGGCATGATATTAAATAGCTGTAATAAACTACTGTTGCTAACATATTTATTCCGGTCCAGGTTTCTATTTATTCATTGATTTTTATTCTTCTGACGTTACTCTGGTATAACGTTAGTGCTGCATATTATGACCATAGACAGTATGATTATGACCGTTCTTAAAGCTTGGCTTTTATTTTGATAGGCCATATTTACTATTACTTTCGGGTCACGTGACCAACCTGTCCGTGTTTTAAAGTCCCCGTGAACCGGAAGTTGCAAACGATTTTTCTCCAGTGCTGTGACGTATTTCCAAGTGAAACGGAATATTGAACAGAGGGCAGGGTTTTACTCTAGCGCTCCTCCTCTCCATCTCTCGCTCATAGCAAACTAACAGTTTGAGGGGAGTGGTTAAGCGTTTCCCCACCCAAACTGTGAAATCTACGTCATCAGAAAAAGAAACCGTTCCAGACCGGAAGTAACTTTTCAGATTTTGATTAAAGATTACTAAGCTAAAACATTTTTTTAATATATATTAACTTGCACAGATTAATTGTTCACCACAAGACTAGTAATATGCGCTAACAAAGTAAATAGGTTCAATTTTGATTTCACGGGGACTTTAATGTAGATCTTCAAACGGAAAAATGGAAAAAGGAATTTCAAAAAAACAAAATCGGACCGTTATTTGATTTTGGTTTTTTCGTTTTTGGATTCAGAACCAAAAACGGGAAAACGGCTCTTTTTTTACGGTTTCTTTGTTTTTGGTTTGAAACGAAAAACGAAAAAAGGGTGGTTTCTCATTATTTTGTTTTTTGTTTAAAACGAAAAAACAAACTATCAAAACGTACACGGACCGGGCCGGTGTAAACAGTGAATGACGAATCAGGGAAGGATGCGTCATGACTGATAACACCCAATCATAGAGCCAAGCGTCAGCCTCTGCGTCATCGTTTCTGAAGTTCTCCGTTTTGTCCTCGTCCACACTAAAACGCCCTCCGCATATTCAAAACGCAAAACGCAGCTGCAGCGTTTCTAAACTTCTCCGTTTTATGTCTTAGTTTTTCCCGTTTTAGTGTGGATTGGAGGTGCAAACGTAGCAAAAGGTCTCCATTTTTAAACGAAAACGCAGTAGTGTGGACGGGGCCTTAGACTCTTGTAAGTAACTTGTGTAATCGCGCTGGGCAATGGTTTCAGCTGCGATGGTCGCACACAATGACGTGTGCACAAAATTGTGCCAAAATATCAAACATAATGAAAAAACTTTTTCTTAAGTTTTAATATTTTATATCCTTTCTCATAATTTTCAAGGGGTCGGCATAAATACCTAAGTGAAGGAAACACGGATTTATGTAGCCATTACATTTAAAAACACCACCCAGAATGCATCCATCACTTTGCCAAAGGATATGTCCATATTAAAGGTGCCCTCTGGGATAAAAAAATCAAATCATGCGCCTTATTCCATACCAAATGGGGGCAGTATACCTCCAGAAAAATACCTCCGCGGCTGCGCGCACTCCTGTCTTCAAACAACACGGGCGAGCGCTGTTGTCTCCCTCGTGCATATTAATCAAATCAATTGACACCTGACACGATAGTAAAAGGTTGGAAGACCGCAGTTTCATGTGGATCATTTGGAGATTTTCAGAGATTAGAGACTAAATGAACAACATCTCAATACTAAATTATAAAGGCCGTCTCATAGACAAGCCGGTGCATTTCGACGATATGGGAAAATTAAAGCCCAGGCATTTCTAGTTTATGGTATTCGTTTTGTTCATGTTACATTTTTATCATTAGTTTGAATTAATTTGACAGACAGCATTCCCTGATGGGGACCAAGCTAGCGTCTTTCAGAGCTGCCAACTCTCACAAATTCACCGTGAGACACACAACTTTTCACACACTCTCATGCCACACATCCATTTTGTCATGCACAGAAAAGGACACAGAGACCGATCTCAGCTCTCAGATTCTGTTAATTTTATTACGCAATTCAAACAATAAATGCAATTTTGGCGCTTAGCTGCTATAAATGTTAAACGACAGATCCCTAGCGCACGTGAACTGATCATCTCTACTAGCTAATGGTAAAAGAAAAAGAACACTGTTGAAAGATATGTTACAACTTACCTAAATGTATTCCTCATGCATAATATCGACCAATAATTTTTTTTAACTCATCTCTGAACTGAAATTTAGTAGTGGGCTGTATTTCCACATGACTGACATCAGGTTCAAGTACACACAAGCCGGCGCGAGCGCGACTTTTTCTTCTACTTCTTGTGGTGTTTAATGGCGGATTGGCAGACCAACATAAATGGTGCATTCCCACCACCTATCTGGAGTGTGGAGTATGCTTGGCTTTGGAAGGAAAGGACACGAAGAAAAAAAAAATCAAATTCTATTTACTATTCCTGTTTTATTTAAATATTTAAATATTAATTCGTGAATTGTTTATTGTCTTGACCCATTTCCTAACAATACTTTCATTGAAATTGTATCAATTCCCATCCATTGTAGCTCTTGGATTAACTGTTGTCTCTCCCATTCATATGCAGCACATTCTAAAAGAATATGCTGCACTGTTTCTAACTCCCCACACTTATCACATTTTCCTGTATCATGTTTCCCTATTTTATAAAGACTATAATTCAATGCAGTGTGACCAATTCTTAACCTCATAATAATAACATCTTTCTTCCTATTTCCATATCTTTTCCTCTCATTTCCAACCTTTCGTTGAATTTGATAAAGATGTCTTCCTTTACAGTCATTATTCCATACCTTTTGCCATCTTTTATTAATTTCAATTGCTAATTATCTCTTTATTTCTGATTTACTTAGTGATACATTCATTTCTATTTGTGAATGATTTAAAGCTTCCTTTGCCAACTGGTCTACCTCCTCATTACCATCCACACCCACATGTGCTGGCACCCAGAGAAAAAATACCAATATCCCTAACTGCTTGGCTCTAAATAAACACTGCAAAACTTCAAATATTAAATCTTGTCGAGATTCCGATTTTCCACTCATAAGACTAGTGAGAGCAGCCATTGAATCAGTACATATCACAGATCTTACTGGTTGAACTTCTATAATCCACTGTAGTGCTAATATGATAGCTATTACTTCAGTAGTAAATACCGAGGTATGATCCGATATTCTTTTTGCAATTTTAATATTAAATGTAGGAATAAATACTGCTGCTGCAGTTCTTCCAGACTCTGGTTCCTTTGACCCATCCGTAAATTCCTGTAATATGGAATAGTACTCTCGATTTACATACTGTTTAACTACTAATTCAGTTGATAATTCGGATTCTTTCTATTCATATTCCCAACATTCCTTCAACAATATTTTTACTGGATGATTTTCCTGATGTCCACATACACCAGACCAGTATCTCATCCTCAATAGCATTCTACGTTGTTCCAGCGGTAATTCTCCCAATTCAACTTGTAGTGATACTACCGGAGAAGATTTAAATGCTCCACAACAAATTCGCAAGGCCTGATTTTGTATTACTTGTATTTTTTTAAGTAAAGTTTTATTCGCTGAGCTGTATACCACACTTCCATAATCCATATTTGACCTTATCACTGCATAATAAATTCTTTTCAGTGACTGACAACTTGCCCCCCAATCAACACCTGACAAGCACCTTAAAACATTTATTCCTTTTTTACACTTTTCTATCACTTTCTGAATATGAACTCCAAAATTTAACTTAGAATCCATCCACATACCCAGAAATCTCACTACTTTGACTTGTTCCAGCTGATGACCATACATTTTAATATTTAACTTAGGGTGATTTTTCTTGTTAGTAAAGCAAATTACTTGTGTCTTTACCACAGAAAACTGGAAACCCCAACTATTCGCCCATTTCTCGACCTCCTTCACTGCTTTTTGCATTTTATTTTCTACAAACATCAAATCACGTCCCCTTTTCCACAATGCCCCGTCGTCTGCAAACAACGATCTTCCTATTCCAATTTCAATATTGTTAAATATGTCACTAATCATTAAGTTAAAAAGAATAGGGCTGCTCACACTTCCCTGAGGGGTTCCATTCTCAATAGAGAGAATCCTAGAGTATTCCGACCCCACTCTAACTTCGTTCTTCGTTCTTCCAAACAAAAAACTTGAAATCCAGTTATACATTTTTCCCTCGATTCCCAAACTTTCCAATTTCATTAACAGCCCTTCTTTCCACAACATATCATAAGCCTTTTCCACATCGAAAAACACTCCCATAAACATTTCTTTATTAATTTGAGCCTTTCGAATTTCCGCCTCCAAACTCAGAATTGAGTCCATCGTATTTCTCCCTTTTCTAAATCCGCTTTGACATGCTGACAGAATGTTTTTACTCTCCATTATATACATCAACCTATTCATAACCATCCGTTCCATGAGTTTGCATAAATTAGATGTCAACGCAATAGGTCTATAACTACCTGGCTGGGAATGGTCTTTTCCAGGTTTAGCAATTGGTACTATTACTCCATGTTTCCAATTAACAGGAATATTCCCTGAATCCCAAATTTTATTAAAGAGTCTTAAAATTATATTCAATGACACATCTGACAATTGCTTAATCATCTCATAACATATTTCATCCTTTCCAGGGGAAGTATGTTTAACCCCTACAAGTGCTCTCTTTAACTCATATAACAGACTGATCTCATGAAGTAGCGTGTGTATGACACGCCAATTCGTATTTCCATTTTTGGCGTGCTATCAAGACGCATAATCGCCTTTCAGCATGTTTATGAACGCCGTTGACTTAACGTTATATAAATATATGACTTACCTCAACCCCGTCCCTAAACCTAACCGTCACTGGGGTTAATTGCATTTATGACTGTTCCCTTACCATCCTAGGTAAAAAAAAAGACATGACTTACCTCAACCCCATCCCTAAACTTAACCGTCACTGGGGTTAATGGCATTTATGACTGGAGATTTGACTGCGTGTTCAGACACGCGGAATGACGCGGACATTAATGGCGTAGACATATACGCATACACGCGGATACACGCGGATAGCTCAAAATGCGTAGAGATAACACGCCACCTGACTCGAAAGTGGAGTATATGTTTACGCAAAAGTCATGATGTCATGTTGCATATAAAGTCAATTTTAGGTCTAACCTACTTCCTGATGAAATCTTTTTTTCATATATATGCTCATTCTCTTTTACTTTCTGTTCCCTATACTTCTTCATATTTTCTGTAATATTATCATTACTATGCACCTTTACAAATGCTTCCACTAACATTTCTGCTTTATCACTATCTTTTATCGCTATTTTCCCGTTTTCTACTAAAACTGGCATATTATTATTTCTCTGTTTCCCTCCCATTTTTCTAATCATATTCCAAACATCATTTATTTCAATGTCTTCCCCTATTCTATTACAATATTCCCTCCAGAACATTCTTTTTGCTATTCTTATTTCTCTCCTTACTATAGCCTGAGCTCTCTTAAAAATAATATAATCAGTAAATAACATCGATTTCCTTGCTTTTTTCATTGCCTTATTACTTTCCCTTACTGCCTTACTACATTTTTCATTCCACCATGGTACTACTTTTCTACTACTTGTAGTTTTCTTCTTTCCTATTACTTCCTCTGCCGCATTTCTTAGTGCTTTAGTTATTTCCAAACTTAACTCTTCTATTTCTTCAATTTCTCCCATTTCATTCATTTTGCTATTACACAGTTCTTTAAAAAGCTCCCAATTAGCTGCCTTAAATTTCCATCTTGGCATTCTCTCCACCATATTTTGTTCAATATCCATACCAATTTGACACCATACTGGATAGTGATCACTTCCCAGAGAACTTATTTACAGTCCATTCACATTTTTGAGCTAAATTTTCTGAAACCAAAGTTATATCTAATACTGAATTTCGCCCATTACTCACATCTATTCTTGTCATATTTCAGTTATTTATACATACTGACCGTCCCCATTCTAACATTTCTTCCACTATCAACCCATTGTAATCTGTTTTAACACTCCCCCATAATGTATTATGTGCATTAAAATCCCCACACCATACTACCTTCTGGTTAGTGTTTCCTCTTATTTTTTCCATCACATTCTTACATAACTTTTCACATGGATTATAAAAATTTATTATTTTAATACTTTGATTCCCTTCCCATACTTCCATCTTCAAAACCTCTTGGTCCTCACTCACTTCTATATTCCTGTATCCCACCCCATGTTTTATATTGCTACCCCACCTCCATTACCTTTTTCCCTATCTTTCCTAATTAATTGATACCCTTGTAAAAAACTTTAACTGGGGCTTAAACCAAGTCTCCTGTATACAAACAACATCTGTTTTTTTATCCAGATCATAAATTAATTTTTTTAACTCTTGTCCGTTAGCAATTAAGCTTCTCGCATTCCACTGTAATATTAAAAACACCATTATGAGCCACCACATCCTGCTTGCGTATTTGTTAACTGCACCTTTAACTTCTCATTAATCATTTCCACAGAGATTCCCTCAATATCTAGGTATTTTTCAGCTGCTTTTATTATTATTCTAATTCTTTCAGTCCGGCTTTCTGTTTGCGCAGAACAATTTACCACCTCAGCTAAAGGCTACAAATGCCACATCATTCTTAATCCCAAAGTTCTCTTTAGTTTTCTCTTGATCCTTTTCCATTTTTTGTTGCGGAATTCCTTTACCATTTTTCCCTGAATCTAAAGTCTTTCCTACTTTCTTTACCGCCTCCGAATATGACAATCCTTCTTTTATTCTTACATTTTGCACTTGAGCTGCATTTTTCCTCACCTCCTCCATATCCCGCACTTTGTTCCCCTCCACAATTACAGCACTTGGGATCCACTCCTTGCTCACATTTGCCATATTCATGTTCCCCTCCACATCTCGCACACCTTTGTTTACCTCTGCACACAGCTGCTACATGTCCAAACTTTTGGCATTTGTAACATCTTAGAGGCGGGGGCACGTAAAGCCTAACCGAAAAACTCATAAATCCTAAAAAGACTTTACTTGGCAGCTTATCTTCATTAAAGTGAATCATCACCGAAAGACTATCTCCCCTTTCATTGTTTCGATTACATTTCAGTCTTTTTACGCCAATTACTTTGCCTCCCGTAAGACCTTTCTTAATCTTTTCCTCAGTTAGATCAGTAGGGATCCCTGTAATTACTCCTTTAACCCATTTCTTTTCTTCTTGAACTGAACAATTCACATCTTGTCCCATGATCATTTTAATTTCTAGAGCCCTTTTCTGTTGACTACCGTCCTTACAAAAAATAATCAACCTACCATCCCTCAACCTCTTCACACTTTCAACCAGTCCTATTTTTTCCTTAATCGCTTTAGATAATTTCAGTGGATTAATGACACTAAAAGACCCACCAGCAAATGTCATCAGTATCTTAAACTCTTCTTTCCTTGTCCTAGTCACTAGTAATCCATTCTCACTTTCAGTTTCAGATTCGTTACCTCTCTTTTTCTTTCTTTTCCGATTTCCTACTGTACACCATTCACTATTCCAATCCCTCCATCTTCCTCGTCATAATTTTGATCCTCCATCTCCAAATCGCGTCCTGTTCCACTTCCTGCCATGCACACTCCAGTCACAGATCAGCTGTCTTCCAATCCGCCTTGGCCGAACCGAAGCTGTTCAGCGCGTGCCACCATCTCCTCCGCGAGCGCGACTCACTCGTGTACATCAGTTTGGCTGATGGTAACGTTGCCCGCCCGCATACCACCTCCCATGGCCGAAACTGGTATTAAGACACCTGCCGGGCCGGGGCTAGTAATTTAGCATGCTAATTTAGGTTTATATCTCGGCAGCACTATAACTTGTCAGTTTTTTAATGACATCATTGCACTTATTTCTTCTCATTCTTTTGATGTGTGTAGCTCATTTTTTGGATGTTTTTACCTCAATTATCCCATATGGCACCTTTAAGCAATCTAAACATTTCTGCAGAAGGCTATCACAACTTCATAATCAGTATTGAGATGGTCTATAAAAGTAGGCTAACCCCCTTTTTTTGCCAAAAAAAATAAAAAATTATTAATTGTACTAGTCTCAATGGCATTGCAAACTGAAATCGACAATTATAAAATATCCCACCTAAATTAAGGCATGTTTAAGCCAACAGCAAACATGCAGTCCTGCTTTTATGTCGTTTTATTGTAGCCCAAACACATTTGCAGCATAAAATTAATCGCCTGAAACACTTTCCAGCGCAGGCAAACTGCTGTATGGATGAAACCCATTTTGTCAAAATCCAAAGATGATTTGCATTCAAATATCGAACGACCCTCTACGTTATCAAATGACTAATAGAGGGTACCCTCAACGTCGGTATATTGACGTGAGGGGGAAATGGCTTAACGGCAGTACGTTGTCCAAAATAAAATATCCCATCTAAATTAAGGCATGTTTTAAGCACACAGCAAATATAGCCTACTGTAATTACAACATGACATCATGACTTTTGCATAAACATACACGCCACTTTCGAGTCAGGTGGCGTGTTATCTCTACGCATTTTGAGCTATCCGCGTGTATGCGTGTATGTCTACGCCATTAACGTCCGCGTCATTCCGCGTTTCAGTACACGCAGTCAAATCTCCAGTCATAAATGCCATTAACCCCAGTGACGGTTAAGTTTAGGGATGGGGTTGAGGTAAGTCATATCTTTTTCTTTCCTAGGATGGTAAGGGAACAGTCATAAATGCCATTAACCCCAGTGACGGTTAGGTTTAGGGACGGGGTTGAGGTAAGTCATATATTTATATAATGTTAAGTCAACGGCGTTCATAAACACGCTGAAAGGCAATTATGCGTCTTGATAGCACGCCAAAAATGGAAATACGAATTGGCGTGGCATACACACGCTACTTCATGAGATCAGTCTGGTAATTATGGCATTTTAATGTTGCCCAAAATTATATAAAAAAGAAAGAAAATTCAGTGAGACCGATTCAGACAAGTGTTTCTGCCCCCACGAAAATGGTCATCGCATCAATGATTGTAACAGTAGGCCTATGCGCCGCACGCATGCTGCTAAATACACATTTGCAGCATAAAATGAATCGCCTAAAACCATAATTTTTCAGCGAAGGCAAATCCGCTGGATGGATAACCCCATTTCGTTAAAATTCAAAGATAAGGGATTTGCACTCAAATCTATTGGACGACCCTCCACGTTGTCGAGAGAAGAATAGGGGTACCCTCAACGTCGGCTTTTAGACGTGAGGGGGAAAGGACCAAAGAAAAAATAAGTGAGACCGAGTCAGACAAGTGTTTCTGCCCCATGAAAATGGTCATCGCATCAATGATTGTAACAGTAGCCATATGCGCCGCACGCTGCTGCTAAACATACATTTGCAGCATAAAATGAATCGCCTAAAACCATCATTTCCAGCGAACGCAAACCCGCTCGATGGATAACCCCATTTCGTTAAAATTCAAAGATAAGGGATTTGCACTCAAATCTATTGGACGACCCTCCACGTTGCCGAGCAACGAATAGGGGGTAGGCCTACCCTCAACGTCGGATTTTAGACGTGAGGGGAAAATGACCAAATGGCAGTATGTGACGGATAGGGTTGAGACCGTGTTGGGAAAAAACAACAAAAAAAAATTAAACACTTTTTTTAAGCTTTGTCAATGACCCATTTAACATTCTCAGATGAAGGTTTCTGTTAATTTTGAAAGAAATATTTTCTGTTTGTATTTAAGTATTTAAGCCACACAAGGTTTATCTATTCACATTTGCATTTGGTGATAAATAAAAGGACATTAATATGGTTTGGTTTAAGATCTTTATTTGTCATTGAGTCAGTGCACGGGCTTAGTTATTTGACTTAAGATTAAAACAATAAAACCAGCTAAAATTCATCTTTGGCTAAAATGTGATCTATAAAAACATAGCTTAAACGGTTCAGTTTGTAATGAAGATGACTTCAAATGTTTAGTAACTGTTGTGTTGTGGTATAGCCTGGTGACAAAGAGATTCAAACAGGAAGTTGATCTGTTTAATGGGAATTCTAAAGGAAATTAAACCGTACCAACTCTGATGTATTAGAGGGGAAAATGTGATGTCTTGATCAATGTGATGTTTGTTTAATATGATTCTTTTGCATTAACTATAATTTATCCATGGCTCTAAATTTAGTTAAGTCTATTGTTTTGATTCCAGGGTTTGTGTTGTTATTGTTGCGAAATTTTGTATGGTAATGTTTCCCCCTTCTTTGTTTTCATGGTGATGGCCACTTAGAAATTCAGTGTATGTTTTGTCTAGAGAGAGTTGTTACGTAATGTACCCTGGGAAAGGTTGTGTTGAATTTTGTCCTCTGTCAGTTTGAGAGGCTCAAGCCCAACTATGTCCAATTTGAACACTGATTTTTTTTTCTTCTGTGATGTAACCTGAATGGAACATAATTTTTGGACTTTCTTGTTTTTAACTGTTACAATTTTTTTCACCTTTTTCCTCTCAAATGAGGCTTGATCTAGTGATGGCCAAATGAAGCGTTTCGAAGCATTATTGCTTTCTGATACAATTGTGTCGAAAATGGTTCATTACTCGAAGCTTCATTCATATAGAAATTGCAGCACCATCTCCTGGTGAAGTAATGCAGCAAAGCTGACAACCATAAAATGCAAGTCAACGTGTATGTTAACGCCCCGTTTCTGACGAGTTTACCGAAGCGATCAAAGCTGAAACAGTGTTAGTGCTGTGAAACTCATGTAGGTGAATTTTACAGATATGATGAATTTCATATGTTCACTTTGACAATAAAACATTAAGCATAATGTGTGTGTGTGTGTGTGTGTGTGTGTGTGTGTGTGTGTGTGTGTGTGTGTGTGTGTGTGTGTGTGTGTGTGTGTGTGTGTGTGTAATTATTTCTTTAGACAAGGACAGAAGATCAGCAGCTTAAAAAAAGTTGGAAACCATCATAGAAATTCTAATGGTTTCGATTAAAATCCAATAGGAACCATTCGTTTTTACCATTTAAACCACTACAGCAAAGACCCACAGAGACCACTATAATTACCATGACAACCATTAAATCCAATATAATTTCTTCAATGGTTTCCATGACTATAGAAACCATTATAACTGATTCTTTCCTATGGGAAGCAACTTCTGTGTTAACTGCTGGGACTGATATTTTTGTATGTTGAAAAAAATGTGCTTGTGTAACTGATTGAACTTACTAGAATGATGTAGCAGAGTTTTGTTTAAGTTTCTGTCTTTCTCCATATCATTCACTACATATGTAAAAATATTTGTAATGTCATAGAACTAATCTTATTCGGGAAAATAAGTTTAAAATGTTCCCAAACTTGCGAACAACTTCTCTTTCTCGCTGGCTCCATCACAACACTAAAATAAACTCAATCCACTCTCAATAATAACGCCAATCCGAACTCCGACTACTACAACCCACTGTGTTGCCAGGGTTTGGCTTCACTTTTATAAGAAAAACAGCCGTCAGGTTTCAAACCTGTCAACACTGGATCGGGCTGTCAAAGCTGTCAGGCGGTTCACTAGTGGAGTGAACCAGTAGGCTTGTTTGAGATGAGCAAATTCTGCGCAGAATCGATCACCGGTGATCAGCGCGAGATGCATGCCGGTTAGAAATGTGTCCGAGAACGGTCCGCCTGGCTCTGATGTCATGCCGACGTATGTCAAAAAACTCTCGCGAGCGCAAGGCGGAAGGGTCGGATTCTGCAGTCGCGCGCAGTTGCTCTCCACCGACTGCGCTGATCAAAAGCATGATGGGAAACGACTTGCTGACGACACAGCTTAATGCTCATTGGTTTAAACAACAGTGATGAAGGTAAATTCCATATTCATTGAGCTAAATTCTCCAAATCAAGGCCATGTTTTATTTATTTATTTTTTGCAAATTGAAACTGATCTATATTGTGAATCTCTTAAACGGGTTAAAAGAAAGCTATAGTCAGTAACTCAAATATACTAGGCCTACTCTAAAATGTTCAAGTGAAAAATAGCTCTCATTTTATAGATGATGAAGTTTGTAAGTCTGTCTATTTAAGCTAAGCTTATTTTGATTGATTTATTTATTTTATTATTAATTTTATTCTAATGTTTATGTATTTGTCGCTGTATAATAGGCCTATTTGTTTCACGAATTGTGGTGCTTTAGGCTATGTTTGTAACTTGCATTCTAATAAAAAAGTTAAATAAATAAAAATAAAAATAAAAGAACACCAGATGAATTGTTCTCTTTTAAAATGTTTGATTTTAAAACTGATATCATGTTTGATGTGTATACATAGGCTATGGGTGAATAAACTCTCTGACAGTGCCATATGGGTTATATTTCATTTTTGTTAAAACAATAGGCTAGCTATATAAAAACACGTCTGTATTAAAGAAAAAAAAGATTGATAAACCATAGGCTATTTGGAATGTAATTAAATAACAAGTACTTTGGGTTTTATTTACATTATATTTATTTTTATATAAAAGCAACAGAACTTAAATCACATCCAGTTTATTAGCAACACGTGCACGAGCGTGAATCCCGTTAATCCCGCGATATCCGCCTTTGATCTCACAGGTGTCTGATTCACTGCGAGAACCCTAGATCTGTCCGGCTTGATTGCGCTTTTTTCACTCCTCCCCTCACTGCAGCCGCCTACTCTCGACTACATTGCAGGCGAGGCGAGGCGCATCTCAAACAAGCCTAGTGTGTTTGCTTCAGACGTCATTTTCACGTGACTAGTGACGTAATGATCAGTGGCGGTTCTACTTTGAATTACACCCAGGGTGAGACCCCCTTCGAGCGCCCCCCCCCCCTCCCCAAACCAACCAACCAAAAAAAAAAAAAACACCCCAAAAATAAAATCTCATTCCGTTCATTTGAAAAACACAGTGAATAGAATCCAGTTCTTTTGCTAGATTAATCTAACTTTAAAGGGAGGAAGTAACCATTAGCGCATTGGTTATTGCCTTGAATTATGTGCATGGCACACTTTTAGTTATGACTTGTTAAAGTATACTTTGTCACTAAATGGAGTTTTTAAAAGTAAAATCGTCAGAGAGACACTTAGGCCTATTTTGTAACACAATACTTATCTCTTAAATAATTTTGAACAGCTATCATATTAACAACTATCTAAACTGTTATAGACCTAAAATAGCTTTTGTAGCCCTATGTCACTCTTAAAATGTCAGAGAAAAGGACAGAATCAGAGATTATTTAGAAAATAGAAAATTGTACTTTGCATATTATAGGCTACTATAAAAACACATAAAGTTGATCATTATGTAAATTATTTTCATTTCATGAATATAGTGACCAACATGATCACAGAATCTTGTTCAAAAAGCCTAATACACAATGAAATCAATTCACCAAGTTAATAACATTAAAGATTTGTTTTTAAGGAGTGTCTTTTATCTTACCTACTAAACTTAAAAAAAGGTTAACAAAAAAGGTTAACACAAAAGATTAAAAAAAAAATATAAACCTCATATTTCAGCATTCAATCATCTCTATAAAAAGAATGAGTCAATAAAGATATATTCCTGACATTTATAATGCACAGTAGCTGATCTTTTAATAGTAAAATTCGGTCCGATTTTCCCATGGCTGTCGTTGCTATACAACCATGCACTCGCGCTCTCCACAATGGCAAAGAAGTTTTAGTAGCTAATGTATTTCCACCACAGAAAAACGCTTGCTGAAGCTCTGCTAAAAGAGTTATTTACGGAGAAGAGAAAAAAAACCCAAGTGTTTGGGTGCACGTGTGCACTCCCATACTGAAAAGATTATGAGCGCGCCTCCCGCGAGCGCGTAATGAGCGCGCTTCCCGTGCGCCTAATCGCCTATTTGAAATAACGACCTCAAGCGCGCAAAAGACGCGATACGTGAACTAATCAAGAGACCCCCTTGATATCGCTTCTGTGCACGGCACCTTCTCCGCAAGCAGGGGCGCCATTGCCAATAATTGAATTGAAATGATAAAAAATAGAAAACCTTCGCGGGACAGAGGATTTTTTTTAACTGCTCGTGCCGCCCCCCATGTGACATGAAGAGATGCCGCCCCGGGCGACTGCCTGGTTCGCCCGTGCCTAGAACCGCTACTGGTAATGATACAAGCTCCGAAGCAGTGGTTCATTGCGAGGACCGTTCGAGTTTGAAGCTTCGGAGCGTCGGTGTCAGACATAACATCACTAGCTTGATCACTTTTTATCTTGTGTAAGCAAGAGTTAATAAAACATCACAAGTGAAGTAATGATACAAGCTCCGAAGCAGTGGTTCATTGCGAGGACCGTTCGAGTTTGAAGCTTCGGAGCGTCGGTGTCAGACATAACATCACTAGCTTGATCACTTTTTATCTTGTGTAAGCAAGAGTTAATAAAACATCACAAGTGAAGACTACTTTGCTCCCTGTTTTGTGGCAATGGACTAATTTTTTTGAGATGTGATTTGCCAAGGCACATGGCAGATCCATCACAACTGGTGGCAGCGGTGGGATGCCATTAGGGGCAGTAGTGAGTTTTTTTGTTTGTTTGTTTGTTTTTTTGCCCTGTGACCACACACCTGGATTTTTTTGCTTTTCCTGCCCTTTTTCAAGGATGGGGCCAAAGAGAGCTCTGGCGGGCCAAGCTAAGGAAGTTACTGAGGGAGCCACAGGAGGACGGGACGGTGCTGAGATGGAGATTGGTAACCTTTCTCAAGATGTTTCTCTCCAAGAGCTAAAGGATCTGTTCCAGACACATATTATCATGCAACAGGCGCGAGACAGTCGAATGGAGGAAGAAGCAGCTCGTCAGGAAGTGCGATGGAAGGCCCTGCACCACCAATTCAGCCAGCTTCAACAAGAAGTGCATGTCCGTACTACTCCTGCACCTAATCCAGGACTCGGGACTAGTACTCAGTATGGCCCTACTTCTCCTCCTTCCATCCGGCAAATGTCTCAAGACTTCCTGCAGAGTTCTAGTAGCGGACAGCCATTAGCATCACCAATTCCTCATCAGAATGTCTACTCCGGGTTAGGACATTCAGCGGTACAAAAGGAGCCACACCTGCAACAGCTGTCAGAGGTAGATGACATAGAGCACTATCTCACCACATTTGAAAGTATAGCTGTGGCGTGTCGATGGCCAACAACCGACTGGGCAGTTAGACTAGTGCCCCTACTAACAGGTAAAGCCAGGAGTGCCTATGTACACATGGATATTGTTGAATCTCTCGACTATCAGAAAGTCAAAACAGCCATACTTAGCAAATATGACATTAACTCTGAAAGTTATCATCTGCAGTTCAGGTCTTCTGAGGTGGGGAAGGATGAAAACCCAAAAGACTATACGTAAGTTTGAAAGAACTGTATCACAAGTGGGTTCAACATCAGAATCGAAACAAGGATGATATTGGTGAAGTGATTGTACTGGAACAATTTTTGCGTATACTAGCCCCTGACCTGCAAATATGGGTTAAAGAATGTGATCCAAAGACTGCTTCAGAGGCTGCAGCTTTGGCGGATGTCTGCCTGTCAGCTCGCCGGAAGAATCAAGTATGGACTTACAACCAGTGGCGGGGATTCAAAGAACCAAAACTCAAGCAAATATGTCTCAGGGAAGTACCGCAGGCTTCCTTGGGGTTTTCCCCATTTGAACTGCTGTATGGCCGAGACGTCCGAGGACCCTTGGCCCTTCTGGAGGAAACTTGGAAAGGTGGACACAGAATCACTGGCTCTCAGAGTGTTAAATCCTATGTCCTCCAAATGAGAGAAAGGCTTGAGAGTATGACACAATTTGCTCACAGGAATTTGATTTAATCTCAAAGTCGACAGTGAACCTGTTATGACAAAAAGGCCAGAGCCAGAAGTTTTCAGCCAGGAGCCAAGTATTGGTGATGCTGCCTAGTGACAACAGTAAACTACTGGCTAAATGGCAAGGACCTTTTGATGTTATTCGGAAGTTGGGGTCTACCACCTACGAGATTGCCTTACCAGGGCAGAGCCGATCTAAACGGGTACTCCATATAAACTTATTAAAAGCATGGCATGAGAGATCAGATACAGGAGTGGAGGTCCTAATGCTTCGCCGAGTGGAAGATGAAGAGGAGGTTTGTGAACAGTATCTGCCTATTCCTTCTAATGTTACTTTGGACCTTCAGCATCTGTCATTACACCAACAGGCCAGACTGATCTCATGAAGTAGCGTGTGTATGCCACGCCAATTCGTATTTCCATTTTTGGCGTGCTATCAAGACGCATAATTGCTTTTCAGCGTGTTTATGAACGCCGTTGTGATTGGTGTAGTCCTGTGGTGTTGGTTCCAAAGAAGGATGGCAGTCTCCGTTTTTGTGTGGACTTACGTTATCTTAATTCTGTCTCTAGATTCGGCTCCTATCCAACACCCAAGATTAATGAACTGATTGATCGTCTAGGCCAGTGGTTCTCAAACCGGGGGGGCGCCGACTCCCTGTAGCGAGTAGGCTACAGGGTGGGGGGTGGGGAAATGTTTTTTTTTTTTTTTTATCACTAAACTACTGTCATAAAAAGTTAAAGTTTTATATATACATAACTCCAGAATAAAAATTTAAATGTGTTTGGACTGATTTAAAAAGTTTTGATCAAATTTGATTGGTTTGTTGATAGTGAGCGCAAATGCAGTTGATAAGCGGTTTTATTAAGCGAGTCATTGAGTCGTTCATTCTAACGATTCGTTCAAACTATTGGTTCAAACTGCCGATTCATCAAGAATGAGACAGATGTTTGTGAATGGGTCATTGATTCTTTGACTCATCCGATTCGTTCAAAACACTAAATCATTCAAAACACGATTGAGTGCGGTATGCTGTGATCGTTGTTTGGATTAATCAGATTCAGATCTATTTTCGCTGCTAAAATATACCAAAACAGTCATTATTTAGTCTAAAATGTAAGTGACTTAATATTATTTTTATTAACTTGTTTGTTGAACTGTCATATGAAATCAGTGTCACATTTTTAATCGTGAGGTGATGGTAAATTAAATGATGGTCGTTAGGTGGTCGTGTGATATTATAATATGTTGCTCAAGTGTATTCATTTAACTGCAATGTCGTTTTAGTGTCATTATCGGATCTCTGTATTTCTTCACGTGATATCTTGCCACAAACACATATTTCATCTCATTAAACGATAAATTAAACACTATGTATTATTTTAATCGATTGCTGGACATCGATATGTTATTGTGGTGTACATCTGATTTATGATTTAGCATTGTATTAGCGATTTGAAACGAACACATTTTTCGCGCTGCCTGTGAATGTCCTGAATGTGACTTGCAGAAAGACGCGCGCCACCATAAATGTGCATGCACAAACCGCGCGCCAGAATACAGTTCTCTTTCGCGCTGGATTATGCCAATATGTCGTTTGTTCAGTATCTTCATAACATAAGAGCAGTCTTTTTGAGGGACAAAGAGTTGTGACTCGTGTGAGATCTGCGTCTCAGCTAGCAGCTGATCTTAAAGGGCCAGCTGCCAATAAAGCATTCTGTCAGTAAAGTTAATTAATAAACAGAGAAAATTACTAACTGGTCTTGAACTTGTGTAGCTTTAATAAGGATTAGTCTATTTATAATTTATGCAGTGCAGACTGTTTGATAACTTTATTCAATTTCTGTATGTGTACTACCTTAGGCCCAGGGATGTTGCTACCCCTTTTACTGGGGCACATGCCCAACTAATCTGCTGTGCCCCAGTAAATCTGTGTAAAAGTTTGAGTTTAACAATTTATTTTATATTTCAGTCTATTTAAAATAAATTATATTATAGGGTAATTATATTAACGATCTATTTGCAATGCATTAATAAAACAATTGAAGCTTGCAAAAGGTTGAGAACCCCTGGTCTAGGCCAAGCTAAATGGATAACCACTATTGACCTATGGAAAGGTTATTGGCAAGTCCCCTTGACTGCCCAGTCAAAAGAACTGACTGCATTTCGCACTCCCTGGGGGCTCTACCATTTTTCTGTTTTGCCTTTTGGGCTACATGGGGCTCCCGCTACATTTTAGAGGCTAATGGATCTTGTGTTGTCTGGCCTTTACGCAGCTGCATACTTGGATGACATTATTGTGTATAGTTCATCCTGGGAGCAGCATCTCCAACATCTGAAGCAGGTGTTCCATCGCATTTAGGAGGCGGGTCTCACCATTAACTCTTCCAAGTGTGCTTTAGCTAAAAAGGAAACGGAGTACCTGGGGTATGTAGTCGGTAATGGGGTCATTAAGCCCCTGCTTCAAAAGATTGAGGCTATCCAAAACTGCTCTCTGCCAGAGACAAAAACTCAGATCAGATAATTCTTAGGGATGGCGGGTTAGTACAGAAGATTTGTACCGAACTTCTCTGCTCGTGTGGCGCCCCTGACTGATTTGACTTGAAAGAATTGCCCTAATCAGATTTGCTGGACAGAGGAAGCAATGGAAGCGTTCCAGGACATAAAGGCTGCTGTATGTGAAGAGCCAGTGCTTTATTGCCCTAATTTTGGAGAGCCATTTGTGTTGCAGACTGATGCCTCGGATATTGGTATAGGTGTAGTACTCCTTCAGGGTGGGTCAGACAATACATACGTCAGTAGGAAGCTGTATCCAAGGGAGGTACGGTATTCGACCGTTGAAAAGGAGTGCCTGGCGGTAAAGTGGGCTTTAGATACCTTCGGGTACTACCTTCTTGGTAGAGAGTTTACCATTGAAACTGATCATCGACCATTGCAGTGGATAGACAGAATGCAGGATACCAATGCTAGAATTACCCGCTGGTACCTTTCAGCCTTATAAGTTTAACATCCAGCATGTGCCCGGGAAAATTAACACAACTGCTGACTTCCTCTCCCGCTTACCAGCGTGAGATCTTAGGTGGGGGGATATGTTATGGCCAGTATTTAATCCACACAAGGTTTATGTGGTGCATTTGCATTTTGCATTTGGTGATAAATAAAAGGACATTACTATGGTTTGGTTTAAGATCTTTATTTGTCATTGTACTGAGTCAGTGCACGGGCTTAGTTATTTGACTTAAGATTAAAACAATAAAACCAGCTAAAATTCATCTTTGGCTAAAATGTGATCTATAAAAACATAGCTTAAACGGTTCATTTTGTAATGAAGATGATTTCAAATGTTTAGTACCTGTTGTGTTGTGGTATGGACCAGCCTGGTGACAAAGAGATTCAAACAGGAAGTTGATCTGTTTTATGGGAATTCTAAAGGAAATTAAACCGTACCAACTCTGATGTATTAGAGGGGACATAGGAAAATGTGATGTCTTGATCAATGTGATGTTTGTTTAACCCTCAGGTGCTCTTCGGTCATTTCTGACCGAAAAATTTTCTGTTTTGAAATTTTAAAAATCACAGCTTCATCGGAATGTTATGAAACTTGGTGACTTTTATGGCATTGGGTATGTGAACACACAAAAAAAAATTGAGGTCATGATCCGAGCAGGCTAAGTGGTAAAAAAAATAGTCACACTTGTGCTCTTCGGTCAAAAATGACCGACCATAAGGAATGAATGGGAAATTGACAAAAAACACAAAAACTTTGAGAATTTTTATGTGTACAATCTACAAATCGACCACGATGCAGAAAAAAAAGTGCTCAGCATTGAAGGGGTGACACTCTAAAACATCAAGAGTGCAAAACAGACATACCCACCCCTACACACACACACACACACACACACACACACACACTTTTATACACAAAAACACCAATAAATTGTGATTAAAGAAATCTGTTTTCAATATTTAAAAATCACAGCTTCTTCAGAAAATTACGAAACTTGGTGACTTTTATGGCATTGGGTGTGTGAACACACAAAAAAATTGAGGTCATGATTCAAGCAATTTAAGTGGTCTTAAAAAAATGAGTCACACTTTTGCTCTTCTGTCAAAAATCACCGACCCATAGGAAATTAATGGGAAATTGACAAAAAAATAAAAAATTCTCGGAATTTTTGTATGAACAATCTACAAATCGGCGACAATTCTAAAAAAAAGTACACCGCAGGAAAGGGGTGACACTCTACAACATCTAGAGTGCAAAACAGACACACCCACCAACACACACACACACACACATACAAACACACATACAAACACACTTTTATACACATACACACCAATAAATTTTGATTACAAAAAGTATGTTTTGAATTTTTAAAAATCACAGCTTCATCGCAATGTTATGAAACTTGGTGACTTTTATGGCATCATGTATGTGAACACACAAAAAAATTGAGGTCATGATCTGAGCATGCTAAGTGGTCTTTAAAAAATAGCCACACTTGTGGTCTTTGGTCAAAAATGACCCCCATAGGAAATGAATGGGAAATTGTAAAAAAAAAAAAAAAAAAAAAAAAAATTGTGAATTTTTGTTTTGTCAATTTTTTTTATAGGAAATAGTTTTTGAGATTGTTTCAACTATATATTCAAATCCACCACCAACAACAACAAAAAATGTGTTCATAAACAGCTGGGGAATTCACATACCTCTCCATAGAGAGCTGTACATGCCATCTAGTGGTTACACCATGATTCTACGCTTTTTCTCTATACTGTAACCAGATGGTGCTAATGTTCTTCAAAAAATATTTTTTTTTCTGAAGGCCTAGACTCTATATTAAACTAAAATACTGCATTAATATTAAAAAAAAAAGAAATATATATATATATATATATATATATATATATATATATATATAGAAATATATATATATTTTTCCATGGCAAAAATAAACCATAAATATTGCATACATATTAATAAATTCAATTAAATTGTCTCAAAATACTACATTAAAAAGAATAAATATTATAGAACAAAAATAAATTGCATTGGTTTTACTGGGATGGAGAAAGTTTCATTTTTAGGTGTCCAGTCACTTTTGACCGGGAAGATAACAAGTGTGACTCCGAAACGAAGAGCACCTGAGGGTTAATATGATTATTTTCCATTAACTATAATTTTTCCATGGCTCTAAATTTAGTTAAATGTATTGTTTTGATTCCAGGGTTTGTGTTGTTATTGTTGTGAAATTTTGTATGGTAATGTTTCCCCCTTCTTTGTTTTCATGGTGATAACCACCTCTTAGAAATTCAGTGTATGTTTTGTCTAGAGAGAGTTGTTACTTAATGTACCCTGGGAAAGGTTGTGTTGAATTTTGTCCTCTGTCAGTTTGAGAGACGCAAGCCCAACTATGTCCAATTTTTTTTCTTCTGTGATGTAACCTGAATGGAACATAATTTTTGGACTTTCTTGTTTTTAACTGTTTAAAATTTTTTTCACCTTTTTCCTCTCAAATGAGGCTTGATCACTTTTTATCTTGTGTAAGCAAGATTTAATAAAACATCACAAGTGAAGACTACTTTGCTCCCTGTTTTGTGGCAATGGACTAATTTTTTTGATATGTGATTTGCCAAGGCACATGGCAGATCCATCACAGTGTTAAAATATCAACTTTACTACATTTATCTGATTTACCAATGAACATTGGTAATATGTTTAAAATTAAAACGGAATGTAGACATTAAGGTATTTAGGAACTGGAATGTTCATTGAATGAATTAAACCTTTATTGACCAGAGGAGAATTTGTTTTGCACTCAAGAGAGCCACATTGAACATCAGCACAAATAACAGTAAACCACCCCAAATATCCAGCAACATTGTGGACAGAGGATACAAAAAACAAAAACAAACACAGCAATGGTATTGCATTATACAGCATTATAACCCTAACCCAGGATAAAAATATAGAGAATGTATTTTTCGCTTAGCCCCATCATGGAACACCACTATTACATAACTGAAGACTTTATACTTTTGTTGGATGAAACAAATTAAAATAGCATGCGTTATAGAAAATACAGACCAGCTGAAATTATAAACAGAGAGACAGTGGACATTTCTGTAAAACCACTACATCAAATTAAGTGGTTAAATCATTAAAACAATAAAGGGATAGACCATTTTATTTTTATTTTTCATGAATCACACAGAATTTAGCCAAGAACAGTAATGGGACCAAGCAACACAGTGTTGGACTCTGTTGTCTCTGAAAGGAGAAAAATCAGTTTGTCAGAGCCAACATTCATAGTATTCAATGAAAGGAGCAAAGACGTGAAATGTAGAAAATATGAGTTTTTCATGGTTTTTATGGTTGTGCAAAGTGTATGCGGAAAGAGGCGCATATTCCACTGCTTCTTGAAAGTTATGATGGTCTCAAAAGAAAACTGAAGTAACATGGTACTGCCTTTTGTTGGCATGATGTGGCCTAGGTTAAAGCTTACCTCTACTGACTGACCTTTTTGGTAGTCTACTCCCTTTGCCAATATGTTTCTGGTTGATTACATCACAAGTATTCTCACAGCATTCACAAACCTCATCCTTACCTACTGGGGTTCCCTTGTAACAAACGTAAATTGGAAGAAGGCCTGGCTTTTGCCTAGTAAATTTTGTGTGTCCAACAAAGTTAAAGAAATTCATTATAAGATCCTTCATAAGATCTACCCTGTTAACTCTTCTATTGCTAAATATTCTGATATTGATGATACTTGCTCCTTCTGTGGTTTTGTTGAGGAAACAACTGCCCATTTATTTTGTGAATGTAATGTAACCAATAGATTTTGGACTAAATTAAGTTCTTTTGTTTTTAGCCCTACAAATACGACCCACACTTTCACTCTCAAAGAGGTTATTTTTTATTATGAAAATCCAAAGTTGCTTTCCCTTGAGTATGTTGTTAACTTCTTTATCTTGTATGCAAAATTCTTCATCCATATAGCAAAAATGGCTTAAATCTCCTTTGAGCTTTCCTCTTTTTCTTGCTGATTTTGACTCTTTTATTTCGTCCCTTAGACTTATAAATAACAAGAAAAGTGAACAATTTTTGATGTATTTTGATGATTTATTCAAAGACATGACTTGGCATTAAATTATGCTTTTCTTGTTTTATGTTTTACATAATTTGATGTATGCATACCCAGGATGCTTATTTTCTGTTAGGTACTATTGTCTGTTTGTTTGTACACCTTGCCTTACTTCCCTGTGTTTTTTTTTTTTGTATAAGTTCTGCAATAAAAAAAAAAAAAAAAAAAAAAAAAAACCTCATCCTTACCATCCACACTGAGCCACCTTCAGAAAGCAACATGTTAACTTGACATCAAATGTTGTCTTATGCAAATACTTTGTTTCAAACAATTATATTTGGAATTTTAGTTTTCTTATACCCTTAGGGTAACATAAAAAAAAAAAACACTCATACCCATTTCCAGAATAGGTACAGGCCTTGTTCATGATATTCAACTCCATTTCAACAATCTTCAGATGGCATGTAATATAGACCTATAGAGTAAAGATGTATTTGTGTTCATTTAGAATACTTTTTTTTTAATCCAAAGCAACATACAAATGAGAAGGTCATACTTCTCTCAAAATACTGTTCTAGATAACACAGTCTCATCCCAAAAAGTCATATAACTGACGTTTTGGGACGTATTTTGACCATACGTCAATATCCGCCTTTTTAGGGCCCCCTTAAACGTCGGTAGATGGCGATCCCGGGCCGTCATACAACTGACGCTTTACCTTTAACGTCAGTTAGGTGACGGGTTAGGTTTAGGGTTAAGTTTAGGTATGGGGTAGAGTTAGGATCCCATAACCTCATCTACCGACGTTTAAGGGGGCCCTAAAAAGGCGAATATTGACGTATGGTCAAAAGACGTCCCAAAACGTCAGTTATATGACGATTTGGGATGAGACCGGGTTGTTCTAGAACACTGAAGAGTGAAATGTTTCAGTTTATATGGGACTCACAGCATTACGGTGGTTTTCGTGGAAACGGAAAGCATCCATCTGCATCTGAAGAACATGATTTAGTTTTCTGGGCATGAAACGGGCACTAGAGTCTGGCACTATAGAGTCGACAAGACATCTACCACATAAGGGAAAGAAATTCCATTTGTTAACATTTAAATACCAATACTAGTTAATCATGTCATAAGAAAAATTATCAGGGTGGCATTTAGTTTTAAAATTTTACAGCACCCCATGAGTGGTAATATTTCAAAGCACATGTACAATGCAGTTAAATTCAAACAGATACAACCATTCCAAACATAAAATGTTGAATGATTAGTTCATTAATTATTATAATGTTAGACTTAGAATGTTTTTATTTGCCAAAGATATGTGTAAATTTGTTTTATTTGCCAAAGATATGTGTCAATTTGCTTATGATTTCATTATCTTGTTTTCATTGCACTGGAATCCCAAATCACAACTGACCCATGGTTCTGAACGAACACGTAGCGTGGCACTGATGCGGCATTAGGCTCCAGAGTGACCACACAACTGTCCATTACTAATCTGATGGCAGCATGCTCAGCCTTCAAGAAAGAAGCCTGGATATTCATCACTTCCCCAAGGTGGTACACATAGGATGACCTTTTAGTCCTCCAATCATCTAAGAAGAAAGGGGGGAATAAATAAACAGGGTAAACCCACGTTTTAAATGTCATTTAATCCTAAACATACCATTCATAAGATGGAAGGAAAAACCAATCAATTCCAGAGCTGAGGTGGTAGGCCAGGAAGACTTCATATCAATACTGCTTACAAAGTGGGTCCTGAGATATACACGGTGGCAAATATACAGTAGGAAGGCAGCAAGCCAGCAGAAATGAAAAGGTATAAATGATTATAACCATACAGATAAAGTCCATACCTTTTGTAGCGACATTCAATAGGAATAGAAGCGGTGCTTGTCCTTACAATACCAAAGCTGTTCTGCATAGCGGTGTAGATCAATTGGTTTGAATAAACCAAATGATCTCCATCAATCTATAAATTAAATTATATTAAATAATGAATAAACAGTCTTTTTCTTGACATACACTGACAATCTGACTTAAAATTCAACAATATTATTGATCTGCTTCCATTAACACCATTATATGAGAACTGAATAGAATAACTCATTATATGAGATGGCATTACCCAGGCCAGAGTAGCAGTGTAGAGTAATTAAATTAATTATCTTTTTTGCAACAGAAAAGAACTTTCACTAAACTTAAGCAGGACTATGACACTATTTTCTTCTAGCTCTGCAGTACAGCCAAAACTAACTTGGTTGTGTTATTTTCCTATTATCATTGTAAAGTTGCTTTGAAACAATCTGTATTGTAAAAAGTGCTACATAAATAAAGGTGACGACTTGATATAAAAGCACATTATAAATAAAATGTATTATTTACTTAATCCCCCTCAAAAAAGAACATTTGGATCAGAACAAAACAAAAGAACTCTTACATATCGATAATTCAGAGCCACACTGGTGCACATCTACTTTAATCACATATTCAGTATCACTGTACTGAGAGGCTTTGCAGCTCTCGGTTGAGCACGGTTGACCGAGGCTAAACTCTTCAGCAGTGACATGACGGCCGTTGGAGTGAAGGTCGGCTCTGATGAGCACAATCATGCTTTGCTCAGTGCAAAGCACCTGCACAGGTGCAACTCTGCTCAAAGGCATGTCATTACTATTATCTGTAGGATCCTCATTCGGTAAAGATAAGACTTTGTACTGTCTAGAATCTGGCCCTATCATCGGACCTTCCTTTAAATTACGAATGGCGCCTGCAACACATATACTTAATATAACTATATTGTCCCTACAAGTTTACCATATGGCATTGTTGTGGCTGGAAAAACCTGCATACAAGCAAAGCAGGAATTCTCATTTAGGTGTAGTTTAAGGGAGCCTATTTATTCAATTATGCAGTTGTTCTTAATTGATAATTAATTTTGATTCAACACAGTAATCTTTTGAATTCATTCACTAAAAAAACAATTTAGTGACTCTTTCTGCAGGTTTAGGACCAGCGTAGGCAACATGTTAGGCTACTGTTTTTATATGGCAGAAACAAGTGCACTGAAAAAAGAGATTTTTTTTTTTTTTGCTGCCTGTTCAAATTAAAAAGAACTAAAGCAACACAATTGCTATACACTTTGTTCTACGTTAAATCCATTGTTATTATGGTGATCCACTTAAATGTTAAAAAGCACCTCACTGCCAATGACTTATGTTGCCAAACTCAGCCAATAAAACATATATGCATTGCTCAATCATTCTTTTTATTGATAATTGCTATTTTAATCATTTTTGAATAATGACTAGGACAGTCTTTACTATAACCCATGGAATAATATCTACCACATGCATTATTCCCCAAAACAATTCCCTTTTAGTGGTAGCCTGAACAATATTTGCAATTAACAGGCATTTTCAGAACTAATTTAAACACACCAACTTTATCTAGTATGCAGCAAAAACCTTAGTTGGTGTATCAGGATTTAAAACAAGGTCTTTGTAGCTTTAATTTTAATAAAAAGCATTTAAAACACCAACACAAATCAAATGAAATCATGAGTGTTTCCATTTCTTTTATTCCATAAAAAAGAAGCAGACAATGAATGAAAACAAGTGGTGAAATAAAGGGTGAAACCGCTCATGTCTTGTTTCCTGCTTGTGTGCTTTGTGAACTAGATTTTCCTCCACCTCCGTTCATTTAATCTTTGTCAGCATTCATGTCCTTCAGTTTAGAAGTTCAGAATCCTTAGGAGGGTGATATGTCAGCTGGCTCCTCTTCTGGTAGGGAAGGGCTTATACCCAATGTATGCAGTCCAGAGTCTTCCTCATTCGAGGATCGAGTTTTGAAGAGTTCCTTAAAACCTACAAGATAGAATCAACTATTCCATGAGCAAACATAAGTACCCCATCAAACAATGTTTCAATAAACAGAAATACTATGCCATTTTTATACCTTCTTTTGGCAAAATTCTAGTCTTCCACATGCCTTGATCAGACTCTTTTGTCTCTCCTCTGCTCTCTTCATAGTCATGGTCTTCATCTTCACCGTCATAATCTTCATCTTCACTGTCATATTCACCATCCTCTTCCAGCTTTTCGGATTCTGGTTCACTTTCTGTAATACTGGGTTGTTCAGTGGGTTCCCATGAAGGTGAAGGAGTTACACCACCCACTTGGTCTGTTGGAGACTTTATTTTAGTCAAGTCATCTTCATTTATATAGCACTTTTAACTTTGTAGATTGTTCCAAAGTGGTTTTAAAATTCCTATTATCACTGTAAAGTAACAGAGATTGTTTTGGTTTTATGGCAGCTCTAGAATAAAATTGTCCAGCTAAAGTTAGTTTTGATTGATTCACTTCTGTCGCAACGATCATTAGTTATTAAAGGGGTGGTTTACTGCTTTTTTTCTTTGCATGATTGTGTTTATGGGGTGCAATATAACATGTATTTGTGGTTTTTCTTTAAAAAAAAAAAAAAAAGGTTGTTGCCCAACAACTGCTGTCTCTGGTTTTAAAGTTGGAACTGCTTCATGTTTTAATAACAGTTTCTTGTTGAATCAGGCATTGAATTCGTGGAGATTCTGGAAGCTGTTTTTCGTAAATGCGCAGCACAGAGAGCTAAATTAAGATTGTAATTTCCAGGAATATAATCAAACATAAATTGTATCCATTGATGACGAGCTACAGCATCCGTGGGAAACCCAAACACAGAAAACCTGACAGCTGGGTGAACATAACACACTTTTTTGCATATTACGGAGGGAGGGTTGATGCGAATGTATGTCAACCACCACAATCAACCACCCCTTTAACTTAAGGGCCGCTAACACGACACCGCTTTAACAGAAAAGTTCTCTATGCAAACTTTAAAAAAAACGCGAACCTGAGAGAATGCTGATGGCGTGCACATGCGCATTAAGAGTTCCTTCTATAGATATGCGTGTTTTTAGGCTGCAGATTTCAGCAGTTATAAGCATTTTAACTGCAATAACCTTTAACTAAATTACCATGTTAATACTGATGAGGTTACAAAAAATTTAAAATAAAAAAGGCCTCATTTATGAAACTTTGTGCATAAAATGGACCAAAAACTGTCATCTGGACTTACAAATTACTACAAAGGTTTCGTAAACTTTAGATTACGGTGTTTAATGAATTCGAATCATTTTTAAAAATGCATGCACACTTCCAAAGACTATCCCAGCCCATGAAACTATGCGAATCATGTGCACATTTAACTATTTGGTTAAGTAATTTTGTTATATTTTATGGTAATGTTATGTCACCAGTTTGCCAAAATAACAAAACATAGATATTTTATGTACCATTTACATGTAAATGGGAGCAGGTGTAAATATTGTGGTACCAACTAAAGCTTTTAAAATAAAGATTAATGAACCCAAAAATTTACACTAGAATGGCCTTGCGAACAATTTATACAAATTTATTCTGCTCATGTTTAATGAATAAGGCCCAATGCCTAAATAGCAGTTTGCAATCAGTTCACATTTTCCAATTGTAGGCATAGGTCATTTCAAAGGCAGTGACAAAAAAAAAAGGAAACCCATCTTCAAATATACTAGTTTAAGTTTTGACTTCTGTTTAAGAAAAAAAGAGAAAAAAAGAAAAAGAAAAAAGACCTACTGTGTGTCCTAGTTATTCCTAGTTTTTGACCCAATTAAAGAGATTGTAACGTATTGAATACAAACCCATCTCAGCAGTGACACCATTCTTCCATAGGCTACTATGAGGCATCGGTTTCTTATCTTTACTGAGAGAAGGGAGAGGAGGAACACCCTCCTTCACTCTAGGAGGAGCCAGAAATCCCATTTTGCTTTTCTTTGGAAAGATGGCCAATGGACCCACTGTTTTCTCTAGTTCCCACCCTATTGACACAGAGCCACATTTTTCAAAATGGTTAGTACAAATATGCTTGTCTGCAGTTTTAATGTCAAAATATCAATCAATATCTTTAAAACACACAGTTTAAATGACTTGCTTTTTAGGATAAATTACACAAAGACAATCACCAGACCCACTTACCCACTGAACCAATTCCCTCATCCTCCTCCTGTGGAATAATTAATTTCCTCCAAGAGGGAATATGCTCACTATCTGTTAGCAAGGAATTTAAATAACTTCCAGAACCCTCTTGAATTCTGGGCTGGAATTTGTTGGGCTTTGGGGAAGATGAGTTCTGGTCTGATCTGGGAGCAGGAGGTGGCCCAGATTGTTGCAGTGTGGATTGGAAGGATGGAGCATACTCTTTTGTTCCTTGGCAGCTATAACAAGCCCAGTCATCTCCATCTGCAGCCTTCCAGCTTGTAGATTAAAGAGGGGAGTGAGAGAAACTTAAGGTTGGTTGCCCAAAGAAACAATATTGAAGAAAATACAGTTTACATGGCAAGATGTAAAACTTTACTAGACAAAAGAAAAAAGGGGAGGGAAAAGAGAAAGCAAAGCTTTACACCTTCCATCGATAAAGGAGCATGCTTTATGAAAGGGGTTAACTGCATCCATTACAGGGTAAGCTTGAAGATTACAGGTGATGTACATCTGCACGACAAAATGAGAAGAATGTTAATTTGAACTCAAATGGAACCACTGACATCAGAATTCAATGTGTACAACAACCCCACTTTTTGTTTTTCCATCCAATATTATTAAACCAAGCAAAAATAACAAACCCTCCATCACCATTTCATAATGTTTTGAGCCTGAGAACATGTTTTCATGGGAATACACTATATGCACCTCTGGCCTCATCTCTTGGTGGAACTTGAAGGCATCCAGCTGGAGTTGAAGTTTGTCATTTTGGATTCTGGGCAGGAAACGTGACTTTGACCCGGTTATCGGTCCATCCATCAGACAACTAATTGGAGAGGGGGAAAATTAAAGTGTACTTATCTGTGATTAGCCAAATATTATTTCCTAAACATTTCCTTTCATTTGCAGTACAAGACATTAGAGATATACTAATAATGACTTTTTATGACCGATACCGATTATTTGCATGTTTATGTGCCTGATAACCAGATATATATTTGTTTTCTACAGTTAAAACAGTTTTGTTTTGTTCAGTGCTGTTCCAACACGTTTCTACCCTGTAAATTCTGTAAATTCTTACATACATAAAACACTTCTACATCAATAAATAAAGGGGTCCAAAAGGGTGTAAAAAAGTGCACCATCACTAAAATGTCAAAAAAACAAAACAACCTTTGGTCATGGTAACAAATGACAGGTGAGTCTAATCAACTAGTTTGAAAAGGTTTGTTTTTAGTAGAATAAAGAGTGAAAAGGAATATTAGTACACATACATTTGTTGATGTATTCACTGTTTTATTTTTCTGACAGTTCATCTCACCTGTCACGCTATCTGAAGTTTTTTCTGCATTTTACGCCAGGTCTTAATTACTGTAGGCTCGAAATGACAAGATGTGAAGTCTCTATGGCACCACTATGGCTGTGTCTGAAATCACCCCATACCCTTAAATAGGGCACTACTTGAAGGGACAGACATTTGTAGTGGCGTCCAAAACCATAGTGGATGATCGAGTGCACTCATTCAATTCCACAATAACGTATAAAACCGATGTACGCTCAAAGGCTAGAGAACAACTTAATTATTATGCACTGCAAGTCGCACACTACGAGTCGCAAACACAATTCCCATTATACAAAATACAAATACAAAATACTGTGTGGAAAAATGTATTTAAATACAAATACAGTATTTTGTATTTTGAAAATACAGAAAATACATGTGAAATTGGCGATTCAGTGCAGTCATCCCTAGGCTGAAATCTATCTGGGCCTATTCTGAACACCAGCAAATATTTAGATGTGTGCAACTACTTAGAAACTTTCGTTTTTATTTTATATACCTCTTCCCTTCCCCAGCCCTGTAGGAAATACAAAACTACAAAAAAACAAAACAAATTTCAAACATCTTTTACTATGTTTGATCACCATCATTACCTCGCACTCAGTAACAAGAACTCAATAAGACAAAGTAAATTATATTTGATGGTGTACTCCTCCAGGTGGTGTACCTATGTGTATCAGACATCCATCTATTCGATACCCTTTAGCAACACCAGCTTTTCAAAAAGTTTGGGTTTAAGGCGTCGTCTGTGTGGCCTATTGCAAGCGCTCTACAGGAGCTGAAGAGGGAATAATTGTGTTGAACCTCACAAACAGTCTAATAACTGGATACTGGTTCAAGATGTCCAAATCCTTCCTCTGATGTTCTAGGATTCTGGCTCAAAGTATTTTGAGTATTTTGAAAATACAAAAATACTTATCTTAAATGTTTTTAAATACAAATTACATTCGATTTTTCCCAAAGGCTTTAAAATACAAAATAGTATTTTGTATTTCAAATACGTATATCTGAAATACTGCCCATCCCTGGGTGTTGATAATAGGTGTGTTCAACTTGAAGGGGTGCTGCACAGACCAATCTGTGTATGACAAAGTACCATATGCTTTTGAATCGCTCACGGTTCTTTGTCATCGCAACTTCAAGTCGAACACACCTGCTATCAACGCCTAAATGAATCTGCAGCGGTCAGGTGGTATAGTAGTCACGTGGTACAAGTAGGTTATCGACCCTGGAAACAAGGTACACAATTTTGGTACAAAATTCTCATCTTACAAGCTGTAATTAGGAGCTCTACAGTGATGACCTCTACAAATTTTATCTCATAATTACAACATGGGGTGAACAATGAAATACCTTCTGACAGAGCGCTGTTTTATGCATTTACAAAGAACTTCTTACAGAGAAAGATTAATACATTGCTAATAAACTTCTACATAATTACAGCTAAGTAAAGGTTATATAGTCAATGTTAATTTAGGGAACCCACGTCTGATAAGGGCATTCGAGCCTAAACGACTTTGAGACTAATCATCGGAAATGTCCTACTTTCCACTTCTGAAGGTGTGATTAAGAGCACGATGCATTCAAGTGCTGTGTTGTTTGAAATAACAGGAACCATGGAGGTTTAATCAAATTTAACCTGGCCAATTAATTGGGAAAATCTCATTTAAGGAATGTAACCTCATTCATTGACAACCAAATCTATATTCAGTTGGCTATTTTGGAATTTCAGACAAATACAAGCTATTTTCGCTGTGTATAACATACCATACACTTCAAATGATTAATACACGAAAATATACACTATTTTAAAGACAAGGTAATGTAACGGTTGAGGAAAAAACTGATTAAGTAAAAAAAAAAAAAAAAAAAAAAAAAAAAAAAAATCCAGCAGCAATCGTTCTCCCCTCCGCTGTGTTTAAAGTTTGTGGCCAGCCCATCTCAGGAACTTATGCTGCCTTCACGTGCAATCAGAAATTTCCTACTTTTCCACTTCTGAAGTCGTGATTACAAGCTCATCACATTCAAGTCCATTGTTGTTGGGAATAAAACAGGAATAAATGGAGAACACAGACTGGCGGCGTGCACTGGTTGTTTTCATGCCGAGCATTCGATTTAGAGTAGTATTCTTGAAGATATATACGTATATTATAACAAGTGTTTTTGCTCTGTTTGATGTTCTTTACTGGAACCTGGTACTGATACCCGTCAATAGTGAGCTAAAGAATTAACACTAGTGGGATATACAGTAGGATTATAGTGGTACCCAGGGTGTTCTTGCTCAGGCTTCATGGAACAACTTTGCCTGACATGCACTGTATGCAGGGCCACTTTACAGCATACGGTCCATGAGTGCTGTCCTATGCAGGGCCACTTTAATTGAAAAAAACAGTAATTGGATTACTGTTACTTCCCCGTAAACAGGCTGCTACTGTGTTAGTTAACCGGGATTTTGTTTAGTGAGACTGTCTCGTGACACGAGTTGTGCGTGAATAATGATGTATGAGTGCCGTGACATCAGTGAGAGACGACTAGAGCGCGGGAGAGACCAGCAGAGCTGCAAAATCACACACTGGCCATGAGATATGGAATGCCAAAACTGACTTAATTAAAAATAAATATATACATAAATATATGAAGAAATGTAAAAGCAAAAATACATAAATATAAAAAAGAAAATGTAAAAAAGTACAAATGAGTATTTTTAATTTTATTCCCATATTTATGTATAATAGTATTTTTTCACACATTTATTTATACATATATTTATTCATTTATTTATTCATTTTCACTTAATTTTTTTCCACATTTATGTATTTATGCTTTTAATGTCTACATTTATTTATTTCCACATTTATTTATTCCGACATTTCTTTCTCCGTATGCTAATGAGGGGGCCGTGTTTTAACAATCGACCTCAGAGTGGCAGTGCTGAAGCTTTGAGGCCACAATGACACCTTGTGATGTGTGACCAAATGAAATTGGGTAGGCTAACACCTATTTTTTTAGTCTATGGTTAACACACATAGTACACATGAACAGAAACTGCACTTCAACGGGTCTGATAGCAGATACTTGGACATGAAAGCGCATTAAAGTATCCACTATTAATAACAATGTAAATGCGGTGGATGGGGCTGATAGCTTGCGTTTGGCTTGCGTTTATTGTCGACGACTCGCACACCAGCGCAGAGAGAAACCATCACATATTTCACTGACTCCCACGCAAGCATATTGATCAATGAGTTTGAAACGCGACTCAATACCACAGGGATTAAAGTGAAAAAAATTCTTCTGACTGAAATTTTTTTCAGGCCAAGTCATATTCCTGTAACTTTATTTAAATAGTCGAGACCAATAGCGTTTTAAGGGGAGATGTTTAAAACCGATCTAATATTGCCAGTTTGCGCAATTTAAAAGCTATTTAAATCTATGAAAAAACAATTACTTATCTTGACAAATAATCAACCATATACATAACTTTTCAGTGCATGTTTTTATTTATCTTATGAGACCAAACAATGCTAAACTATATTAATATATTGTTTGTGCCATGGCAAATTGTTTTGGCTGAGGGCAAAGTGAAGTTTTATAACTTTATTATGTAGGCTATTTAACTTTGACTTTGTAGCCTATAAGAGAGCTGACTTATGTTTAACAGAATTGTTTGCTTTATTTCTCATTGTATAGCTTATTATAGCCTACCTATTAGGCTACTTATACTTTTGAACGGGATATTAGCATTAAAACTGACATTTAACAAAAAAGAGACATGGTTGTGTAATTTTATATATTCTAAAATATATAAAATATTATATTACTATGCATTCTCTTCACTGTATGTGTACACATAATACAATAAAACGATACAACCCTGTCTGTTTGTTAAATGTCAGTTTTAGTGATAAATAATTTTTATATTTTTAAAATGAAAACAAAAAGAAGCAGGTTTGTGTTTTAGCTATATTTCGTGTTGTTATAAATATATGATAATCAATGTGCGTTGCCTGAACCACATTTGTGTGGCCATTTATATGTTTATGATAATAATTATGTTCATTTATAAATGAAAAAAGGCACAGTGGTGTTGATGAAAAAAGGCAGAGTTGATAACCGGAGTAGCCGCGTGCTGAGTGAAGGGCCTTTCACACAGGACGCGGAATGCGCTGCCCTTGACGTGATCAAGAACGCGCTCTTAGCAGTGTCCTCTCGTCCTCAGGAGTTTGTTCTCCCGAGTCGAACTTGGCAAGTCCGAACTACCAAGGACGCGAGTCCGAAGTTTGCGTACTTGGTATTGAGAAACGACCAATATTGACCAGCGTTCTGTTTTCTATCATGGGACCGCAGCAAACGAGCTGTAGCCTCGCCTGACAAGATTGAGTGAACAGGGTCCAGGTAGCACTTTTTCCGTGAGCGGGAATTGAAAAACCGGAGTGGACCATGAGCAAAGTGATTACAGAATGCTTAGAGTGGAGAGAGGAACGTGCTTTCGCTCCACTCCAGGCTTCATCACATCCCCCTCAGCAGGGTGAATACGCATCATCTTTCCTTAATTTAAGACCTATTCATACTAAAATTAAGACATTTATCACACTGCGAAATGAAAGCCTATTTACGTCCTTAAAATAATGAAAAGTTAATTTAAGACATAAGGACAGACGGGAACCCTGCAATTGACGGATATCCGTCACAGACTCGCTGCAATTAACGGAAATTCGTCGTAGCGACGGAGAACTTTAATCCCTGATACCATAGACAGTAAAAGAAATGGACAGAGCCATCTCATTGGAACTCCATTGAGACGATTGAAGCCCGTTTTGGGTGATTTTTTTGCACTTCCGTCCATGACGCGCAGACTCAAACAGAGCTTGACGACGTAGATGTGACGAGAGCAAACCGTCTGTCTTCAAGTGCTGTGGCATGGGAAATCTGAATCATTCCCTTCCGAAACTTGCAGAGGCGGTGAGAGTGTGATTAGGAGCCGTCCATGAGCTAGGAGCAGGGGCCTCATTTATAAATGTTGCGTACGCACAAAAGAAGGCGTACGCCGCTCTCTACGCAATAGTTGGTATTTATAAAAAATAAACTTGACGGTAAAATGTGCGGTCCTCCACGCAAGCTCTGACCCAGGCGTACGCACAAAAACAGGTGAAATGAGAAATGGCGACACCGTCAGCAGTTGGAAAAAACATGTGAATGGTTTCACACACATTCACGTGTTTTTTTCAACTGCCGAGGGTGTACGGTCTACGTAGACGGTTGTGTAAAATAAATGGAAATACTGCCTCTCATAAATAACACGAAGACTTCACAAAGCAAGCCTACAATAAACAATAAACAATTAACAGCCTACACGAACACCCGTTTGATCGATCTGTACAGTAACAGAAATCCAAATTAACACATATTTCCAAAAAGAAAGTGAAATATTTTCTGCTATAATACATGCAATTCATCCTCATAAATAAGATGGTAAACAGAACGAAATAATGTACAAAACTGATATTCTCGCCAATATGTCCGTCTAACGGTGCAGATATAGGCAAGCAATTAGATAGTCTGTCAGATAGATAGATAATTAGGGAGATATATAGATAGATCGATAAATATATATATTATTTGTCCACTGGGGAAAGTTGTTTTCATAGCAAAAACGTCGTCATCAGCTACGGAATCGTGGTATTCGTGCATATTTTGTTTTATTTTTGATAAAATAACGCATGACGTGTCTCAACCATTCAGAAAGCTGCAAGAAATTATATTTGCGCTGAACTATTTCCCATTTCCAAGTAGATTATAACCGACATCCGTAGCTTGTCAGATGCAGAATTAAATAGATGTAAATAAAATGCCCCATCACAATGCGTAATGTCGCACAATGGCTGATATTGCACTCTTAGAAGATGTGGCGATTAAATGGAAGGATTCGGAGTGAACGCATCATCTTCACAACAAAAGGTGTGGGAAAAAATATATTATTTATTCAAGAATTCTCTCATTATGCAGTTTATTTCAGTTAGGACAGTCTTGATTTCGCCCAACTCCTTGGCCACCTCTCTAATTGAATTAAGCTTTTTTGCCTCGACTTTGATGTCCGACCATTTCTTTTTTATTTCGGCCACAGTCCGAGGTTGAGGCTACAGCGCGGCGTCTACCTTTTGCCACTCAAGTGCCTTTTTGGAGTTATGCACAATGTGTCCTCCAAACAACATTTTTCTCCTCTTTTCCACCTCGCCAACGATAACTTTCTAATTCTACTTCACACTGAATGAAGTTACGTTTTTTTTTTTTATTCCTCTCTGTGTTTGCCATGATTTCGCAATTCATGAATATTAACTTTTGGGCGTTTCACGGACTATTTATGGGCAACTATGGGCGTGACATGAAACCGCAAATGCTGCGCTACATTTAGAATTGATTGTGATTTATTAAGGGAAAAATGCGTAGGATGTGCGTGCACACGGTTTTATAAATCCGAATATTTCTGTGCGTACGCACGTCCTATGTTTCATCCGTACGCCACTTCTGACGCAAATCCTACGCAAAGTTTTATAAATGAGGCCCCAGGAGACACTTTTGCTAGGTATACTGATTAATTATTTTGTCATTTTGCCTCCACGTTTCCCCGATTGTGCGCAAGCTTCTCCTCCTGTCCATACGGTAATCTCTCTACTATGCGACAGAGAGTCGCGTGGATATGACGCAATCGTTAGCCTACTTTCACTAAAACTGCTTCTACGGGGCCACAACATAAGCTACAAGGTAGCCTTTTATACATTGTTGTGTTTCTTTAGAAATAAATAAAGGACAAATGGGGTCTTCAAACACCTCAGATGTAAAGTTATTCACTGTCAAAGTGACGCCAAAATGAATGGAGAGTCAATGGGAATGCTAACTCAAGTGAAGTTCTGCTACAAGATGTCAGCTCCCACGAGGCTTCAACTTCCGGTCGATGGATTACCCCCTTGCGCAATATTTACATTCGCACATTTGCATTACAACATTTACATTCGCGTTTCCTAATTTCGTATGCATAACAGGTGACAATTCAAATGCTTAAAACGCAACCCATATTTAGATGCTGCTCCTAGACATTGATAAATCACAAGTCACCAATTTTGAATTATTCTTAAATCAAACAAAAGGGGCATGTAAACGCAGTGAGCCACGCATCTCACGCCATGCATTCTGTATTAAAGGGGTCATGAACTGGCTTTTTAAAGTTTATTATATTGTTGTCTGAGGTCAACTTATTCATTTTGATGTTTTTGAATGCAAAAACCAAGCGAACGTTATAAGTAATAGGCTATTTTGTACCAAGGTTGTGAGCCTACCTAAAAAACAGTCGGTTTTTATGGGCGTGTCGCACTGAAGACTTACTATAAACGCCCACTGCTGTGAGTGGATAACAGTTCTGCATATTATAACGAGTTTAACGCACCCGTCGCCGGTGCACATGGGGGAAAACGTCCAATGTAAAATGGCAACCGGATTCGCCCATACATGTTCGACCCAGAGTCCGTGTGTTGCACCATTCCTGTCAGATCCAATATAGACGGCACAGCACTGCTCTTTACTCTTAATCGGTCTGCAAATCCAGTCTTGTTTACAAAACAATCCTCAGTGAAATGAAGCGAACAGACAACGATGTTTTACCTCATCAGCTGGAACGTCATTAAAAATAAAGTTTATCCATGAAGTCCTATTGGAATCCAGAGGAAGCTTATGCAGCGACTGTCTTGCATAACCAGGCACTGCACAATATTCTGTATTGCTCGGTAGCGATCCAGTTTGTCATCACGAGGTAGGCATGCATGTTACTTAGCTATGTGTGTAATGCGCGAATCGGTGGGCGGGGCTAAACCTGACGTGTTGAAGCAGGCGTTGATCTTCTTTTGCGGGAGTGGTGTTTTATCCTCTTTGTCGTCATAGTTCCCCACTTTTAAAAACGAGTCGTTTTCAGAGGCTGTGTCAATAAAAGCTTTTATTGGACTAACAAGGACGTTTTCAGTTCTGAAACTTACAGGATATTCTTATAATATGATGACCTCTTAGATGTCAAAAGCTCAAGGAAAATTTGATTTCTCAGTTCATCACCCCTTTAAGTTTTTAACTTTTAATGACTTTTGTTAATTTTATTTTACTGATCGCAGCCTTATTATAATAACGGAGTAGTTTATCGATTAAGCACTTGACATATATGATGTATAGCCTAACCTAACTATTTAATAAGGTTTGGGTATAGAAAGAAAACAGTCTCAATACCTTCCACAAATGCACGCGAGAGATCCATATGTGCGAGCCCCCATCCACAAATGCACGCGAGAGATCCGCATGCGCGCGCACCCATCCACAAATGCACGCGAGAGATCCACACGCGCAAATCAATCCACAAATGCACACCACGAGATCCACACTGTCTATGGATCCACACACGCAAACCAATACCCAAATGCACGTGACAGATCCACACACACAGCAATCTACAGATGCACGCAAAAGATCTACGCATGCAAATCAATCCACAGATGCAAGCAAAAGATCCACAAACACACACACAGCGATCCACGAATGCACGCGAGATATCCACACAATATATTCTGATTATACGTTGAAGAATAGTTTCTGTTCATGTGTGCTATGTGCATTAACCCTATATAGAATACCCTACATACAGTTAGGGTGAAATACATGACTTAAAAATGTGATATTGAGTTAAATCTGAGTTAAAACACGCCCCCCTCATTAGTATACGGAGAAAGAAATGTTGGAATAAATATATGTAGAAATAAATAAATGTGGAAATAAATAAATGTAGACATAAAAGCATAAATACATAAATGAATGTGGAAATAAATAAGTGGAAATAAATAAATGTATAAACAAATAAATAAATGTGTGAAAAAAATACAATTATACATAAATATGGAAATAAAAGTATAAATACTCATTTGTACTTTTTTCCATTTCTTTGTATATTTATGTATTTATGTATTTTTTCTTTTTTACATTTCTTCGAATATTTATTTATGTATATTTATTTTTAATTAAGTCAACTTTGGCATTCCATAATGAGACATGCCGGCACGCATTTGATTGGTCTTACACGCCACCCCCCCCCCCCCGATTTCTCACGCTGGTAGCCCGTTTGGTCTGCCTGAAAGATGAGTTTATCTATAAATCTAACAGTTGAGCAACATTTGTGATTGACTAGTTATAACAAGCGTGCCTGCGAGACGGATACTGCTCCAAACCTTGTAGCGCGCACACGACAGAGAGGAAGAGCGAGTGAGAGACCTTACATGTGCAGAGAGCATCCTGATCTAGAAACAGGACCCCCCGTTGGAGAAGTCAAAATTCTACCTCAAATCTGAGCAAGCATTTCACGAGACAGTCTCACACGGTTAACTAACGCAGCAAGCCGGTACAGGAATGTGAAACTTACTGAAAAAACCCCTGGCCTGAACCCCTGACATGACTGCTGCGGCTACATGCTGATGGGATAACAACTGTTTCACTCTGAAAGAAAACAAAAAAACTTGAAGCCAAAATGTGGCATGCAAGAGCATTTTCTGTTTTGATCAACTGTTTTTGATTTTCACTCCTCTCTGCACTTTACTGTTAAGACATAAGTGTTCATTTGGAATGCAGTCATGTGCGACTTTCATTTTAAATGATTTTATTGCTGTATTTTTTACATCTATTCAAATGAAGGATTTTACAAAAAAAAACATTTATTTTATATGCTGGAATATGTAGGACTTTATTTCATTAAAATAAGGTGGAATGTGCAGAAAATAGGTTTAAATGTTCAACAATTTTTTTTAGTCTGAGACTGTTGCATTTTATTTAATTTTTGCTTGATGTAATGTGCATAAAGTTAAAATATTGAAAGTAATAAAACAAGTTTAAAAAGAGAGAATGTTTCATTTGATGACATTTTTGATGGAATATGCAGAGAGAATAGAATTAGGCTGAAAGGTCTATGCTTTATTCAGGTCATGCATCATGTGTTTGAAAAGTAACTTAGTAAAGTAACTTGTAAAGTAACTAATTACTTTTGGAAATTAGTAATCAGTAAAGTAACTGGATTGCTTTCTTGGAGAAGTAATCAGTAACTCGTTACTATTTCCAAGAAACTTAACCAACACTGCTCAGGAGTGAAAAGTGACGGCTAAGAAAAAAAAAGGTGGAAGCAGTGAGTGTCTCCACTACTAAGAGACATAAGGAGACTTCTTTAGCCAATAAAGTGGACGTTTTGACCTCAGAGTTTGCCCAGATTAAGGTCCTTAATACTAAATTGGCAACAGAGGGAGGCACAATCACAGATGTTGGAAAATCCCAGGAGGGAATTACCCATTACTGAGGATGTGCTGTCCACTGCAGCCTCTCAAAACCAGTTTCGTGAGGAAGGAAATGAATTCTTACAGAAATCCACTCTTATCTCATGACTCTCAGATCCACGGCACATTGTTGAGGGGAAGGAGTAGAATCACATCAGGTTGTAGTGAGACAACCTCTCCAGATTGTGTTGGCACGCTTAAGCCTGGACACTGCCCTTACAGTGGCAGCTCCTACCAGTGTCTTTTCAGAGGGACTGCAAGACCGCCTGCTCCAAGCATTCCCCTATCCAAAGATTATACTGAGGAGCTACAGAAGTGCCGGGCTAATCCCAAGTCACTTACTCATACCACAGCAAGCACGGGGGTGATCCTTCAGCTCAAATCTTAAGCAAAGCGTCATTGCAAGGATTCATGTCAAGATAATTGGGTAGACTGAGGTCAACACTCACTCAAGCACGACGCCAAGGGCTGGCACAGTCTCCACTATCAGAAGCCAGTAGGACGACACTTCATGACCTCCCCGGAGTCCCAGGCTAACTGTTTGGACCAGCGGCACAGCAAACTCTGGAACGAAGCATTTAGACTAATAAGGCCAGACAGCAGCTGGCAGACCTAATAGGAACTCCACCATCACAATTTAGACAAGGGTATGGGGAACAGTTAATAGGAAGTCACAGCCAAGGCAATCAACCAATTGAGTTAGTAGCACTCAATTGTTTAATATCTGACCGAGATGGCAATCAAACTGACCGATTACGTCCAGTCTGAGCCCTTTCTGGGCAATCTGAGAGCCTCAGGGAAACTGCGACAGTCAGAGCAACTGTAGGAGCTAGAGTTCTCAACGGGTCGGATCGGCCCGACAAACCCGACGGGACCCGCGGGTTCGGCTCGAAAATTTAAGCAAATGACTCGGGTCGGTTCGGACCTCGGGCTTAATCTTTTCCGCCCAGTAAAAACAAAAACAAATTATTAATCATCGCTGCTGTTCACCGTAAAGAAAGTCTGGCTGCTGCGTTCAAAGTGCATCGTGGGTGGTTGGCCGAGAGGAGAACACGCCTCAGTCCACTGTGGACGCACTACTCTTCCTCCACGATGCCTATTATAAGCATATGATTATGTTTGTAAGCTAGGGCTATTTTGTTTCAAAATCCGTAGCCCGCCCCCTGGTTGGCTGTTTGAGTTCTTTTTATTTATTGTGTGAAGATTTTTATTTAAACAGGCATGGCGTTAGCTACTTTCCTTTGAAAATAGTTGTCAACACTGCACTTGCGCGCATTTCAGATGTGAAACTAGACGATGGAAAAAGCAAAGAAAATGCGGTCGGAAGACTAGGAAAAGGAAAAGAGAATCTGACCGTGTGAGAAACCGGACAAGAGTCCCACTCGGTCGGGCTTTTCACTCGTTAGCACGAGCTAAAAAGCAGCGCTGGAGGTAACGGTGATGCTGACCTGGCGATCTTGTTGATGGACTAGTAAGTCAACCTTTCTAAGTTTGTGTGCATTTTATTTTGTTTCACCAGAGTGAATAGATGCCGAAACGGCAATAGATTGTAGACTGCGTCCGAGTCGGGCCGCGGGCCGGGTTCGGGCAGATAATTCATGTTGTGTCGGGTTACATCGGGTCCGGGCTTTAAAAACCACGGGCTGGGTCGGGTAATAATTTTCAGGCCTGTTGAGAACTCTAGTTCATTTTATATTTATTATTGGATATTGACGTGGGCACAGGTGATCACTTCCATTTTCTTTATTTCCTTGGCGGATTGTTTAATGCTGTGTTTGGAAGGGGGGAGTTGCGGAAGCCAACTTTTTGTTGACCGTATTGTGTTCGATGAATCAGGTCAGCATGTCAAGCTGAAATCAAGTAGGATTGTCAGACTATTGTTTTGGTAACGATGTGATGACTGAGTGTCAGCGAGTCATGAGCCATTCCTCTACATAACCTCTTTGTGGCTATTGGATGCCGTGAACACCAAATCTTTCTCTGCTATGGCGGGCCAAGAAAAAGGGCAGCTTCTGTCAAAACAGAGGTAGTCACACTAAGTGGTGGAAGTCATTGTCCAGGCATAGAAGGCCAACAACTTTACATTGCCAGTTGGCATTAGATGCCATTTGTTGAGAAGTATCTCAGCATCTTGGGCAGCATTAATAGTTGTCCCTCTAATGGACACTTGTGCAGAGGCTAATAGGTCATCCACTGATACCTTCCCCAGATACTACAGAGTTAATGTGGCAGTCGCTGGTGCTATGGAAGCGGCAGTCCTGCTGGGTCCCTCAACTTCAGCTTAAGGTTAGGAGTAGCCTCCTCGTGACCTTGTTGTTATGAGCCATCCAGTGGGAAGCACTGCCTCTGGCGGTCAGTAAGAATGAAATAGAACAAGAGTTTAAGAATGTAACTACGGTTCTACGAGTTCTGGGTGACTGCAAGAGAAGCAGTCATTTAGAGTCTCACGAGAAGATTCTGTAGAGTTCCCACAGTTTTTGGGATGTCACGCGGTTAAAGGAGAACTCCGGCGAACAATGAACCTTTGGTCTAATAAAACAGGGGTTCCCAACCTTTTTTGTGCCAGGGATCGGCATATTCATAAAAAAAATTCCAGGGACCAGTTGTCAATTTGAATACCTAAATTTTAAGATGCATCGTTTGGATTCGGAACATATCACTGTGCAAAACAGTAACAGGATATAATTTATTTGCATATAATGAATTAGGTGGCAACAAAGGCTCCTTGCATACTAATCTTTTTAAACTTTCAGAACGGCTAACCAATTTGGCTAGTGGTTTTCCAAAATTACTAGCCACGCAGCACTTTTACTATAGTAGCCACATTTTTGTTGTTGTAAAATATGATTAAAGTTGACAAAGGGGCTTTAAACGAGCTAAAGTGTACTAACTCTGTTGTAAAGCTCCTTTTTTGAAAACATGTTGTCTATTAAGATAGACATACAGTAAAATAGCTTCTTACATAAAATAAAATTGCTGCATAATTTTTTTTGTTTTGTTTTTTAGCAGCAGTAAATACTGTAATACAGAGTAGAATAAGTATCTGCATTAGAAACAATGAGCAAAGAATAAATAATTTTTTCTAAGAAAAAATCCACAATTAAGGCAACAGGATTACAACTTCATATGGGCCTATATGACAGTTTTGGGGAGTTTGAATTGTTTGTTTTGCATCAGCATTTCCTCAAAGCTTTAACTTAATAATTATCATCAACTGGAGATGTCCATCTGAAATAAGTATAGGCCTACGGGTCGTTATTTTCCAGATTATTTCCACAGATGCATCTCCTGCTTTCTTTCATTGCATGATTAATTTTAAACATAAAATTAACTCTGGAAATATAGTTGTGATATGACGTGGCATAAGGGCAGCCCTGCTAGTAGTAACACAGTGTCCATAAATCATGAAGATTATTTTTTCTTTATATCGGCCACGCACACTCACGAAATGACTGAACGCTGTGTTGATGTGTGTGTGCATGCGACCAGTCGCGTGTGATGATTGTTTTACAAAAGTCTGGATGTCATATTTGGCGCGCGCATCCTCGCGCAGCGGCACTGCAGGAGAGCTTGAGACGCGCGTCACGCGCCCATGTTCTGGAATCAACTGCTTTTAAAAAAGATTGCTATATTATCACATTAAGTTGGTAATTAAACGTAGACGAAAACAGCCTTCAGTCCAACGGCCAGTCCGCGAGTTTAATCTTCTCTAATTGCATTTCGTTTGTTATATATCTCCGATGTCTTTTGACAAGGCTACAATTTTTCAACACGCCAAAGTGGCTAGTAGGAGTGACTGTGTTACCCGCCACGGGTGAAATCCACCCGCATTTGGCAGGTTTGCGGGTAATGTCAAGCCCTGCCTAGTAACATAGTAACAGTTTCAGAATACAATAGCAAACACACCGTGATTTGGATGTTTGGTGAAGTGCCGCTGCAGTTTTGACGGCTTCATTGCTTTATTGGAGAGTTTTTCACCACAAATTACACACAACGGATTTGACGCCACGGAATCGCCTGTTGTCGTGAATCCATGTATGAGGTATTTACGATTGAAGCTTGACTTTTTCTTTCTCTATATTTCAAGTTGGTCATCGCCTTTCCTTTTACCGGAACTGTCCCCAATGAAATTAGCTATTAAAGGCTGCTGAGCCCGCTCATCTCTCTGCATACTTCGTCACTTCGCTCAGTCTGTTAATATGACGCGTTGCTAAGCAATCGGGAGGCGCTCAAAGAAACACGTTTTAATATTTTTATTTATTTGTATTCATTTATTATTTGTGTTTTGGATTAAATAACATGACACGTTAAAAAGCATCTTAAAAAGACAAATATTATTATGGGAAAAAAATTTTTTTCTGGAAATATTTCAAGGCCCGGTACTAACGTGTTCACGGACCGGCACCGGTCCGCGGACCGGGGGTTGGGAATCACTGTAATAAAACATCGGTACATAGTCAACCGTTCTCTGAGATTTGTTTTCATGATAATCGAATGTAAAGAGTTTTATCTCTAAAAACTGTTTAGCGTATAATGCTAGTAATGGGGGCATTGACTAAGTAAAAAGAAATCGCTAGTTTATACCACTAACAAGGCTCAAAATAGCCCCACACTAACGCAGTAATATAATGAGGCTCCATACATACAAAACGAAGCATTGAGAACTTTGTAAGTGTACAGACCGTTTAATAAGAAGATAATTTATGAAGACAGTTCACTTCGCGTTTACAGACAGGAGCCATCTTAAAAAATAGACTTGATAAGTCAAACCACGAACGTCGTGCTGAGTGATCTGAACTCTATGAAGTTCAACGAACATCTGAACTGTATGAACGGCGTTCGGGGATCGACTTAGAGACTATTTTTTAAGATGGCTCCTGCCTGTATACGCGAAGTGAACCGTCTTCTAGGGTTGCCGCGGTGAGGAAAATTTCCCACCGGTTAATCGACGTGTGACAACACCGGTAATCCCGGTGTCACTGTGGAGGGCAGGGCGGGGGGGTTAAATAGCTTTTAAATGCGTGCGCGTTATACTTTCACTTTCGAAATAAGCGTCAATTGCTTGAATGGACAAAAAAAAAAAACAACTCGCTGATAATACAACTTTTATTTATAGACTTTTATTAGCATAACGAACAAATAAAAATAACCCCATGCATAGGCTGAAAAAAGTGAAAATCGGCAAAATGTGGGCCCAAACAAATAAGAACCATAAAACGTTTATTAACGAATAAGAAAATAAAATAGGCCTAAATAAATTACACAAAGTTTAAATGAGATAAAACCAATTAAAAAGAGACGAATATAAAATAAAAACTTCAAAACGGACCTTAGCCTACATAAATGACATACTTTCACTTTCGAAATAAGCGTCAATTGCAATTCAGCGTCAATTGCTGGAATGGACAAAAAAACAAAAACAAAAAAACAACAACAACTCGCTGACAATAAACTTTTATTTAGACAGCACTTTTATTAGAATAATAAACGAATAAAATATAGACAGAACTTTTATTAGCATAACGAACGAATAAAAATAACCCCATGCATAGGCTGAAAAAAGTGAAAATCGGCAAACTGTGGGCCCAAAAAAAATAAAACGTTTATTAACGAATAAGAAAACAAAATAGGCCTAAAAAAATTAAACAAAGTTTAAATAAGATAAACCAAATAAAAAGAGACGAATATAAAATAAAAACTTTAAAAAGGACCTTAGCCTACATAAATGAAAGCACTCTAAAAAAAAGTAAAACACTATAAATTGGCATTTATTAACATTAATATATATTGGCCAAAATATTGCCAAACAGGCGCTTTTGCATTGCGTTTTGACACCAAATCTTCCGCCATTATCTTGCTTTTCTGTAATTTGACTCGTTCTCGTCTCCACACGTGCCAAATGGAATCCTGATGCTTGCTGATCTGTGACGTGACGGCACGCGTTGCGCAGTTCATTTTTAATTATAACGCTCTCTTCAGAACTAAATAATTGAAAATTATTATTTTTAATTAATTCAAATAAATATTTTAGCAAAAACGAATACTTAAAAAAAAAAAAAAAGTCAAGACATCGCGGTGTCACGGTGGGAAAGTGATGTCACCGGTGATAGACTTAAAACCGGTAACACCGTCAACACCGTCTATCGCGGCAAGCCTACTGTCTTCATAAAGCATCTTCTTATTAAACGGTCTGTACACTTACAAAGTTCTCAATGCTTCGTTTTGCATGCATGGAGCCTCATTATGTTACTGTGTGAGTGTGGGGCTATTTTGAGCCTTGTTAGTGGTATAAACTAGCGATTTCTTTTTACTTACTCAATGCCCCCATTACTAGCATTATACGCTAAATAGTTTTTAGAGATAAAACTCTTTACATTCGATTATCATGAAAACAAAACTCAGAGAACGATTGACTAGGTACCGATGTTTTATTAGACCAAAGGTTCATTGTTCGCCGGAGTTCTCCTTTAAATAGATGGGATCCCCATGAGGGAATCACTGCCTCTGGCGGTCATCTTAAACTCATAGAACCGTAGTTACATACGCAACTCATTTTTTGCATCATCGTGTAATGAAGTCACTAGAACTTAGCATTTAATTGCCAAATAAGCCACACAACTTTCAGTGTAGTAAATATTGTGGTTTTCATATTCTGTGCAATAGCACACAGTTAACTTCGTCATTTAAGGGGGGGGGGGGGGGGGAGGGTTGATTGCGATTTCACTTTTTTCATTTCAAATAGTGTGTAATGTTGCTGTTGGTGCATGAACAGTATCTGCACAGTTGCAGCGCTGAAAGTTCAACGTAAGCACAGATATCGTCTTTTAAAAAATCAGGAAGTTTACAGCCTACAAAAACGACTTGATTGGGACTTTAAGACGTCACTAACCCATACATTTACATCAACCCTCCCTCCGGAATATGCAAAAAAGGGCATGGTCATATTTTTGCGGCTCGTCGAGTGAGTTATTGTTCACCCAGCTGTCAGGTCTTCTGTGTTCGGGCTTCCCACGGAAGCTGTAGTTCGTCAACAATGTATACAATTTATGTTTGATTATGTTCCTGAAAACGACGATCATAATTTAGCTCTCTGTGCTGTGCGCATTTTACGAAAGACAGCTTCCAGAATCTCCACGAATTCAATGGCGGATTCAACAAGAAACTGTTACTAAAACATGAAGCAGTTCCAACTTTAAAACCAGAGGCAGCAGTTGTTGGGCCACAACCTGTAAGTAGACTAAGACTTAATCATTTTAAATGTATTTGCATGTATAATTTCAGACGTAATGTTTTAGTTTTATCAAATGCCAGCGCTGGCTTTATAGCCACTAGGCTACTAGTTATGCTGTTTTTGTGTCTAGGAAAAACACTTACAAACATTTTGGACCTGAATTTTGTATATATACTAATGTTGTAAATGTATTTTTCATGTAAATATACTTTGACGTTATTTATAAATGACGTTATTTTCGATTTGATCAAGAACGTAAACCAATGCCAACGCTGTGTGTATATAGTAGCCAGTCAGTTCGATGCCATTGTGTAAAACAAACATGTATAAAGTTAAAAAAAAATATAGGCAAATTATCATTCAGAAATGTTTAGTAAGAGACTCAGGAAGTCAACTGGTCATTCAGATGACAGAGGAGAAAGCGGCTTACAATAAAGGTGAAATTTATGACCCTTACTGAACTGTGCACACACATTTTAGATATCCTATGTTGTACTTTCCATGCAATAAATGCACATCCTTAAGTAAGGTGCTTTTATTTATATTGTGCATTTACTGCTGTGCTATGGGCCATTTCAGGACCATCCTTAATTACAATTTAAAATCTATTGTTATTGATTTGAGAGTTTTTCAAGAGTTATTGAAACGCCTCTTCATTTTACAAATAATGGTTCAGAGAAGAATAGATCCTGATATTCTGTGGTCACTCCAGGACAAAGTTCCCGGAATTAGGAATCGTAATTATTCCAAAAGATTTGGAATCCAACAGTCCAACCTGCATCAAGGGAATTTAGGTATTAATTATCCCAGAGCTTCCCAGGGGTAAATATGAATTGAGAGGGCATTAATGTCCAATTTTTTAAACTAGGATTTACAATAATTAAATCAACAGAGAGAGGGAATTCAATTTAGCGGTTTTATTTACAAAATGCACTCATTCATGGCTGTTTTTTTTATTCATGTAAAATTACGTCTTTATTAACATGACTGATTACGTGACGCGAGTTCATCTCTATTCATAGTTTAAACTACATAAAGCATGTAACATTTATTTTTTCATAAATATCTGTTTTGTTAAAGTTTAAATAAAGCTGACAATGCATGTAGTCACGCAATGCTGGCGTTGTTAACGTTAGAATTTGAGAACAAAGTATAATTTGCACGGTTTTGCGTGATACACGAACCAGAACAAAAGTGGATGTTACCTTTTCAGATGACATTTTCCGGTGAAAATGATTGTTGGTCACACTTCAAAAAAGAATAATCTTTGATTCTGAATGCCAGTATTGACACCAGCACAGTAATTGACATCTGCACACTCTCCTCAAACATTGTGTTCATTTGCAATGTCGAGCTACAAGTCACTTTAAGTTGATAATTCTGCGAATGACTGCAATTGCAGATTTCGAACAGAGATGGCGACAAAGAGGAAAAACTGCAGACTGCAGCTTTAAGGGATGCCAATTATTTTACCTATAAACACCGTTGTTGCCTCTCAAATGCTGTGCTTTAATGGCGGTCTTGCACGCAATTCTCAAAATAACCACAAGATGGCCATTTATCGGCAGAAGAAACCAAGTAGATAACATTAGAGCGAGTAGTGCTTGCCTTCACAAAACTCTGATGCTACAGTGGTTGCCAGGGAATTTCTATGCAGTTGCTAAGATGTTCTGAGTGAAAAATTGAAGACAAAAAAAAATAAAAGTACCCACCCATGATTTTCAATAAACGTGTATCTGGGGACAGAGTTGATATCTGGAGTCACTGTGGCAACACAGCTCTCAAAATATATGCGGAGGTTAATGTGATGACCCAGACGAACTGAGGCTTCCATGTTTATGATGTCACCCAAGAAGTACACAGCAGAGGTCCGTTCAGAGTGCCAATCACCTGCACCAGAAATAATGCAAACCAAGTATGACCATTCTACAAAGTATGACAATTCTAAAACTGTCTACTTCAGACATTTATGTAAAGAAAATAAAGAGTCCTGAAATTACAAATACCCCTGCACATACTTGTCATTAGCTTTAGTGAAAACTGCAAGTCCTCCAGTGCAGATTGCGTTGAAACGTAAGGAACCCATGTTGGTTTGATGGAGTTACTGGTAATGTCAAATCTCCTGAGAGACAGTGGACACAAAATAAAATACCCCATCTTTATACCCATCCCGAAATAGTAAAGTGGGGTAACATGGTTAGTCCACTTACCTGCTGTAATAACATTCAATAGGAACTACTGCCTGCTCAAGGCGAACCACTCCATCTGGAGAGGGTTGTGGAGTGAAGATAAGGAGGTTGGTGTATATAAGAGAGTCATCTGTAATCTGAACCATATAAAAGGTTAACTAATTAATTATTAAATTGATTAACAATGCATTTAAGTGGTTGTCAAGAACTAGACTTTATTAATTAGGCTTTGGTCTGATGTTAAATTAAATGCTGCATACAAGCCGCTTTGCTATTGTCTTAAACTACGTTCAGACTGTCAGCCCAAATCAAACTTTTGTGCATATCCAATTGAAAGCGTGAAAAGCAAAAAAAAAAAAAAAAAAAAAAAAAAAAAAAAAAAAAAAAAAAAACACACATGGAATGCTCTTTTTATAAATGACTAGAGCTTCATTCAAATGTGGTTTGAAATTATATTCAAATTGCATTTCTGGAAATCCATTTCAGTCTGACTGCTCTGATCGGATTTTGCGTGACTCGCGTTATAGACCTTATGTAGCCCCGCCCCTTTTCAGCGCTCCGCTCGTTGTCTTTTGTCTTCCGGTCTGTATTTTCACAGTGATCTATTTATGAATGAACGGCTTGTTTTAAAATCTTTCTGGGGCTCGTTTCAATAAGGAGGTTTAACCAACTCTAAATTAAAGCTTGAAGAGTTGACTTACCCTGAGATGGGAAACTCTGAGTTTTCGGTTACAGAACAGCTGAAATGAGTTAGTTCAATCAACTCTGAGTTGACTGACTCTGAGTTAAGCGCGTGCACCACAGCTATAAAAAGCCATTATCAATGGAGCGCAGATATTCTGAGTCACCATGGCAACAGCGCCAGACAAAAAGAGGAGTTGGGTATAATTAATTACCAAGTAATCTTAATATTGTAATTTAATTAAAGGGATTACTCTTAATTCTTCTTTAATTTAAAATAAAATATGATGCAATTACATTAAATAGGCTACTGCATAAACTATAGACCAATTCAGTATAAAACAATAGTGGATTTAGCATACATTTTTAAAAAGTATATTTTTTATATAACCTTCTCCCTCTACACACTTTGATAAATTCAAGAATAATTCATGCAATTGTATTGTTAATTTGAAAGCATTAAAAGTGCAGTTTCTTGTCTCTCCTCCTTGTATCAATAATGTGGTTGAGGTTGATATAGGATTTAGTAATATGTAGACTTACAATACTTTCTAGAGATAGTAATTATTACATTAATCTAACTACACCGTTGAAGATGTCATTTGTTGTTAATAATTCATAACTATTTTAGAGTAACTGTTATAATATCAGAGGTGAAACTGGAAGAATGTTATTCAACCTAAAGTAGTCTACTATTACTTTGATACATTAAGTAAAAGTAAAAATAGTCTAAAAAATCTACTCAAGTAAAAAGTAGTTAATTTAAAACATGAGCAAAAGTTGCTGAGTAACTTGTTTAACAGCGGGGGTGGGGTGGGGGACTCCCCCATGTGGGGTTGTAACGTATGAGAGTTTCACAGTATGAGAACCGTCTCAGAAAATATCACGGTTTATGGTATTAAACAATTGTTAAATATATAAACTGCATTATTAAATTACGGTTATTATTTTCATCAGTTAAAATGACAGTTAAATAAATTAAACATTTGTTCAATAAAACATAATATCAACTAACTTCAATAATTGATTATGATTGACATCTTATTTTTTTTATCATTGATAACTTATTAAATTTTATTACAATTTTTTCAATGATTTAATAGAAATATATTATCCAAAACAGTGGTAATCAAATAAAAGTTTAGCAAATGTTTTAATCCTTTTATTTTTTGGCAAAGTGCTGCAAAACAGATTTAGTCAATTTAACCATGGACAAACAATATATATATATATATATATATATATATATATATATATATATATATCCTTAAAGAATGTGTAAATACATTTTAGTATTATTGTTGGTGTTTAAACAGCACTTTCTCTTTAAAAAAGGGGAGGAGACCGCAAGAAACTCTGGGTTTACTGAAGAAAACCTGCTCCCGACCAGGTTAGGTTCACAGAGTTACCATGGTAACTGACTCTGAGTACAAGTTACCTCTCTTTCAGAAACGGGCTTGACTTACTCTGCTTTCTCGGGTTTGATATACCCCCCTTTCTGAAACGGAAAACCCAGAGTTTCCCTCATTTCAGGGTTAACATACTCAGAGTTTTCACTTAACCTCCTTTCTGAAACAGGCCCCTGGTCTACTGACATTGGTTAAGACATCTGCTTTAAACATTACAATCCTCATGATAACTTTCGTTAACTTTACATTAAGTAAATCCACTTCAACAGCTAATTACTCCTGGACAGCAATGCCATAGAGATATACAGAGCGACCGCAAAAACAAAAGTTCAAAGACAATATTCTAAAGATGGTGGCGCCCTTGTTTCTCTGGTGCATAAGGTCTATAGAAAGACAAAGTCACTGCAGAAACAAGGTTGTAACATAACAGCATATAACAATATAACAGACATTTTAAACCGGCAAAGATGACAGCATGGAATAAAGCTGCAACCAGCTACAGTGCTCTACAGCTGCCTCAGAAGACACTAGTCCAACATGGGTCTACACATTGTTGTAAAACAGACAGCATCTGTATTGCAAACACCATGCAAAAATTCTCCTGTCCCAAACCCTTCTCGGGTCATATTTTTCACCCGTACGTTTGAGCTTTACTGAACTGGCTGTAGCTGGCTGGTCTGTTAAGAGTGAGCGCTCGTGAGCGGGCACGTGATTTACACACATAAAAATACGTACTACTTTTTTTTTCTTCGGCATTTTCTTTGCTTTATTGGCGGTAGTCCAGTGTTCCCCTTTGTGTTTTGTGGTTTCGCCGGGTTCCGCAAGGAAGTTAGAGAAAATAGAGGAGTCAAAGGTTATATGACGCCATAGACGGGCGACGAAACAGAAATAAAGAAACGTCCCGTGTCTTCGAATTAAACTATAAATTTCTCCGTATTTGAAAGTTGGTGGAAACTGTCGGAATAATGCAAGTACACATCTAATAGAAATATATAACATAGATACAGTTATTTTTGCTATTTTTAAAGCAGAAAAAAATACATATTGTGGCTTTAATGAATTGTGTCTGAAAGCAATGTACACAGCCAAGTTTATACATTTATATATAGGACTATACAGCCATCTAGTGGTTACACCTTAGTATTACAACTGATAAATGGTTCATAATTTAGAGGTATACATTTCGGACCATCAAATCCCGTTATATAGCCAGTACTTGTTTCTGTTTTCCAACCAGAGGAAACTACTGGCTACATAAAACCCTACCAGAGGAATGATTTAATTTTATTTTAAATGTTATTTTGCTTATTTTTGCATTATATTACCACCTATTATTGTCTACAGTATCCGGGGCCGTCTCTAGTGGGGTGAAAGGTGGTGACAATTATAGGGGCCCCCGCTGACCAGGGGGCCCCACAAAATCCAACAGTTATACTATTTAAGTTATACTATTTGTTGTATAGACCATTTCACAAGATGTAAACAACACTGGTCCAGAAACACTTCCTGTTTCAGTTTGTAACTGTTTTCTTTATTTCACATGTAAAGAAAACATCTTAAAGATGTTTGTTTAACTTTTTGATTCAGTTTTAAATGTTCTGTTGGTTGTATTTTATCCCAGCTTTTATGTAGTGTTAAAAAACTGAAACAGGAAGTGCTTCTGGACCAGTGTTTACATCTTGTGAAATGGTCTATAAATAATATTTATATTAGTTGTATGCCTGAGATTTAAATGAAAACCACAAAAACGTTCAATTTGGTTAAATATTTTTCCAAATATCTGCTTCTCGTACCTCTAGTCCAACCTAAAGTATTTATTAATTATTCAATCAGAGCCAGTGACAAACATCAGTTGAACCCAATAAAATTGTAAGTCCCATTCCAGCTTGTGAACAGAACGCTAGTTACGCATGTAACTGTGGTTCTGTGAATTCTGGATGACCGCCAGAGGCAGTGTAAACACTATGGATTATCACAGCGCCAGCTAAGATAGATCCAGAGAATATACCAACAAAGTCACGTGACGTGACGTATGCTGAGCCCTGGAGGTAAAGCTACAGTAAGCTCAGCACTCTACCTCGGTACGCCTTTCTCGCGCATTCCGAGTGACTGAGAACTCTGGCGGTCATCCAGAATTCACAGAACCACAGTTACATGCGTAACTAGCGTTCTGTTTCATTCTTACTGACCGCCAGAGGCAGTGTAAACACTATGGATGACACATACCAACATAGTCATGAGGAATGCCACCCACCTGATGAATCAAGGCTGCTCAAGAAGAACCGCAGAACTAACGGCATGATGAGCAGCGATGTTGATTTTATAGAACCGGGCAAACGTGCATGGAGAAGCCCAGGTAGCGGCATTGCAGATGTCCACCAGGGAAACTCCTCTAAAAACAGCCCATGAAGATGAAATGGCCCTAGTGGAATGACAAGTTAGTTTCCATGACAGTGGTCTCCCTGCTGCCTTGTAAGCCAGCGTAATGGTCTCTACTATCCAGTTCGACAATCTCTGCTTCGACACTGGAGCACCTTTCTTCACACCACCATAGCAGACAAATAACTGGTCTGACTGTCTAAGTTGAACAGTAGAGTTCACATAACACTTCAATGCCCGAACAGGACACAAAAGTTGGGCACTTGAGTCAGACCCAGAAGAAGTCTGAAAAAAGGCCAGTTCAATGTGCTGATTTATGAACTGAGGAAGAAGGACCTTCGGAAGAAAAGAAGGATTGGGTCGCAGAACCACCCCGGAGTCATCCGGTAACCAACGCAAGCACGGTCCACTAACAGACAATGCGTGCAACTCACTGACTCGTTTCGCAGTAGCAATAGCTAACAAAAAAGAAGTCTTCAAGGACAACCATTTAATGTCAATGCTTTGCAAGGGCTCAAATTGGGGTGAACACAGGAATGCAAGCACGAGTGACAAATCCCACACTGGAAAATGAGGATTCCGAGCGGGGTTCAGACGGCGTGCACCCTTCAGAAAACTGCAGACAAGACTGTGAGAGCCAAGAGAAGAGCCACCAACTGGAACATGATATGCAGAAATTGCAGCAACGTACACTTTCAACGTGGAAGCTGCTTTTCCTTGCTCCAGTAAATGTTGAAGAAAGCTTAAGATACTTGGAATATCGCATGTTGCAGGAACGAGCCCCCGTTCCTCACACCATGCAGAAAAAAGCTTCCAATGGGAAGCATAAATCTGTCGGGTGGAAGAAGCTCTAGCATTAGAGATGGTGTGAATAACAGCAGGGTCACAATGCTCCAGGGAAGAAGCTAACCCAATGGCCAGACCCAAAGCTGCAGATGAGTCGGGTCCGGGTGCCAGACACTGGCCTCCAGCTGAGAGAGGAGGTCCTTCCTGGGGGGGGAGCTTCCATGGATTGCCTTTCAGAAGTCTCAGCAATAAAGGAAACCACGGCCTGGCTGGCCAACGTGGTGCCACGAGCAACACTCTGTGCTTGTACAGGGAGATCCTGTGGAACGTCTCCCATAACAGAGGGATAGGTGGAAACGCATAGAGCAGGCAGTTCGGCCATTCGTGAGACAGCGCATCCTGGCCCAGGGGGCTGGACACTTCGGTCCTTGCGAACCATAAGCGACAGTGGGTGGTCATCTCTGAAGCAAAAAGATCCACTTCTGCTCTTCCAAATCGTAGATCTCCTGCACTACCTCTGGATGGAGCCTCCATTCTCCTGGATGTATTTGATCCCTGGAAAGAGCATCTGCTATCTGATTGCATGCTCCTGGAATATGAGCTGCCCTCAGTGAAGCGAGTCGAGGCTGACACCATGTCAGAATCTCGTGAGTCAGTAGTAGAGACCTGAGGGATCTCGTGCCGCCCTGGTGGTTCAGGTGGAACACTGTAGAGGTATTGTCCGATCGAACAAGAACATGGCGGCCTGTCAGAACCGGCATGAAGTACCTCAGAGCCAGGAACACCGCCCTTAGTTCCAACAGGTTGATATGTTCCGTGGCCTGGATTGGAGTCCAGCGCCCGCAAATACCCCTCTGATTCCAGGTTGCCCCCCATCCTGTGAGGGAAGCGTCTGTTGTGACCAACTCCCGGCGAGAGGGAACAACACCCAGGGGCACTCCTGCCTTTAGGAACTCTAACTGTCTCCACCGCCTCAACGCACATATGCAACGGTGAGAAATCATCACCAGTCGATGTCGATGTCTGGTGGGATCTAGCCGTAAACTGTTGTTCCATAACTGGAGTGGTCTGAGGTGGAGTAAACCCAGTGGGATCACCACTGTAGCCGCTGTTAACATCCCTAACAGTCGTAGGATCACCTCGTACTGCAGGGACACACCTGGGCGAAAGCGAGCCAAAAGTTGCAGAATGTTCATCACACGTTCCTGAGACAGGGAGGCAGACATTAGGCAGGAATTTAGGGTCATTCCTATGAATGTAGTGGTTTGTGATGGAATCAGACGGCTCTTTTTCTCGTTCACAGAAAAACCCAACTTCTGCACATGTCTCAGAAGAACTCTGGAATCTTGCACAGCCTGCTGCTCTGTGGGGGCACAGAGAAGCCAGTCGTCCAAGTAAGGGAGGATATGTAGTCCTCTCATCCAAAGAGGGGACAGAGCTGCACTCACACACCTTGTGAAGACGCGAGGAGCAAGGGAAAGGCCGAAGGGTAGCACCTTGAACTGATAAGCTTGATTTTTGAAAATGAAACGCAGAAATTTTCTGTGATGCACAGCAATTGGGATGTGAAAGTATGCATCCTTCAGGTCGACACTTACAAACCAATCGTCTGCCGTCACAGACCGGAGAACATCGGCTGTGCGCAGCATTCGAAAGGGAAGGACCTTCAGGTACAAATTCAGAAGCCTCAAATCGAGAATCGGGCGGAAACCACCATCCTTCTTTGGAACAAGAAAATAAGTTGAATAGAACCCGTCTCCCTGAACGAGGGGATGAACTTTCTCTATGGCTCCCTTCTCTAGCAGAGAACAAATTTCTAGAGAGAGAGCCCCTGCGCGAACCGCGTCTCTGACAATCGTAGGAACAATTCTTGAAAATCTGGGAGGCCGGCGTCGAAATTGTAGAGTATATCCTCTGCTCAGAGTTGCCAACACCCAGGGGTCTGTTGTGTTGGATCTCCAGTACTCCAGTTGATCTACAGAAAAACGGTCGACCGCCAGCCTGACTGTCTCAGGCTTTATGTGTACGATTTTTTGTGGTCGCGGGGGGGCGCTGACGGGGTCCTCCCGGGAACTGACGATGAGGTGGGCGGAAAACTCTCGCATCTTCAGGAACACGAGGTTTTTGTGGGGGCTGTGTCTGAGGTGTAGCGTGCCGACGGAAACGTTTCTCTGATGTGGCATAGTGATGTCGGGTCTGAGCTGCTGGCATCCTAAAGGTAGGGTTGCGCTGCACCTGTGTCAGTTGACGAGTGGCTTCAGACAGCTTTACCCTCTTTTCCAATAGTTCCGGAACATTCGGACCAAAGAGATGACCGGGAACATATGGAAGATCTCTCAAGGTTTTCTTACAGTCCTCCGGCAGTCGTGCTTGGGCAAGCCACACTTGGCGGCGGGCTGCCAGAAGCGTTGCTGTAAGACTACCCAGCTCACGGGTCACATGGCCTGTTGCCAACAGAGCAGTTTGCAGGAATTGTGAAATAGATGGATCCACATTAGCAGGTTCCAGCGTACTGGTGGTAGCAAGAAGTAACTGGCAGATAGTGTTTTCTGCTCGAGTAATGTAGGCAACAGATTCATATGCCTTTTTGAGCAAGGAATCCGTACGGCCACATTGTGCACTGGGACATCGCACATTCCCTCTTAGAGCCTCATCAGGAGACACCACCAATGCTGCCACAGGCTGCTCTATTTCCGGAGCACGACCCACCCCGATAGAATCAGCTTCAGCCATAGATGCTAGAGTTCGAGCAATCTTAGAGCGTCACTTTGGCGGGCCAGAGCCAGTGAGAGCATTCGAGAATTCAGCCACAAAATCTTTACATGGCGGCATGGCAAACAAAGTTGCAGATGAGGTCTGTCTGAAAAACACATTCGTTTGGGTAGATTGGACAGGTGACTCATCAAGTCCTAGACGAGCAGCTGCCATTCGAAGCACAGTCAAAGTATCATCGGAGGAGGACTGGGCTTTTCCAGACGATTGAACTGATCCCCCACTAGAACCCTCCGTAGCTGTGTAACCAGTGAAAACAGCCTGAGGTGATGGTTGCGCAGCAACATCCATAGTATCCCCATGATCATGAAAAAAGGAATCTGAAGCACTCGTAGAAAGCACATCAAACTCTGAACGGTGAGAAAAACAAGGGGAATCAAGAGACTCTCCACCAGCTCCTAAATTCTGAACATTCTCATCCTCCTGTGTCATACTCACAGGTGTAGTAGGTGTGGCAGGCTGAATCGAGTGTAGCAGGCGTTTCAACTCTGCCATTTCTGAAGAAAGCGTCGACACCGTCACAGAAAGAGAACCTTTCTCAGCATGTTCATCACTTCGCGATTTGGCCTTCTTTTTAGCTGGAAGAGGAGCACCAGCTGCCGGCGACGCCCTGCGTTTTCGAGTGCACGTGGAGGCTACATCCAACTGTCCAAGTTTCACCGTTGAATTAGGGTCTAATTCGGCAAGACGGAGCCGTCGTTCCGACATAGGCAAGAGACTGCAGTGCACGCATGGGTCAGTGAGAGCCTCTCGCAGATGTTGAATCCCCAAACACGACGGGCAGATGTCATGACCGTCGTCAGGAAGAAGATTATTAGGGCACAGCTTACAAGTCAGTGGAAAACCAGTGGCGATCGAGCCGTGAGCCATAGTTAGCTACTCGCTAATAACACCCTCGGATAGCACCGTAAGGTTAAGTTAAGCGGGATGAAAAATGATAAAAATAAAGTAAAACTGTTACCCCTGGAGAACCAACAGGTAATACCAACAATATCAAGAGATAAAAATGTCTAAAATGGTAGGCGGATTGAACCGAGGGACAAAGTGAGAGAAAAAAAAACACTCTATAGAGTCACGGGAGATCGTGAACTCATAGGCGCGGAAAACACAAGCCACCGGATAGCACCGAGAGGCACGGAGTGTGTCACCGACGAAGCAATATAAACTCACCAGTATTCAAATCCTAGAATGACGAAGACACGCGCTGTCACAGCTTGTGAGGACGAATCTCGCTGCTCTAGTAAGCTGCACTTGACAGCGCGAATCACTCAATCAATACGACCTATCTCAAACAGGCGAGAAAGCGAAAGAGGTAGAGTGCTGAGCTTACTGTAGCTTTACCTCCAGGGCTCAGCATACGTCACATCACGTGACTTTGTTGGTATATTCTCTCGATCTATCTTAGCTGGCGCTGTGATAATCCATAGTGTTTACACTGCCTCTGGCAGTCAGTAAGAATGAAACAGAACCAATCCAAGTTGAAGCGGCAGTTAACGATGAACTTGGTAGAAGAGCAGGAGACTGGCTGACTGAAAATGTCGGGGAAAAGAGAACATAAATCAGATACCAGAAAAGACGAGGCCAGGAGAGTGGTTGTATCCCAGTCGATCAAGACGTTCTTAAAGACTAGTATTGTTATTTCGCTGGGAATTTGAAAACTTGTTATTTAGCTGAGAACTGTAAAACTTGAAGTTGACTTATGTTTACAGTCTGCCATGTACAGTCATTTTTTTAATATCGGTGCGCGCCACAATGGACCGAATGATTACGTGGTATAAATTCCTGTCTTTTTACACTATTGTAATCAGGGTTCCAGACTGAGACCATTTTTTGTGAATGTGCGAGTTAAAATTTTATGTGGTCGCATGTGCGAGTGGACGCTCGCCCACCAGAACGCCGTTGTATCAGCTGCTGCAGTCCATAACTTATGTTCAACAAGAACCCTCAAGTAATCCTTGGTGTATATGACTAAATTATGAATCCATTTTCCAAACCGTGTTTTTCACTTATCCTGAATCACTACGATTCGCACTATTTTATCCCGGGGTCGTTTAAAACCACTATTCATCAGCATGCATTGATTAATCCCATAGCATGTAGCCAAAAAAAAAAAAAAAAAAAAAAAAAAGCATTGTATTATGCATCGGACCTGCCGGCTGATTATATTTAATACATAGAGAAAACACGAATACAACGCACTGCATTTGGATGAATAAATTTCGCTTTATTTAATAATATTACCAGTTCCGTATTATCTTTATTAAAAAAAAAGACACTAAATTTTTTTAATTAGACTGCATTCTTGTCAATTTCTAAATGTTTACTTTTTAATTTATGAATTATAACAGACTAATGGGGGAAATAAATATTACTTTTTTTTTAAATAGTTTTTTTTATTTTTATTATTTTATATAAACAGTTAACTTATAAAATAAAGGTTTTACAACAACATCATCTTTTTATATATATATATATATATATATATATATATATATATATATATCACTCAAACACGGATGAGAAGTTTACGATGACCAAAGCAGTTCATTTTGCTAATTGTCTATGGGCTGGAAATATTCCTTCAAACTACAATTTGATAGCATCGTAAAGAGCATGAAAAAATGTGAACATTGCTTAATACAATACGTTTTCCCCAACCTTTAATTGAATTTATATTTTAAAATGTTTCTAATTCTAACGCTCTTTAATGCGATATTTTTTGTATTTTATTCTTGCAGTTCTGCAATAAAATAAGGTGATCAGATTCTGAAGTATTGCACTCAGACATTCAGTATGGCTTGCATGCGCCCCTTTAAATCACGAAATATGCATCAGAATATTGAGACATTTTATCAGGCATGATGAAAGTCATGAGACCGAAACGTTGCAAATAAAATTGATACCCATTTGCAAGTGCGGGAGTTCCTTGTTTTTTGAAAGGGTTGATCTAGAAAGGGTTGAGAGCCATTTGGATAGATTTTTTTTTTTTGGGGAGGGAACTTCAGCAAAAGTCATTTGCAGGTTAAAAAGTCCCCAAAGACCATCAAGATGGTGGTGATGACCTGTTGTCTGTAAACAGTTGTACCTACTAATTTTGCACCTGGCCTGATGAAAGACCTATAGGCTACAAACATTTTACGCAAAAATCTTTTTTTTTTTACGCATAAGTATTTTGAGAACACAATCCTCTCTGAATTAGAGCGTACACTTGTTGAAGTAGCCTACCATTTCGTATTTCCCAAAATCCAATGCGGAGAAGTCTGAGCTAGAATCACCAATATTTTAACTCTTTAATATTATTCTGTAAACACTACTATTTCTGTAAAAAATATCAATAATTTGTATTAACCATTAATAAAATTATTAATTATATGTTATGTTATAATTCGGTTATTAATAATTATGGCAGAAAATAATATTTTATAATTATTAGATCAATATTTATATTGATTAGCTTTATAAAATCTGTGTTTTTATTTTAGATCAATTTTAGTAATTTGTTTTGTGTGGATATATTCATGTATGCATTACATTCATTAAAATCATTCATTTTAACATGTGAATAGCCGAGTGCAACGGTTGCTGCACGACCAATTGCAAAGTTCCGTGCGACTGACACTAGGGGCATCGTATGCGAATGTTGTGTGCAGTGGAAAGGCAGCTTGAGGGCGCTCAACGACCAGGTCATGTGCGTGAGTGTTTCTAAACTTTTCTTTTTTTACAGTCATGTTTCAAAAAATAGGCCCTGTCCCAAAGCTCGCATCCGTGCGGGCTCGGCAAATGTGCGTAGTATCGTGGACACACAGACCGCAAAGGGGGCGCTCGAGAGCACCCCTTTGAGACCTAAAATGACAAATGGGACACGCTAGATCTCATTGGCGGTGTCCGAAATCTCCCACTACTCACTATATAGTGAGCTCGCCATTTTGTAGTGCCGTCCAAATGAAGTGATGATTATTATACCCTATATAGTCCACTCAATGTATCCCAGAATGCATTTAGAAAAGTAGTGTACAACCGATGGCCGCTAACCCAAGCCCTACATACCATCATGCATTGCACTGATCGTAAAAAAGACTGACGGGCGACAGCAATGACGTAATCAACGGCGCCGAGAGACGATCGAGTAGTGTCCGAAAGTGGTGTTTCTATTATGCTGGTGAGCTCACTATATAGTGCTCTACTCCCTACCCCCTATAGTAGTGGTTTGAGTGGAGATTTCGGACACAGCCATTGATTTAACGGCATGCAAACGCGGCAGCCGTTTTCGGCAGCCTTTGGGACAGGGCCATACCTAATTATACAATCGATGAAACTACAAATCTGACACGGAGGCATATAGTTACAAAATAAAGTCACTATGATTGTTATTAATATTTTAGAAAGAAACATTTACAATGAAAGTAGTTTTATTATTTTAATTTTATATTGAACAAAGCCGTTTCTGCGACAGCTCCATTTTTCCGACAGTGTAAACGTCAGCGTCCGAATGGGCCATACCATAGACAGTAAAAAAAGATGGACAACGCCCCTTCGCTCTTTTCCATCAGAGAAAACTGAAGCCGCCAGTGTCTCGATATGACGCTGACATCTTGAACTTGAGTCTGCGCACTTGCGTGTTTCGGGACCAGTCATGCGCAGTCGTGAGCAGGAAGTAAAGCCGCGAAATCAAGGCCGCGCCCTCATTCTAGCTGAATCAAACGCAAGCTCATGTCCCGCACACAAGTGTCATCTGTCTGCTTCGTTCTTCTCCAATAATGTCCACTGATTGCAGAACCTCGTTAAAATAAGGTAAATACAACTACTAACCACATAATCAACATTATTAAAAAAAAGTCCGCTGGTGCTTCAGTGACTACCTCGCACAGAGAACCTGTCAATCACAGCTGTCAATCATGATGTCAGAGCGCCGTTATTTTATCATCACATAACTAACTAAAAACAAACTTATTTTAAAAACGAACACTTGAAATTACATCAACGTGATAGAAACTACAGTAAATGAAAAACTATCTTTGGAAAAAGGATATGTGAAGTGTAAATTAATTGTTCAGTTGGTCTCGCGTCCCATTGAATAACATGGGGAGGCGGGGGTTATGAGCTATACTAGGTCCGGTCACAGGGGGGCGATCGAGACGTTTTGGCTTCACTTTTGAGGGCTTGTGCGGCACGCTTGGGCCATACACACTACCCAGATAGTACAAGGCTGTTTGATCTTCTATTTACATCTGGAAGACGTATTTTAAAGAGTGTTTGCTCATCTGCAAGACGTCTATAGGACGTTTCCTGCAGATGTCAAAAAGACGTTTAGAAGATGTCTCTAAGATGTAATGATTTAGAATGCATGTTAAACTGACATCTTATAAACGTCTATTTGACATCTGACAGGAAACGTCCTATAGACGTCTTGCAGATGAGCAAACACTCTTAAAAATACATCTTCCAGATGTAAATAGGACATCAAATACCCTTGTGCTATCTGCGCAAGCATAAACCAATTATACAATCGATGAAACTACAAATCTGGCACGGAGGCATATATAGTTACAAAATAAAGTCACTATGATTGTTATTAATAATATTTTATAAAGAAACATTTACAATTAAAGTAGTTCTATTATTTTAATTTTATATTGAACAAAGCTGCTCCATTTCTCCGACAGTGTAAACGTCAGCGTCCGAATTCATTCACTTTATTTTGTTCACTCCTTGCAGATATAACTTTAGTGCACTGCACTCAAATGGCATTCATATCTAGGGATTAGTGAACAAGTGAGCGGTTTCGGACACAGGCTTAACATCGCGTTTCTTCTTTAAGCTTTCGACTTTTGTAATCGGTGTAATTTTCGGTACAGCATCATGTAGTTTTCCACCAGGAATTCTGTTGTTAAACGATTTTTTTTTTAAAAGAACATATGATATACGAAATGCCTTTAAAAAAATTCGGACTCTAGGCCTACCCAGCCTGTCCGGGTATTTCACATAACTGCTTTCTGGAATAACCTATATAACCTATTATGGAATAAGATAAAACGCCCTTTAACAGATTCTGACCCAAAATGAATATCTAGAACAAAAAAAAAACAAAAAAAAAAAACTTGAAATTGCTCATACCCAGTGTTGAGTGCCACAGTCAGTGAGCTCAGCTGCTATGATGTACTCGTTATTGAAGAACGCGGTCACTTTACACGAAGGAGTGAACTGACTGTCGGCACCTAGCCGCAGCTCTGAAGCATCCACAGGTAAATCAACATCAAAGAGGTCAACCTTAACCGCTATCTCCATGTAATTCTCGTGGCAAATCACAGCTACTGTTTTGACACGTGTGATCTGTCTGCTGGGCGAATCTTTTGCTTGATTCGAGAGGTGCTTGGTTGGTAAGGTTTCCCTCGTTTGCGACCGACCCGATGTATAAGGTATCGGAGGGTTAGAGCTCAGTTGAGAGGCCTTTACATCAAACTCTGCTGTCAAAGTCAGGATCAAGAGATGCAAGATGAAACTTTCCGTCATCGTCCTCAATTAATTTAGAGAGCAAAATCTGCAAGCTAACCCCGCATCACCAACCACCCGGACCACTTCCGCTTCTTTAAATGGGCAATTAACTAATTTTTGTATGAGTTCCATAATCATGGGTTAATTAGGCGTTGCACTGCTGAAAGTCGGGCAATAATTAAAGTGACGCGAATACCCCTCCCACTTCTGCAAAAAAAAAAAAAAAAAAAAAAAAAAAAAAGTCTAGAGAAAATTCACTTTAAAAAATTTATATCCTCCTGTCCTGTTCCACATTTTTTTATCCCCTAACCTCCACCCCCTCCTAAATTATGTAGTGTGTATATTTTGTTGATTTTACCTCTGTTGTTCTGTTTACATATGTGATTTTGACCAGTAATAATTTAGAAACACTATACAACTATAACGATATGTTTTAGAAACATCTTTTCACATACTTTGCTTTAATTTTGCATGAACAAATATTTCAACAAGTGAATATTAATATACATAATTGTAATTAATATAAATAAATAATATAAAAAAATATAAAATCAGATATTACACTTGGGGGAAATGGCTGTTGATTGTAGGCATGAGTAACGTTAGACGTTGATAGCGTTAATCATAGGTATGAATACGCAGAAACCTCATTCGACCGCTCCCGAATGAGGAATCTATGAGAATTCCCGAAGAAATGGTATAACCTTACACAAGTGGGAATGTGTTTTATTTGTTTTTATTTGTATTAAATCAATATGACATGTTTTTACTTATGTAGGCTAACTGTAATGTTTTTACTTTTCCTATGGTAACTTAGCCATGTCAGCTGACGCCTTTGTCTTGTTGTACTGTTAGTTTAGCAACATCATCTGCTGACTTATATTTCATATCTAGATATGCTATACATGCGTCTAATTAGACATTCTCTGGTCTAACCAAGGTTACTTCAAATGTTCACGGACCGCTCCAATATGGCGACGGCTTATGTATTAGCATAGACGTATATTAGTGGCCGCTGGTAAGGTATCTAGTTGTATATATTCTATGTCAGTAATCTTCGACAGACTAGCAAGCAGATGAACGAACCATCGATATCATGAAAGATGCATAAGAATATAACCTATAAACGTTGTTGTTTTTTGTATTAACTATTATCTATTGTTGTTAATAAATCGTTTGTCTGCTTCTTTATGAAGTTTATTAAATGATATGATGCTAAAATGTGCTTTTTTTGTAAATACGTGTATATGGGACTACGTTTCGATCCTTCATCCGCACGCGCAGGACCTTCCAGCAAATTCAAAATGGCGGAATTTCAGAAAAATGGTTCGGAGCTAAACAGGATATACCAAGTATAAATTTAAAATTAAATACAGGGGGAAAATAAACAATTTGCTCCACAAACACAAAGTGAGCAGTTATCAATAACCGATTTGCTTGTTTTAAATTAGTTTTAATCTTTTTTTAACATTGCGGCGTCATATTTTAAAGGTAAGAACGACATGCAGCTCAGTTTTCCTTTTTGTGCAATTTTATTACAGGGAAATGACTATGATTAACCTCAGTTGTATATAAATAGTGTGCCTAATGAGTTTTAAGACACTTGAATATGTACGTAAACAACTTTTTGACAGCGTAGTATATCAGTATTTGAGCACTCAATCCCGCATTAAGTTTGTTTTAAAAGGTGGTTGAAAACTCATTTACTCGTTTCAGATGAATAAACTTTTCCGATCGTCAGGGAATATTTTCTGTAGCACAATAAAATCTGACAGACCATTATGAGAGTTGAACATTGGAAGAAGTGTTGATGCATTACGTAATTAGAAGAAGTGTTTCCGATTGCTGTAAAACAAACAACTAAACTAACCAATAACTAGATATTAGACCGGTAGGTCTTCTCAGTAGGACACTTATTTTAATAGGATACAACGCTCTGGAAAAACACAACATTCCAGATAAAAAAAAAAAAAACTGTTTTGTTACGTTTTCAAATAGTTCTTATTGATTTTTTTTGTATGCATGTATCATTCCCAATCATTACATTTGATTATTTGTTATATTTGCTTTGTATCTGCCACCAGTAACACTCCACCGTGAATATCTGTTTTGCCACCAGCCATAAAAGATATATACTACAACTAAGGAATAACTTGCTAGCACTTTGATTCCAGTTTCTACACATGAACTTTGTGAACAAATGTGCTAATCATCTTATAGCCTATATTGTGTATTACATAAACCTGTGGCTAAGTAATACACAATGAAATAGGCTATATCATTTAATATATCAACAATATGTGAATTCACATTCACAAAATAGAATATCTATATAATTTTTTTTCTTTAGAAAATAACTTTTTTTAAATTAAATATTATTTATAAGTACAAGTATTTTGACAATTTTTTTTTTAAAATTGTGATAATAGATATAAAATAGATGATAAAAGATGCAGCTATATAACTCCATGGCAACTATACATTCATTAATTTTTAAAAACCTTCAAGACTATTTGAAGTTTTTTTATTTTTTTTATTTAAACAAAACCTCTGCAGACAAAATTAAACAAAATGCCTCCTTCTCTTCCCTTTACCTCTGTACAGAAAAAAAACATAATCAAAATGATTCCAGTACGCATTGATCTGAGGAAATGCTAACAAATTATGTATTATGTTGGCATTTGGCATTGTATTTTTGTAAAGAAAGACGTGCATATCTATAGACTGAACACATGATATTCATGTGCACGCACTCACCCTCTTCACAGATTCACATTTTTGAAGTTTACATGATGATGCTGTACAGTTTTCTTGGAGGAAAAAACAAAAAAAAACGTGCACCTTGTAACCTATTTCAGAGTTTGCGTTCTCAAGCCACCAAACGCTGTTGTCCTGCAAATGAGCATCCATATTATTACCTCCGGTCCGCTAATGTGTTGTTTCGCTATTACTTGTGGCCTATGCATACTAGCTTTCTTGTTTTACGTTAGTTACGCACATTTACACGTTACAATGTGTTTCCTGCATGAGGTAACATAACACAAAACTACTGTGCTGGTAATAGTCCAGTCATTTTATGAAAAACGGTTGAACAAATTGCAACAGAAGATAACTGATTTATTTTGCATCCTCAATATGTCCTGAGTAAGGAAAAAAAGCCCCCGAAGAATCCCATTAGGGGAACGTTTCGAAAAAGACCCAAATGTATCCCATTCATATGCATATTCATTCTTTTTTCACATGAAAAGGTTAAAAAAATTTAACCTTTAGATATCATCATGAAAATCAATATTGAGAATGTTTTTTGAATCTTGTTGACATATAACTGTAAAAGACTTAATGTTAAGGTCTGAACGGAACCCATTTAGGCTACCCATGAACATTAATACAGGAAGAAGTACTTTAGAAACCAGAGATGGGGTTTGGGCATTGAGTGCATTGTGTACGTAATTAGATTTTTTGATCCAGACACTTTTTATTTCACCTACTTTTTGTCTTCTGCATTCTCCTTACCCATGTCTCCTGTTCTTCCCTCAGACTCATCCCCCAGAAACAGTGCCACTGACCCAGCCCCAAACCCCATCTCTGCCATAATAATTAATAAAGGCTGGTTTCTAAAGTACTTCATGCATTAATTTTCATCGGTAGCCTAAATGGGTTCCATTCAGACCTTAATATTTAATAATTTACTGTTATATGTCAACAAAATTCTACAAGACATTTTCACCTGCTATATACCCAATGTTTAGATCTGTTTGGGTATTTATGCAAATTAGCACATATAATTATATTATGCATCATATGTCCATGTTAACAAACAATTGCAAAAAAACTTAGATTTTAGATAGATTTTTTGCTTGTCTTGATGTAAGTAATCAACTCAGTGATTTTCATGATAATATCTAAAGGTTAAGATTTTTACCCTTATCACATGAGAAAAAGAATGAATATGCGTATGAATGGGATATATTTGGGTCTTCTTCTAAACTTTCCCCTAATGGGATTCTTCAGGGCTTTTTTTTCCCTTACTCAGGACACATTGAGGATACACAATCAGTTGAGTTCTTCTGTTGCAATTTGTTCAAGGTTGACCCCCATTTTGGCTTAAAATGACTGGACTATAACCCAATGTTTGTTGTTTGTTGTGTGGGAACCCTGAAATAAAACGTTGTCGTTTAAGTGGCCCCTAAGTTAATAACTAATGATCTTTGCAATGGAAGTGAATCATCAGTACAATATGTATTGTTAACAGCGCTATAAAAATTAAGTTGACTCGACTTGGCAGACCATTCTTAAAGTTATCTAATTCTGTTGACAGTGGAAATGGATTGAAAGAGATTTATTTACTGTTGTTGATGACTGTTTATGACTGTTTATTTACTTTTGGTGATGACATTGAAATTTGAATATCTGATTTTTGTAGTTTGTTTTCTGCCATAGAGTGAGACATGGCAGAGGAGCGCAGACAGAAGCTGTGTTCGGTGATCCTCCCTACTGAATCTATGAAGGCGATGGCGGAGTCAGTGGGTGTGGGCTCACTGCAGGAAGACAGCTGTCTGGCCCTCAGCGAAGAGGTTAGCTACAGGATTAAAGAGATTGCACAGGTATTTACAATTGCAATTTACAATTTTGTTTATACTTACAGTTAAGCTTATACTAGGGATGTCAACGATTAATCGGCAATCGATTAATTGTCGATAATACATTTAATCGATAAAACTTATCGATCAACAATTAAGCAGGATCATGCGCTCAACTGTGAAACATGGAAGCGAGCACAATGGTGTGGTGAAGTGTTGAGTCCCACTGAATGACACACCGGAATGAAACACACCGGAGTTGTTTGGGACTATTTTACACCTTCATCATGACTATAAGTTTGCGTGTGCATTGGCAGCCTTTTGTTTTGTGCAAATGTAAGTTGTAATAGTTTATTTTGTGTACGCCTATCTGTAACTGATTGGTCTCAAATTGGATGCATTTGGTTTAGAATTGACGTGATCTTTAGCGCGCTTAGCTCAAATGCCGTTTTCAGTGCGTTGTTCCAGCACATCCACAACAGTCACACATTCTGACAAGCACGCATCTGAGGCGGCGTTGGTGACACATTGTATATGTCGTTATATTTATAGATTAAATAATTAATTTAATTTATCAATCACATCAAAACATTTTACAATCCTACTAACCCTTTATTTAGATTAAAAACCATTCTTATTAATTTGGTGAGGAACATAGCTTTTTGAGCAGAATTTGCTGACCCTGTAATGCTGTTTTCCATTAATGCTAACGATTAATCGATTAAAGTCCCTGTAAAGGCAATTCTACAAAAAAGTTCTAAACACATTATAAATGTTACATATGTATTGCTAAAACATATTACAAAGACTGTGAACTGTGAAGTACTGAAATGTGGAGTTAGACCGTTAAACAGTTTTTCACCATTGCAATTTTTCGGATTGTTTGGGCGGGGCTAAAACAGGGCTCGATGACGCACTGGAGCCAATGAGCTCCTGGAGACGCCCCTATTTGATGACGCACAGAGTCTGATCTCTCCCCTAACACACCATAACACTCCCCAAGCACATTCGCATTCACCGCTCAATCGCGAGAGACTGTCAGCACTATTAGTTACTACAGCAGAGCCTACAGTTTGCTACTTAGCTATGCCTTCGACACGGACATGCATAGGCTACCTGGATGCGATCATGTACAAAACAGATCGGTAACTTTATTTAAATTCCCATAAAACGATGACATCAAGAAGAGGTTTTTAGAGAGCCTACCTTGATGAAGAGCTGAGGATCACTGCCAACACCCGCCTCTGTAGTGATCATTTTACACTGGATATTTTTATAAATTTTCCTCAGAGACAACTGGGATTCACTGATAATCCACTGTTACTGGTGAACGGGGCCGAAACGACTATCTTCCGTCTCAGTGTTCATCCTCCCGTCACAAAAGCAGTTTCACCTAATATCACCGTCGACAGCTTCCGCTAGTGGGCGTGGTTTCAGCACAGCCAGTGGACACGCCCCCAGCGTTTGAGAACAGAGATAACTGCTAATTTTTTCAAGATTTTTTATCAAGGCTTTTTTATCATTCAAATTTGGCTGGGTGGCTAATAACACATTTTTCTGTGGTGTGACATACTCAGAACACATACTTAATTTTGACTTTACAGGGACTTTAATTGATCTTTAATTTAAACTTGACATCCCTAGCTTATACATAAATAAACATGTAGAAAGTATGATCTTCATTAAGGTTTTAAGAACAAACATTGTGCACAGTACACTGACATGAAAATTTAAAATGTTTATGTATGACATGTTGGCCTATATTTTCCCTCTTTTTGGTCCAATAAAATTATCAGGGTATTATAATACATAACATTTTTGTGATGTAAAAAATGAGACAACCTTTGCACATTTAATGTAAAAATTGCAAAATATGCAATGCAACAGAAAACCAAAATAAGCGATTTCAGAGAATAAAGAAAACAACAACTTGGAATTGCAGATGCACCAATACCATTTTTGATAACTGATCCAATTCTAATCATCTTCTCAGGCGCTTGTGTCCTCAGCGCCGGCGCCCATCAAAATAAAAGTCCCGCTTCCAACACATCGGTCAATCAGATAAACTAATTGGCCGAGGCCGATATTTTAAAATTGCCAAATATTGGCCGATATATCAGTAGACCACTAGTGGGGGTGGTTAATCTGTCTGATTTCCCGATTCGATTACGATTATTGAAGTCTGATTCGATTACAGTCGATTTTCGATTATTAATGATTCTCGATTAGCGATTATTGATTTTCCATTTCACAACAGTAAACGAAAATACACTAGACCAACATATGATTATATTAGCAGCAACATTTTGGTATTAATTGCACTTTTTATTTGTTTGATATTCAATGAAAATGTAATGATAGTGAGGACATGCAAACATGCTTGTTGTCTACTACTTAGGCAACCCATTATCTTTAAATTATTTTTTTTTAGCAATTGTGTTGCATTATAATGCAAAGGCACCTGGTTCTATTAATTGACAGCATTAAAATGCATTTTGTGCTTTCCTTCAATTGAATATCTTTGAAGCAAGTTTGGGGGACTTGAAGGGCACCCAATTCAGAGAGTCACCCAGAAATTCAAAAGAACAGCATTTATCTGAAATAGAAAGCTTTTAGAACATTAAACAATACCGTTCAAAAGTTTCGAGTCGGTATTTTATTTTTATTTTTGGGTAAAGAAAAAATAAATCAATACTTATATTCATCAAGGATAAATTAAATTGATCAAAAGTTACAGTGAAGACATTTATAATGTTACAAATCGATTATCTGAATCTTGTGTGTGTGTGTGTGTGTATTGACTATAAATACTTTGCTTTAAAAGTACAAAGTAATGACCCATGAAAATTAACATACAATATATTTTATTAACATTGCAAAGAAAGAACAGGAAAATAAATGTGTGCCTGAACTAGCAGCATACTTGTTGTAAATTAATAATATAATGAACGGTACAGCAGTGTTTTTCCTCCTCTGGCTGGAAACGTGTCATATGGCTTCTCATTTTTGTTGTGTTTCTGTCGTCAGTTTTATTCTACAAAGCTTACAATTAGGGTGGCTCTTGTCCAGCTCCTTTCCCCCTTCAACTTCAGAAGCTAAAATATTTCCACATGTCAGCTTTTAACCTAACAAGGAGGGTGTTTGGATTTTGTGCTCACCCATCGTGTCTCTGTTATGTGCACCCCACAGACGGTCCGGCCACTGCACTTCCGCGCTTCAGAGTTCTGTCTTTCGCTTTGCGTCAATATTATGTTCAATAAAACATCAAAAAATGAACGAAAAATCGATTTTTTTTATCGACACTAGACTATTTTCAAATCTTAAGTGATTGTAAAACTATGGGAGACCACAGTTTCAACAAATTTTTAGCATTATAATCTTCTGAATGCACATACTACAAGATTTGTTCGGTCCGCAAGACCACACACACCTGTCGATTGTAGTAACATTTTCTCAGTGAGACAAGATTTAACGTGACTTGAGGAAAAAAAATGGAGGACAATCTACGTCGTCAGCTGGTTCTCCTGGAGTGTGTTTTTACAGGATGAAAAACAAAGGAGAATAGAACAATATGGGTGATATTCTTTCTCAATGCTCCACTTTCGTGTCATGTTTGTGGCTGCCAAGTTTCAGATCTGGAAGCACGCAACATCCAGTTGGTGAAGCTTGATAACTCTTATTGGCTATCGCGGGTATCATGTCAGAGGCAGTCCGATCAAGAATCATAAATATGTTTGATATTTGCGATTTGGGATCGCGTGGGCTCTGATGGGATCGCGAGCAGTAAAATTATCATAATGACACCACACAAATGTTGGACTAAATGTTGGTTGCGAGTAGGGCTGGGATAAACGATTATTAACTAATCGATTAGTTGGGCGATTATTTTATCGATTAGTCGATTAATCTGACGACTTATTGGATGACTAATATAAAGAATATTTTTCTGCTGCTCAATTAATAAAAAAACAATGTATTTCAAATAAATACTAGTGTACTGAATCATGATACTATAAGCTGGCTAACATTAGTCTGTAAAAGTATTTAAGTATTTGAACACCATCATTATAACTCCAACCGAGAAAGAATGAATACAACCAAACCGTGTTATTAAAATATTTTTACAAACATTTTTTATCATAGAGAATGTTTAAATGTCTATACTAACATCAGTGGAGGAGAGAAATGGAGGCGGAGTTAGTGGTGCGATCGAAGGCTGCTACTGCTGGAGATGATCCGGGTGAGGTCTGTGCACCTTTACCGATCAGAGCGCGTGCGCTGACACGGAGTAAAGCCTTGTTTAAACTCGACGCGTCCACACGAGCACGAAGATGCGTGCGGCAAAAGTAAAGTGTTGACGCAAAAATATGACATCAACGTAATTTTGACGTCGAAGCATTGACGTGCCGCTACAGCATCAGCATTTGAATCAGGCCACACCCCCCAGATTGGTCTCGAGATGATATGATCGAATCTTGCATCCCGACGCCCGTTGTCGTTTACAAATCCCCACGACACCCTACGTCAAATGGATCGTGCCAAAATCGGGCTAAAATCGTGTAATCTGAACCAGGCATAAAATGCCCTCCGGAGAAGCAAAACGCAAAACGGAGCTGCAGCGTTTCTAAACTTCTCCGTTTTAGGCCTAGTTTTAGTATGGACGGGAGGTGCAAACGTAGCAAAAGGTCTCCGTTTTCAAATGAAAATGCAGTAGTGTGGACGGGGCCTAAGACAAAGCAGGAGGGAGACTTGTAGACTAGACGTGCAGTGCTGTTGTGTTCAGGGTTAGGAAACACTGGAATATGTCTAAGTGATGCTCAGAGAGAGTTTGGTGACAAGACAAAGAAAATGCTCAGAGCAAACACTGAGACGCAAACTTAGCAAATCTGCAGGTGAGTGAGTGTGTGTGTCTGAGAGAAAGCATGTATTCGACGTGTGCGTGAGTGACTTGTGTGGTAACAGTGACTGGCTGAAGAAGATGTAGAAGTGAGGCAGATGTGTCTGACTACAAATATAAAAATGAGAAATTGTTTATTTATTTATTTATTTATTTATTGTGTGTGTGTGTGTGTGTGTGTGTATGTGAAATATGGTAAAAGGGGCTATTTTTTATTGAACGTTTGTGATCAATTGCACAAAATAGCCCTGGAATTAATATTCCACTATGTTAAACTTTTGGTCTCTAGTTTTTTCATGGCACATACAAGAGTGTTGACAGTGAGGGGAGTGTTCATTTATTCACTGTGTCCTCTTGGTTATAACTGTGGCCTGAGATGCCTTGTACAGTGAAAAAAAAAAAACATTTTTTGAATTTATTTCTTCAGCATATTATTATTATTAGCCATATTGTATTATAAGTCATATTGTTGATTGTTATGGGCATTATTTGAACAGTGAAAATAATAATAAAAGTTTTTTTTTTAACTTTAAATGTCACTAATACTGACTATTCATTGATTCGTTTGAATTGAAATAAATAAAATACTTTCACTGCAAAAATTATGTATGCGATTAATTTAGATTGATTAATCACAGAGTATGCAATTAATTAGATTAGTTTTTTAATTGATTACCCCCCCCCCATTCAAAAATTACCCCCCCACACACAATAAATAAATAAATAAATAATCATATGATTGCTGGTTATAATAATTGTTTGCAGCAATTTGCATTCATTTCCATTTGAGCTTTGTACACAGAAAAGCTGAAGGTGTTGTTTAAGTGCTGATGTGATATATCCCACAGGATGCACTAAAGTTCATGCACCATGGGAAGAGACGCAAACTTCTGACTGGTGACATTGACCATGCTCTTAAACTAAAAAACGTGGAGGTAAGAAAACCACAACATTCAGTACCCTTTACAAATTATTTTTCCTATGTAAAGCAAGTTTTTCTTTAATTGTACTTGTCTCCTTTAGCCGCTATATGGATTCCAGTCTCAAGAGTTCATCCCATTCCGCTTTGCCAGTGGAGGTGGCAGAGAATTGCATTTTTATGAAGAAAAGGAAGTGGATCTTAGTGACATCATCAACACACCCCTCCCTCGAGTTCCTCTTGATGTTTCACTCAAAGGTAATTAACAAGCATTCCTCATATGAAACTATAAGACGCAACTCTATACCAAACCTAGTGAGTTGCTTACTTGGCATATACATCATTATAGACACTGTCCCAAATGGAACCGCATACGTTTTATTAATAATAATACATTATATTTATATAGCGCTTTTCTCGGCACTCAATGCGCTTTACATAGAGAGGGGAATCTCCTCAACCACCACCAGTGTGCAGCATCCACCTGGATGATGCGACGGCTGCCATATTGCGCCAGAACGCTCACCACACACCAGCTTACTGGTGGAGAGGAGACAGTGATGAAGCCAATTGGTATATATGGGGATGATTAGGAGGCCATGATGGACAGAGGCCACTGGGCAAATTTGGCCAGGATGCCTGGGATTTTTAATGACCACAGAGAGTCAGGACCTCGGTTTTACGTCGACGGTGCTCTTTGACAGTATAGTATCCCCATTACTATACTGGGGCATTAGGACCCACACAGACCACAGGGTGAGCACCACCTGCTGGTGTCACTAACACCTCTTCCAGCAGCAACCTCACTTTCTCAGAAGCTCTCCCATACAGGTACTAACCAGGCTCAGCCCTGCTTAGCTTCAGTGGGCAACCAGTCTTGGGCTACAGGGTGATATGGCTGCTGGCCTTATTGCCTTTTAGAATACCTTGTTTTTGCTAAATACTAAGATAGCATCAAATGTATCCTTCCCAGAATGCATTGTAAGTGAACTAAGGTTTTAAGAAAAAAAAGGTTTCAAGATAGTAGATGAGTGGAATTAAATAATATATATATTTTAAATTAAATGCTTAATATCTAATTAAAAATAGACTATATAGCCCATTATTTATTGTGCTGTTTACTTTTGTTTATTACAAGTGTTTATAATGAGCATTGTATCATTAGCTTGCTAACATCAGACTGAATCAATTGCGAGTCAAGTCTCCAATGTGCTTTGTGTGAGGAATGCTATTTGCATGCTACGTTTGTTGTCTGTGAATTACATTTGCTGCGTCCCAATTCGCTTACTTATACTACGCCCTAAAAGTATGTACTCTTTTTGTGAGGAAAAAGTACATACTTTTGAGTGTGTAGCAAAAGAGTAGGCAAGCTTTGGGACATACTATCACGTCATCTTTAATGGACAGCTCTGTCGCGTGCTGCGTGCAGCCTGTCACCGTAAACTGCCCTGTCATCTTGTCACAGTTAAAATCCTCTATTCTATCTAATTTTATTTCCTACCGTTTCGGAGAGCATGTTCATCTGCCAGTTGTGGGTCTTTCATGCTCTCCTCGTGTTTGCAATTTGAATATAATGATGCATTTAAAACGTAATGGCTAAACGTGTCTTTACAAAAGTTCACAATGCTGCTGCAAATGCAATATAATGTGGACAGCATTGAATAAATTCATTTTCGTCAGGTTAGATACTGATAATTAATCACTCAAAGCTCTTTATCTAAACCTCTCTACACAACCGCGGGGACTCGCAAAAGAGTAGGCAAGCTTTGGGACATACTATCACATCATCTTTAACGGACAGCTCTGTCGCGTGCTCCGTGCAGCCTGTCACCGTAAACTGCCCTGTCATCTTGTCACAGTTAAAATCCTCCATTCTATCTAATTTTATTTCCTACCTCTGTATCGACTACGTGTCTGTAGTTTTTTAACACTTTTTACTCGTGTTTGTAGTTCTAACCGAATCCTCGTCCAACGCGCAATGGTTTGTGGGCAATATCAGCCGTTAGAGTGTGCATAGATCTACATTTCGGATTCTGGCCGGAAAAAGTAGTAGACCATCCGGTTATCTTTGAAACACTCATTTCAACATACTACGATTTGGGACGTACTAATTCTATTTTCGAATACTATTTAGGACAGATAGTATGCGAATTGGGACGCAGCAGTTGTTTCCCACATTAGGAAAAAAAAAAAAAAGAAAAAGAAGAAGAAGAAAAAAGCCTGTTGTCTCTGTCTTTCAGCTCACTGGTTAAGCATTGATGGTGTCCAGCCTGCAATACCAGAGAACCCACCTCCAGGTAAGAGTTTTTCTGCCCTTTCTTTCTTTTGCATTATGTCAGTATAGAGTAAGGGAATATGTTTGGATTATTGTACTGCAAAAAAGATAAAGCTTATATTAAATCCACACTATTATTTCAATATAAATGTATGCTGTGTTCAGTGATCAACAGAAAAATAATGATTCAATGATTTCAATGCACCTGTAAAGCAGCTCTAAAAAGTCAGTTCAGTGTTGATTCGGTTCCATTGTAGAGATCATCAATTGTTAAATCAATTCAATTGGGCTATAAAGCAGCTCTGCAGAAAACAGTGATGTCATCGTCCAGCTCAGTTCAGTTCCCATCATATAGTGTCAGTGAGTGTAGTCAGATCAATTATATTGTTGAATATCATAATAACTTAAAGGGGAAATGAAACAGTCAATCAAGTTTACATGATTTACAAGATGGATTTCCACTATAATCAAAAATTATATAAGAACCATGACAAATGTAAACATATAAAAGAAAAAAACTTTATCTCTTTCGCCGGCATTGTGCAGTATTCTAACATGTGGCTTCACGGGGTTGGTTGGTTTCAGTTTAACAGGCTCTGGACAGTGAAAATCGCGACAAAAGTGTTTTGACCGCGAACGATTAATGTTAGGTACAGTCATTAGACAAAAAGATGACGTGTAATGTTATATGTTAACAAACTGCACATAGAAACATTGTTCACGATGTCTGCCATCATATTCCCGTCTGGTCAACACCATGTAAGTTACGTTGCTATGTAGAACAGCCGGTGGTGGTTTGGGATGAAGATAGAGCGGGTTTGTAACGCTACCAGGTGTCAGTGTGGCTGTTGTACTGCGATGCCCACCGTGTCAGAGTCCATCTGCTGTCACAGGTTGATCTTGAGCATTTATTGCGTGGTCAATTATGCATCACCGGTGAGCACGTTTACCATGCTGTGCCCGGGAGGTAAGTTAGACGTGTTTGAAGCATAGACTATAGGTTGGAAGCGGCAATGCTTTCCCTGAAGAATGTCAGAGCAGAGACACTTTTCCCTAATATATGTAGCTATTAGCACTACCAGTGCAAAAACATGGACGTTTCATTTCCCCTTTAACAAATACATGCAAACTTACATGGTGTTGACGAGACGGGAATATGATGGCAGACATCGCGAACAATGTTTTTATGTGCAGTTTGTTAAAGGGCACCTATTATGCCCCTTTTTACAAGATGTAATATTGGTCTCAGGTGTCCCCAGAATGTATTTGTGAAGTTTCAGCTCAAAATACCCCACAGTTAATTTATTATAACCATTTGAAAATGTCATTTTGGGGCCTCTTTAAAAATGAGCTGTTTTGGAGGTATACCACCTTAATGCAAATGAGCTGCATATCCCCGCCCTGCCTTTGGATGAGGGCGTAACTTGATACCTATCGGCAGTCACTCTAAGCAGACTGGCTGAGAGACGCGCTGTTTTGAATGTCATTCAGCATACGTTTGAATCGGAATATATAAATAGTACGAAGAGACTCCGGCAGAATAAACACAAATGAGAATGGACCTACTGGACCTATTTGATACATTTATGTATAGAGTTGTAATCGCATCCCATTTGCAATTATGGATATGCAACACACACACACACACACACACAGACATACACAAACACTAACGCTGGCGTTAACGCTGGCTTTTTTGAAACTACATACACATACTGTGATAAAGTTTGCTATGTACAAGCGAAATACATTTATACGAGGGACCTGTTGCGTCATGTTTAGCTTGTCATACAGGTGCTTCTGTGGCAAATGTGAGAAGATGGCTAACTTACAGGACAACAACATATGCAGTTTTTAATACAATAGCTTTAAATATATATATATATATATATATATATATATATATATATATTAGGGCTGGGTATTGAGACAAATTTCACAATTCGATTCGATTTCGATTCACAAGCTTTCAATTCGATTCGATTTCGATTACGATTCGATTCAATATCGATTATTTTGGATATCAGTTACAATAAATGGCAATTTTTCTCAAGGGAATTAAATCTCTTAACTAATGCTGTAAACTATGGGAGACTTGTTGTAGCCTACTAGGCTTCATTAGCCTAATAGGAAGGTAATAATGAATGAATCACTTAAATTACACTTTTATTTATTTTTATAATAAGAAGATTATATGAAATATAAACATTTAAATGGTGGCTGTCATAAAAACTTGCCAGATTTATTCAAATATGAAGGTAATAATGAATGTATCACTTAAATTACACTTTTATTTATTTTTATAATAAGAAGATTATATGAAATATAAACATTTAAATGGTGGCTGTCATAAAAACTTGCCTTATTTATTAACATATGCATTAAATATTGAAGAACTTTAAGATTATAATGCATATGTAATATAGTGTATATATTTAGCAAAATGCTCCTCTCTGGAGTTATTTTTTTCTATCTGACTAACGAGTTGATGTGGGTCTTCTGAGGTAAATATGACGATACATGACAAGACATTGATTACAAGCTGTTTAACTGACGTCTTTCCACGGTTGAAACGCTGATTGAGCAAATGAATGTGATATGATACGGATTTCAATAAGTTGTACTCTATTTTTTAACACACTTTCAGATGCTCCTTCATGTTTATTTCGCGCTGTGACTGGTATTATTAACCCGGAAGAGAGATCAGCGCTGCTGCTTCTCTAGAGCTGCGCCAGAGCGATCTCACGCCACAGCGCCAAAACTCTATTTATGTTTTTGAATTTCTAAACAAAATGGACGTAATTTGAAAATTGAGACTTTGTTTCATATCAATAGTAACAAAGGACAAAGATTATTGCGATTTTTTGAATGCGCGCAGCCGCGATACAATGTCCCATTCATTCAAATGAAACAGGATGACTAATCGATTATTGAGACTTAAGAATCGATATTGGTTCGTAAAAATGAGAAACGATTAATATCGAGAAATCGATATTTATTACCCAGCCCTAATATATATATATATATATATATATATTTTTTTTTTAAACGTATGGTTACACACTATACAAACAAGGTTTAAATTATATAAACAGACATCCTAGGACGACAACGACAACAACTTTAGACGCATTTGTTGTTGAATTAGCTGACATCGACTGAACAGACTAAGTTATTTGCTCAAAATTCATAAAATACACTTACTGTTACTGGATGTGTCGGTGGATCGCAAACAGTAGACGACGATCCACACTTGAGGATGAACTTTTAAGCCACAACAACAGGATTAACCCACGACAGAACACTTATGATTCCAAGAGATATTACCGGCTGTAGTTGAAACAATGGAGGATGGTGTGTACAGATCACCGAGGGCGGGGTCTATGCCACAACCACACTGTCAATCAAACCCCTTTCTCACTTTCTACGTCACAAAGAGCTGAATCTTAGAATAGCTCGTTCTGAGACAGTGGATATGATTTATTGAGATTGTAAAAAAACCACTGGGTGGATTTTTATCGTTCTAGGGTGGTTTTGCTCACACACTGCCAACACACATTTATGTTCAAACACCATGTAAAAGTAAATTTTCCATAATAGGTGCCCTTTAACATATAACATTACACGTCGTCTTTTTGTCTAATGACTGTACCTAACATTAATCGTTTGCGGTCAAAACACTTGTGTAAGCACAGTTTGATGTCGCGATTTTCACTGCCCAGAGCCTGTTAAACTGAAACCAACCAACCCTGTGACGTCACATGTTAGAATACTGCACAAAGGCGGCGCCCTGGCGGCGAAAGAGATAAAGTTTTTTCTTTTTTTCTTTTATATGTTTACATTTGTCATGATTCTTATATAATTTTTGATTATAGTGGAAATCCATCTTGCAAATCATGTAAACTTGATTGACTGTTTCATTTCCCCTTTAAATACATACATACTGGTAACTAGTTAATACTATTCCTATTAACTAGTATTATCTTACACACTATTTGAGCATTAGACCGTATATACTGTGCAAGTTTGCAGTACTGCACTAGTGTCCCATTTCTGGTTTATTACTTTAAAAATACATGATATAATTTTGTGATTTCTTTATCCTACTCAGCCCCTAAAGAGCAGCAGAAGGCAGAGTCTACAGAGCCACTCAAAGCTGTCAAACCTGGACAGGAAGAGGAAGGCTCTATCCAGTCCAAGGGTCAGGGTGCAACCTCTGCTGAAGTCAAAGGTCAGAAATTAGTTGAGTTAAAATGGTATGGTTGCAATCAAAATGATTGAACCCCCCCCCCCCCCCCCTTCAGGTAAAGCATCAGTTAACCATAAATAGTAAGTTATTAATACGTATATGTGTGATTCTGAGAATGTTAGGTTGAGTTAAAATAAAAAAATCTAATATGTATCAAATATGGCTGTAAACATCCATATACAAAATTATTCAACCCCCAAAATCTAATTTTGTAGGGAATTCTTTACTCTTTATAACCTAAAATAAACATCTGACGCACATATTATGCTATTAGAAACATTATTTGTTCAAAAGCTTCCAGCTCCCCGATTTTCTTTGGTTCCCGCACTCAAATCTCACCAAAGATTTTCAAGGGAATTTGAATCTGGAGACTGTGCAGGCCACAAAATATCCTGATACTTCAAAGAATCCATTACGCTGGTCACATGGTCAAAATTTTCGCACCACTATGTTTGACCTTAATAATTGTGTTTGTCTCTGATCATAAACCATGCCTTTTTTGTGCCAGACATACTGCTGATTAGTCATTTTTTTAGTTAGTCATTAGTCAGCTTTATTGTCGATTTTTCACATGCTCCAGACATACAAGCAATCGAAATTACGTTTCCCTCTATCCCACGGTGAAGACAGACAAAGAAACTAAATTTACGTATATTAAACATGTAGTTAAACCTAGACTAAAGTTAAACATATACTATCACTATGTATGGACATCAATAAATAGACATTTAAAATTCGTTTCTGGCCTACAAGGAAGAAAAGGAATAGTCGAATAAACTCGTTATTTTTGTTTGTTTTTTCGCACAAAAAGTATTCTCGTCGCTTGATAAACATATAGTTGAGCCACGGTAGTCACTTGGGATATTTAAACATTTTCTTCATTGACTTTCTGGGCCGTCAAGAGGCAGTCCCTTAGGAGCCAATGTGGTAGTTATACAGCTCTCAAATTTAATCAAAAATATCTTCATTTGTGTTCCGAAGAAGAACGAAGGTCTTACGGGGTTGGTACAGCATGGGGGTGAGTAATGACTTAATTTTCATTTTTGGGTGAACTAACCCTTTAAGTCTGCAAGTGACATGATAGTGCGAGACAGTTTTGGTCGTAGCGAACATCAGAAGTGTGCAAATTTCATAGTAGTGCAAAGACAGTTCATTGAAAGCAGCTTCTGATGTGTGGAAATGACATTGTAGTGTAAGGACAGTTCAGTCATAGCAGCATCAAAGTGTGTAAATGATATGTTAGTGCAAGGACATCATTGGGGGTGGGGGTTGTCATCTTCTTGACGGCCTGGTGGCTGAGGGGAGAGAGTTCAGCATTGTCAAGGTCGGACATCCGGGACTTTTACTCCTGTGCGCGCATAGCAACGCGGGTAAACAAGCCCCCGCCATTAAGCTACACGAAAGCGGAAGATAAATAAGCGTCTAAAATGAATCTAAATAGAAATGTAATCTCAAATGAATGGACAAATTGAGGGACAAATCAACGAATAACAAAATAATACCACTGCAGAGATGGCCACTCAATTTTCTGCTATGTTATGCTATGCATGGTCGGCAGCTCTACACCGATAAGCAACAATGAAATGCACTATTTTTGTGGGGAAAAAGATAGACTACATTTATGCAGTTAACCTTTTTTTGGCTTTTTCTGTCCCTCACTGACATTGTAGCTGCAAGTTGTGCCACTGACAGACTGAGCTCATTACAGCAACGCCACTTTGTAACACAGTGCTTTTGAATGAACAGTTTTTTTTTAATGAATAAAAAAATCGATAACATAGTTAATCGATGCTTGATTGGTATTTAAACATGACTGCAAGTGTAGGACACATGGTATGTACACTAGTGATGTGTCGTTCATGAACGATTCGTTCATTTTGAACGAACCTTTAATATGACTCAGGACTACCGAGTTGTCTCAGGGAGTGATTCGTTCATGTTGTGTTACCCGCGCATGCGCATTGCGCAACATATGGATTCTGAATCTGTACTGGAAAAAGAAATGATTAGTTCATCTCTCGAGTCTCGAGTTCGGGTTCGGGGCGAGTTCTTCCTGTCAGTCCCATAGAGCCTATGCTGTCAATACCGGAAAGAGAAATGATTAGTTCATCTCTCGAGTTCGGGTTCTGCGGGTCCTAGTCTTTCGTTCTTCCTGGCAGTCCCATTAAGCTTATGCTGTCAGACCACCGGAAAGAGGAATGATTAGTTCATTTGAGTCTTCGGGTTTGAGTCCTTTGAGTCCTGAGTCCTTCGGGTTTGAGTTCGTTCTTTAGTCACGTGAATTGTCACCGTATTGAATTGAGAATGAGGAGTCACGTGCCGATTTGGGCGGGGTCTGAGCCGGTCGGCCATGATGGTAGGAGACGCTATCGGTTGCCAGGGGCAACGCCCCTGGTTATTATTTTGGCAGGACAGAGACGGATCTAAGAATATGAGAAAAAAAGAAAGAAAGTAAAGCAATGCTAAAAGATAAGGTGAAAGAAAAGGGACCTTACAAGAACAAACTCACACAAAGTGCAAAACGGCTGTATTTGGAGAAGCACCATCAATATATTTGTTCTTTTGCACTAATAACAGTATTATTATTATTTTATTATTATTACTTATGTTGTCCATGAAACTTATGTTGTCCAAATAGCCTATATATTTCAGTTCTCAATAGATATTGTTAGGCCATATCAAGTTGTTTCAAACATTTATTTCAATGAAATAAAAAAGTAATGAACAAGGCACTCAAACAACACTTTTGCATATGTTCATTAAGGCACAGCAAACAGTGAAAATCGTATACTAAAGCCTAAAGGCATCAGCAAACCTAGCAATCCGGCGTCTCCTCGTTAGATCAGACTCTCCCTGCTGTGTCAATTTCGGTAACCCCAAAAACTTAATTCCATTGTTCCTATGTTTTCCATATGTATCGTGTGAGTTACTGGAGGAGTTTTTAACGCATCAATTACTTCCAGGCATGGTAAAACAGTGCGGTATTGCAAGAAACTCCTCTACTACCGAGCTAAAAACACACACAAACAATACTGTTTTGCCGTGGGAATCCTACCAACATGGCGGAGAGGGGAGGGGCTCTGTAAAATGACGTCAACTCCTCATTCTCAATAGCCTAATTCACAAACTTTTTACAAACTAATTCACAAACTTTTTACAAACAAGCACGTAGATGATGTATAATATAATAGTAGTTAATTAATGTACAATATATAATAAAACACACCACAGATGCATAATATAGAAAAGAGACGGACAGGGACAATAATAAGGAATAAGGAATAATCCCTCCTTTTATCAAGTCATCTAGCAAGTCTTTGGCAATTAAATAGTTGGGTTTTTTTTTCCTCAGCTGCTTCTTATTCCCCTCGATGAAATTGTCTTTTTTCTTCCATGTCCTGGAAGGTTTGCTATGATACCATACATTTTAAACGTACAAACGATGCTACCAACTGTGTCTCTTGTAACTTTTAGTGCTCTTCATAGCTCTCATAGCTTTTGTCTTTTGCCATATTTGCCAATTAACTTCAGCACATGCATGAGCTAAATGTATGCATTTGTTACAACTAAAGCTAATAAAGTGGTCTAATAGGGTTCCCAAAATCTTAGTTTTGGTTTTACACATTTGTGTACCCTACCATACTTGATTTAAGTGATTTAAAAACAGCAATGTTGAATAATTATGACATAGCTGCATTATAAAAAAGACAAAAAATATTACATTATATATAGTAATCATAACTATTAATATGCCACATAAGTGCTTTATATATTTTTTTAAATCTCTGGATCTCTAGAAAAGCTTACATTTTATAAATTGTTAGTCTCTGTGGGGTTGAATGATTTTGATAGCAATTGTACATCTGATGTTTTAGTTAATTTTATTCTACTGATTTTCCAATCTTAATCGCATCATTCTCATGGTGTTTCAGGAAAGGAGAAGATGCGGATGAAGCCGCGTAGCACACACGAGCTCTCTGTGGAACAGCAACTGTATTATAAAGAGATCACTGAAGCCTGTGTGGGATCTTGTGAAGCCAAAAGAGCGGTATGTGTGTGCAGTGTTCACTCCAAAATAATTTTTTTCTAAATGGTGGTTAAAGCGAGAATTTATCAGCCATTAAACTGTATTTTGCATTATTTCCCTAAAATGTTTATCTCTGTGATATTTAGCTGTATTTTGAATATCTTTTTGCATAATGATAAACAAGCAAGTTTGACAAAACACCACCTAAAACAAACATTGAAACGTCTTTACTTCCACATGTTGTATAAATGTTGCTGTAATGATGCCACCAGGAGGCACTGCAGAGCATAGCAACAGACCCTGGCCTGTACCAGATGCTGCCAAGGTTTAGTACCTTCATCTCCGAGGGCGTGAGTACATTCATAAACCACTTATATCTAGTACAACTGCTTTATTAGCCAGTGTAAAATGGCTATAACCAATAAAATAGGAGACATGTCAGACTTTTAGCCCTTTAATGCAAACATACGCATAAAAACAGATCACTTTTTCTTTGTCTGATTTAAGTGTTAGTTCTGGTCCGCAGAAACAAGGGCGCGAACGAACTGAGTATGTGTTAGAAGAGACACGCGGGTGCGATCGAACAGTGGAGACATAAAAACATACTCCGCAAAGTGTTAACTTATATTTGTGTAGGCCTATACTCGCATTAAAGCACAGTTTTAAAAGCAAAACATATTTGAAAGTAAAACATAACAAAAAAGTAAATAATGATTTTATAATGACAAGTTGTCATGTCATTTTTTTTATTTTCATGATTTTTCTAACGTTATTAGGGTAGTTTATACAATTAAAATGTATAATTAAATATTGTGGTCGTTTTCCCTCACCCAGCTCATTCACATACAGCCAGAAAATTCCATGATGGCAAATCGTTGGCTGGTCAATGCTCTCTGCTCTCCTAAACTCCAGACGCAAGCAGAAAAAGAGTTCTAATCTCTCCGACATTTTTGTTCTACTCGCTTCTGATGCTTTTCAACGTTGTTTCAACGTATTGTGTATTACGGAGCTTCATTTCAACTGCCAGTATGTAGTAGGGCTGGGCAAAAAAATCGATTTTTCGATTAATCGTTTTTTAAAATGTGTTCGATTCAAAATCGATTCTCAACGGCCACGAATCGATTTTTTCCATATAAAGGGCTTGCGGACGCGGTGCTGCATCTTCTCGTCTCTCTGCACTAGGCAAGCGCCAAGCGCTGCAGCTGTCGATACACACATGCGTTCAGGAGTCGGGACATGGCGGAATATTCACTTAACAATCGGGCCAGCATTGCATCGTAACCTATGATCGTAACTAACGTTTATCATTTTCACGTCTTTTTGTGTTTTACAAGCAATGTTAAACCATCCCATGCTCGCGCACTCTCAGAGATGTCTTTCACTGCGTGCACAGTACAGCCTAAATCTGCCTCACAAACAGCTCGCCAGAAACAAACGTTTTGTCCCTGGATTATATCACTTTAACAGTTAAAACACGCGACATTATGTCAAAACTCTGGTCTTGGTGAGTAACCTCGTAAAGACAGTCGGTAATGTCTTAAATTAGCATTAAACGCGTGTGACAGAAAGTTATTGAAACAGTATGGATGCGCGCACTAGTTCTTAAAGTGAACGCAGCCATTTGTGTCAGTCATTAATTCTGTTGTCATAACAACAGAATATAGTATTAATTGTAAGCAATCAGAATTAAAAGCCTTTTTATTTAATTCAGTTTGGACTAAAAAGACTATCCAGTGTTATTTTACATTGGATTACTTTATTCAGTTTCTGTAGTATTTCTGACATACCCAAAAAACTACCCCAAAATGTCTCTTAATTTGTGTCTTTATTCTATTGTATTTATTTGTGCTACTTTTTTCAATTTAATTCAAAGATTGAAATCAAGCTTCCATACATAAACTCTTAAAACAAAAACAAAAAACAAAAATTAAAGCTGCAAGCAGCGATGGGCGGGCCCTCGAACCTGTAGCACGTCGGGGTCTGAGGCAGCCGTGTTGCAATTTCTGCAGCTCAGCCAGTGCGGATGTGCATTTGTTACGTTGCTTCGTTAAAGGTCACTTCCTGTTGCCAGGAGGTGGCGCTATGACTGTGGGTGAATGTCGGCATGTAGATTTGTTCAGGGCGGGACTCTTGTCAAACGTGTTAAATTTCGTGCGGATCTGGGCATTTACAGCCAAGTTACTACAACTTCCTGTTTCATGGCGAATCATCGACGCCACGGACACACCCATCGACGAAAACGCGCAGATAGCACAACTTTACATCGTCAATGCCTTTAGAAGGTACAGCAGAAATTTGAAGTTGATCCGACTAAATCCCTAGGAGGAGTTCGTTAAAGTACGGAGTGTGTAAATCTTCCCAAATGGGTGGCCCAATTCAAAATGGCGGACTTCCTGTCGAGTTTAGGGTATGGGTTCTTGAGGCTTTTTTGTGCGTCTGGTCATGGTAGATGCACCACAGAAATTTCGTACATGTCGGTCAAACAAGCGGCGGGGGCTGCTTCATTAAAGGTCACTTCCTGTTGCCAGCAGATGGCGCTATGACTGTGGGTGAATATCGGCATGTAGATTTGTTCAGGGCGGGACTCTTGTCAAATGTGTAAAATTTCGTGCAGATCTGAGCATTTACAGCCAAGTTACTACAACTTCCTGTTTCATGGCGAATCATCGACGCCACGGTCACACCCATTTACGAAAACGCGCAGATAGCACAACTTTACATCGTCAATGCCTTTAGAAGGTACAGCAGAAATTTGAAGTTGATCCCACTAAATGCCTAGGAGGAGTTCGTTAAAGTACGGAGTGTGTAAATCGTCCCAAATCGGTCGCCAAATTCAAAATGGCGGACTTCTTGTCGAGTTTGGGGTATGGCTTCTTGAGGCTTTTTTGTGCGTCTGGTCATGGTAGATGTACCACAGAAATTTCGTACATATCGGTCAAACAAGCGGCGGGAGCTGCTTCGTTAAAGTTCACTTCCTGTTGCCAGCAGGTGGCGCTATGACTGTGGGTGAATGTCGGCATGTAGATTTGTTCAGGACGGGACTCTTGTCAAATGTGTAAAATTTCGTGCAGATCTGGGCATTTACAGCCAAGTTACTACAACTTCCTGTTTCATGGCGAATCTTCGACGCCACGGACACGCCCATCGACGAAAACGCGCAGATAGCACAACTTTACATCGTCAATGCCTTTAGAAGGCACAGCAGAAATTTGAAGTCGATCCGACTAAATCCCTAGGAGGAGTTCGTTAAAGTACGGAGTGTGTAAATCGTCCAAAAATGGCCGCCAAATTCAAAATGGCGGACTTCCTGTCGAGTTTAGGGGTTTGGGTTCTTGAGGCTTTTTTGTGCATCTTGATATGATACACGTCCCCACCAAATTTCGTGCATATAGGTTGAACATGGACGAGGGGCTAATTTTTTCCAATTTTCTAGGTGGCGCTAGCGTGCCGTTTTGCCACGCCCATCCGTGAAACCCACAAAATACGAAATTTTTCACCAGTCCTGACATGCGTGCCAAATTTGGTGAGTTTTTGAGCATGTTGCGGCCCCGAAAATGGCGCTTACTTTGCAGAAAAAAGAAAAAAAAAAATATATATATATAGCTGCGAGCAGCGATGGCGGGCCCAAGCCGGTGGCACCGCAACCCCGGTTCCTTTAGTTACCTAAATGCACCCGGGTGGCGGTGCCGAAGGCTTTGGCCCTTTTATGATTAAATGTTAAAACGGCTTACCATACTCTGTCATTTCGACTAGTCACAATTATGTTACAGATATCTTAAATTATAATACAAACTATCCAAAATGTAATTACGAATAGACAGAAAGACGTTGTTGATATCTACAATGTTAATTCCGGACAGGCAAACTTAGCTTTTAAATGTTAAAAGGTCTTGCCATACAGGGACGTAGGCTCAGAGAGAGGCTCACCATATTCAAACCAAAATATCTGACTTCCTCTTGGTCCGAGCTAATGACTATGTATTAGAAAGTTGTCCGGCTTGAGGAGTACAATGTATATAGCGATTTTTGTAACTGTAGATAAAACTAACAACCCCACTTTTGTCAAAAGGTGGCGCTATTTAGTCCTTGCACTATGCCCGTTTCTGAAACTTTGCACATGTCTACTGGCTAATAAATGTGATGTATCTGTTGAGTTTCAAGCAATTTCAATTTCAATTTGACTGTTGAAAAGAAGTGCGCCGATTAGATACTCAGGATCGGTATCGGCTCTGACACTGCCATCTTTGACGAGGCTGATTCAAATTCTATATTGTGCATATATACTATTCTATGTTAGGCACAAAGGCACAAAAACTTTCTAAAGTACCATAAAGTTTTTGTGTACTGTATTATTAGTGTTCTGAAGCTATTATGTGATATAGAAATTAATATTTAAGTCATTAAATTCAAGAACACAAACTTTTCCCTCTCTGCGCCTGTCAGTCATTCTCCATTCAGCATTCAAACAGCACGTCACATTCGGTTACAGTCAATGATGAAACGATCTTCAAGATGATTGAATGTTAATCCTATTATACTGGATCTTTAAGATAAAGGTCTAAAGGTCTATATTTTCGAATGAAGAAACTTTTTCTTGCTGGACTGTAACTTAACCGTGTTACTTTCTACCGGGTGTCGGACGCTGTCGGTTAGATCACAACACTAGAGTCAGAGCACTATAATTGTTCTTCACGCACACAGTAACTGAAATTTAAAACCTTTAAAAGAAAAGGCTCAATAAACTATTGCATAGATAGATAATGTATAATACACTGTTCATAAATATGTATTTCCTTTGTGCTTTGAACTTTTCAATACGGACTCACTGCGCTGTAATTTCATGTGGCTTCAAGCACATCATTCTCCGCTCGGGATGCACATAAGTGCTTTGTGCTGCACCGTATTGGAGCCGTAATATCATAATGCAGTGACGTAATGACCGATTATTAATTGCCTTTCAATTATATGTTGCTGCGTCATTAAACATCTGTCCTATGCATTTCAAACATTTATAGCAGCCATGGCTATATTTTTTTATGATTTTTGTTATCTTGTTTTTCATGAATGTATTTTTCAAAAATAAGAGCAATGTGTATTATCTATTATTAATATGGTTTATAATAGCATTTTTGTCATAGATTATGACAAAGTAATCATATGATCCACCAGCGAGGAACCAGCAGAACAGAGTGAACATTCTTTCTGTTTAGTTCAATCCTACTTAATAGGAATTTATTTAAAATGCTCGCTCTACTCCACACCATTAATGTCTTGTGCGGACATCCTTATTTCGACTTTCGGTTTTAAGTAAGCGATTTAAAAGCTCCCAAGTCCCAGCGGAGTCACACGTTGATTAACCGGTGGGAATATACACAATAGGCCTACCTGATATTGAACACAAGAGGGCAGTATAGCACTACGTATGACTCAGATTATTATTTTTTTATGAATTTTACAACAATTCTGGCTGTTTTTGAACGTAAACATAATTCTTAAATGAAAAAAAGGAATAATTGGGGAAGTTATAATATTTGTATAATTTAATTTAGAAACAAATGATGTATAATTACATTTTTAGAAGATATGAGGCTTTTAGTGTTTACTTTTTAGACATTACTTTAATCTTTTGCCATAGTTGCACATGTCTACTGGCTAATAAATGTGATGTATCTGTTGAGTTTCAAGCAATTTCAAGCATGCTAAGAGTCCCAAAAGCATCAAAAAAGAATGTTAAAGTTTGATTCGTTGCCACGGCAACAGTATCAAAGATATCAAAAATTCATTCACAGGTCTACATCTGCCGTGTATTTACATTATACAGATGAAGTTTGAAGCAAATCGGTTAAAAATAAGAGAGTGGTTTCAAAGCATTTTGAAAGTGACACACTTCCTGCTGCCAGTTGGTGGCGCTATAATTTTGACTCACAATAGTCACATCCATGTGATCGGTCTCTTACAGCGAAAACACTGCTGAAGTTTCATCAAGATCAGTTAATGTATGCTGAAGTTATAACACACATCCTGTTTCATGTTTCTCGCCATAATTTTGTTTCCTCGCCACGGCCAAACCGTTCGAGATATCAAAAATCCCTTGTCACCTTTTCATCCTTAATGTCTTGACTTCACGCTGATCGAGTTTTGTCGAATTTGGTTCAGTGCTCTAGGAGCATTACTTTAAATTCCATTGCATGTGTTTTAAACACAACCCTAAATAGCCGACTTCCTGTTGGGCTGGGGTAAAAAGTAAGAGTGTGAAGTAGGCTATATATGAAACGATGAGATCTATATGTGTACCAAGTTTCATATTATTACATGCAAGTGTGTTTGATTTATGGACCAAATTTTCAGACCAAGTTTATTGACCAAATTAATCTGATTAATAAACTAATTATATAAAACTATTGTCAATGCACTACAATTAAACTAGTTATATGTCTTTACTTATAAAAAATAAAAATAAAAACTTATTTAAAAAATACCAGGCTTGAGAAATGTATTTTCTTTATGCAGGCCATACACACAGCAGTGAAATGGTTAAGCCCCCTCCCCCTGCACACTCACACACACACAGACAGGCAAAGACAGAGATGTAGGCTCAGATTGAGCAAGACCACATTCAAACAAACATATCTGACTTTCTGTGGGTCCTAGCTAATAAGTGTCAATTAGAAAGTTGTCCGGCTCGAGGAGTACAATATACATACCAGTTTTTGTAACTCTAGTTAAAACTAACAACCCCACTTTTGTCAAAAGGTGGCGCTACTGAGCCCTCACCACGCCCGTTTCTGAAACTTTGCACATGTCTACTGGCTAATAAATGTGATGTGTCTGTCGAGTTTCATGCAATTTCAAGCATGCTAAGGGTCTCAAAAGCATCCTAAAAGAATGGTAACGTTTGATGCGTCGCCACGGCAACAGTTTCAAAGATATCAAGAATCCATTCACAGGTCTACATCTGCCGTATGTTTACATTATACAGATGACGTTTGAAGCAAATCGGGTAAAAATAAAAGGGTGATATCAAAGCATTTTGAAAGTGACACACTTCCTGCTGCCAGTTGGTGGCGCTATAACTTTGACTCACAATAGTCACATCCATGTGATCGTCCTCTTACAGCGAACACACTGCTGAAGTTTCATCAAGATCAGTTAATGTATGCTGAAGTTATAACACACTTCCTGGTTCACGTTTCTCGTCATGATTTCGTTTCCTCGCCACGGCCAAACTGTTCGAGATATCAAAAATCCCCTTGCAAACTTTCATCCTCAATGTCTTGACTTCATGCTGACCGAGTTTTGTCGAATTTGGATCAAAGCTCTAGGAGGAGTATTTAACATTCCATTGCGAGCGTTTTACAAACAAACCTCAATAGCCGACTTCCTGTTGGGCTGGGGTAAAAAGTAAAAGCGCGAGGTATAGATGAAACTATGAGATCAACATGTGCACCGAGTTTCATATAATTATATACAAACGTGTTTGAGTTATGGACCAAGTGTTCGGACCCCGTTCCAGGGGGCGCTGACGAGCCGCCCTGCCACGCCCGGGTACCAGCTTCAGCCCGGCTCTGATGGCCGCGGGTTCTGACCCATGTGCAAAGTTTCAAGAGTTTTCGAGCACGTTAAGGGCCCCCAAAATGCCCAAAAGGTTACAAAATAATAATAATAAATAATCCTTAGGAAAACAATAGGGCCTTCGCCCTTTCAGGGCTTGGGCCCTAATTATAATAATAATAATAATACTAAAGAAAAATAATCCCAAGGAAAACAATAGGGCCTTCGCCCTTTCAGGGCTTGGGCCCTAATAACCCTAACAGTTTCAATAGGGTCCTCGCACTGTTAGTGCTCGGGCCCTAAAAAAAAATAACCCTAACAGTTTCAAGAGGGTCCTCGCACTGTTAGTGCTCGGGCCCTAATAACCCTAACAGTTACAATAGGGTCCTCGCACTGTTAGTGCTCGGGCCCTAATAACCCTAACAGTTTCAAGAGGGTCCTCGCACTGTTAGTAGGGGTGTGCAAAAAAATCGATTCACATTTGAATCGCGATTCAATCTTTACCGATTCAGAATCGATTCATAGAATTCCAAAAATCGATTCATATATATAAGCTAAATATTTTTTAATGTCGTGCAGGGGCGGAGTGGCAATCGGGTGAGTCGGGACTTTTACCGGTGGTCCGGTAGTGTTTCTATGGTTTCGAGGCTGCGAGGGCCGGTCTGATAAATAGTTATTGCAAGTTCTTGCCGCCCGCTGGTCAAACTGTGCAGCCACTCTGCTCAACCCGTAAATAAATGCATCGATCCGCAGATCTTATGTTTGAGTTCTGTAGATCTTTTGCCAAGCGTGTCAGAGGTTACGGGCTCTAAACCGCACTCGTATAGTTTTTTCTCTCTCTCATCAAAACCGAATATGTTCATCACGTTTGTGTGCATTTTATTTTGTGATTTCACCGGAGTCTCCACAACGGCGATAGATTGAAGCGCGCGTCCGAGAGAAGACTGCGCGAGCCACAGAGAACCATAGACAGTAAAAGAGAACACTGTATCCATGACACTGATCGCAGCGGACACGAGCGCTCAGCTTGATTTCAAAAACAACAGGTCTCTTATTTAATAGCGAACTAAATGAATGCTCTGCTAGTTAACTGGAGATACCCGCAAATTACGCGACTATGAACGACTTCACTGGATCTAAACAAATCAATCTAACCATAGATGTTACCAGTAGCGGTGGCTTTTTAAAATCTATTTAAAATATTTTCGCAAGGGTTCTATGAAATTAGTATATATTTTTAGGAAGTTCAATGTGCCCAGTCGAGTTCACATTTCAACAGTCAACCTGGTAGCTGAAGTAGGCTCCTTAAACCACATTTAGCATAATTGTTTGTTTGATCTGACTACAGCACTTTAAAGCTAAATGTAAAAGCTTTTTATTTAAGTTTTATTTTAAACTTGAATTAAATGTATTTAAAAGCTGGCCAAAGCTTGGCACTAAGCACTTTTTAGTTGCAAAAGTTTTTATTTTTGAATGAAGACATATAAAGTAATATCAAACTTTTCTTTTAAATTATGTCTACTGCAATCAATCACATAGGAAAAAGTAAACTACATGTATATAGACCTGCGAATCATTTTTTGAATCGAGAATCATTTTTGAATCGAAAATCGATTTTGAATCGAATCTTGAGACAAAAAATCGGTATCGAATCGTGACATTTTCTGAATCGTGCACCCCTAACTGTTAGTGCTCGGGCCCTAATGATGAAGTCTTAGCCTACTTACAGATTGTGGCCCAACAAATGCTGCCTCTTGTTTTAAAGTCGGAACTGCTTCATGTTTTAGTAACAGTTTCTTGTTGAATCTGGTTCTGAACTTGTGGAGATTCTGGAAGCTGTCTTCCCTAAAATGCGAAGCACAGAGAGCTAGATTACGATCGTCATTTTCAGGAACATAATCAAACATAAATTGTATCCATTGTTGAGGAAGTACAGCGTCCATGGGAAGCCCGGACACAGAAGACCTGACAGCTGCGTGAACAACACACTCGACGAGTCGACGTGCCTCAGAAATATGCGCATGCCATTTTCTGCATATTCTGAGGGAGGGGTTGATGCAAATGTGTGGGTTAGTGACGTACCATAACCCAGCTGTAGTCCCAATCGAGTCGTTTTTGTAGGCAATATACTTCCTGATTTTTAAAAGACGATATCTCTGCTTACACTGAACTTTCAGCTCTGCAACTTTGCAGATACTGTTCATACACCAACAATTACACACTATTACACGCAACATTACACACTATTTAAAATGAAAAAAGTGAAATCGCAGTCAACCCCCCCCCCCCTTAATTTCTTTTCGACTGAAGAAAGAAAGACATGGACATCTTGGATGACATGGGTGTTAGTAAATTATCAGCAAATGTTTTTTTTTTTTTTTTTTTAAAGTGAACTACTCGTTTAATCTCATTATTACCGCTCTGACCAAAGTATTCATGTGCTCGGTTCTACACGGATGCCATGTGTTGTTCCAACAACTTGATGAACGAACTCAGTGACATTATTGTGAATTTTTCTCTTCTCTAAATCGACCAGCTCTGTCAACAACTCGTTGCACAGTCTCTGCTCTGAATTTTCATTCAGACAGCACAAAGAACACAACAGCAGTGTGGGCAAACCCGGCATTGCGATGTTCATCACAGTGCCGAATAATATCCAGTATGTCTATAAAATATATATTTTAAATTTGATATGAGTAGATTAAACAATGCAGTAACATGAATACTGTATGCCTATCTGAGTGTGGTATAACCATACGTAATGGTGAATAATCAGCATAATGAAAATTGCATGTAACCAGAGTGAAGAATTACTTAGAATCTTAGTGGGTTAAGGGTTAGTTCACCCAAAAATGTAAATTATGTCATTAATTACTCATCCTCATGTCGTTGCAAACCCATAAGACCTTCGTCTCAAAAATTAATTTGATGAAATCTGAGAGCTTTCTGATCCTCCATTGACAGCAACGTCATTGCAACTTTCAAGGCCCAGAAAGGTGGTAAAAACATTATTAAAAAAGTCTAAAGTAGTGACTAAATTAGTTGAGATGAGAATACTTTTTGTGGGAAAAAAACTAAAATAACGACTTCAACAATCTCTTCTCTTCCATGTCATTCTCATATCCTGTTTATTAGTGTCTTACTAATACCACAATTTTCAAGGTTAAAATAAAATACAAATCCAAAAATTAACCAAGAATAAACAACCAAACAAACAAACAGACAGACAGACTGCTACTATCATGCTACTGCTGCGCAATCTCTGATTTGGCTGTTAAGTGTTTCACAAGTACATTTAGGCCAAAATAAATCCTCCAGCTCAAGCCAAAGAAGATGCATAATGAATCTCTTATTTATACCATGTCTGTAATTATGATTCATGAGCATGCAGGACTTGGCACTAAACAAAAACTTAAACACTACTGATTGCCATTGCATTCAAGAGATCAACAGACATTTCTGTAATTGGCTACATTACTCAACGCTGCAAAAACACGCTCCAAAGAAACCTTTGACGTTCTGTAGAGCACAGACACAGATACGCACAGAAGAGATTGTTCCTCTGTATCGCCAATATGCTGTTATTATAGTTCAAACTGAGGGTGCTCTTGCATTCATTCGAGGGTGTTTAGCACCTGTAGAATGAGGCCTGTGTTCATTCCTCTATTATGTAGCCCCGCCCCTTTTCAGCGCTGTGATCGTTGTCTTTTGTCTTCCGGACTGTATTTTCACAGCGATCTTGCCTATTTATGAATTAACGGCTCGTTTCAAAATCTTCCCAGTCTACTGAGAGTTGTTAAGACATCTGCTTTAAACATTACAATCCTCGTGATAACTTTTGTTAACTTTAAATTAAGTAAATCCACTACAAAAGCTAATTATTCCTGGACAGCAATGCCATAGAGACAGAGCGACTGCAAAAACGGAAGTTCAAAGATAATATTCTAAAGATGGTGATGCCCTTGTTTCTCTGGTGCATAAGGTCTACATTGGTATCACAGGACTAAATGTTATCTCTATCTCTTTTTCAGGTGCGTGTAAATGTTGTTCAGAATAACCTGGCTTTGCTGATATACTTGATGAGGATGGTGAAGGCTTTAATGGACAATCCCACACTATATTTGGAGAAATATGTGAGTTATTCACACACTACATACTAACAATAACATACACATATTTACTTCCCTTATTAAAAGTTAATTTTTTAAAGGGGTCATTTAGTTTTTTTAACAAATCCCTGCCTTTAGAATTAAAGGGGTGATGAACTGAGAAATCAAATTTTCCTTGAGCTTTTGACATCTAAGAGGTCATCATATTATAAGTATATCCTGTAAGTTTCGGAACTGAAAATGTCCTTGTTAGTCCAATAAAAGCTTTTATTGACACCAGGCTCAGCAAACGACTCGTTTTTCAAAGTGGGGAACTATGACGTCAAAGAGGATAAAACACCACCCGTGTGAGTAGTGAGAAGAAGATCAACACGTAGTTGAACACCAACACTAAATGCGGTTTAGCCCTGCCCACCGATTCGCGCATTACACGTATAGCTAAATAACATAGATGCCTACCTCGTGATGACAAACCGGATCGAGTTACTGAGTAGTACAAAATATTGTGCAGTGCCTGGTTGTGGAAGAAGACAGTCGCTGCATATGCTTCCTCTGGATTCCAATAGGAAATTAGCATGCACTATTTTTAATAATATTCCAGCTGATAAGGGTAAAACATTGTCCATCTGTTCGTTTCATTTCACTGAGGATTGTTTTGTAAACAAGACTGGATTTGCAGACCGATTAAGATTAAGAACGGTGCTGTGCCGACTATATTGGATCTGACAGGAATGGTTCAACACACGGACTCTGGGTCAAACATGTGGGCAAATCATTCCGATTGCCATTTTACAACATTGGAACTTTTCAAAAATATTTCCCCCTTGTGCACCGATGAGGTGAATTGAAACTCATTATAATATGCAAAACTGTTATCCACTCACAGCAGTGAGCGTTTACTTCCAAGTCTTCAGTGCGAGACGCCCATAAAAACAGAGCGTTTTTTAGCTAGGCTCAAAACTAGGGTAGAAAATGGCCTATTACTTAATTATTTTGATGTTTTTGATAGCAAAAAACAAGCAAACGTCATAAGTTGACCTCAGACAACAATATAATACAATTTAAAAAGCCAGTTCATGACCCCTTAAAGACCCTTGATTTGTTTTGCTGCTATACCTTTAAGGCTTCCATGTAAACATGTTTTATGATTGGTTGACTTCTTTGGATTTAAAATAATGTTATTTTTGGACTAGTTTTTAAACTTACTGTATGCTTTCATAGTTTCACCTGTTTTATCTAAAAAATTCAAGGCAAATTATTTTTGGCTATTTTTCTTAAAGTCGGCATGAAATCAAATTTGACAAATCTTTTTTTATGTAATTGTAGTGTTTATTATAAATGATTTATCTGTGCACTTCATTATTTTTTTCATGTTCATGTACCCTTATAATCTTTAATGAAATACATTACCCTTCCCTCCCCCCTTCGAAACGACCTCTCTTCTCTTTCGGTCACGTGCCATGGCGAAATGTGACTGCTTTAATAGAAAGTTTTGTTTTCTGCTGTCTTTCAGCTCCATGAATTGATCCCAGCAGTGGTGACGTGTATTGTCAGTAAGCAGTTATGTTTGAGGCCTGATGTGGACAATCACTGGGCTTTGCGAGACTTTGCTGCTCGGTTGATGGCTCAGAGCTGCAAGACGTTCAGCACAACCACCAACAACATCCAGTCTCGTATCACCAAGACCTTTACTAAGGTAGTAGAACCTGTGTGTGTGTATGCTCACATTGTGGCTGGTGTGTTTACAAACTATTATTAGTTTTAACCAGGGCTGGGTATTGACACAAATTTCACAATTTCGATTCACAAGCTTGCAATTCGATTTGATTTCGATTCGATGCAATATTGATTATTTTGGATATCAGGTACAATACATGGCAAATTTTCTCAAAGAAAACAAATCTCTTAACTAATGCTGTAAACTATGGGAGTCAGTTGTAGCCTACTATGCTTCATTAGCCTACTATAATGTTGGTAATTATATACTGATTCGTATACAAACACTTAAATTACTTTTATTTATTTTTATAATAATAAAGTTACATGAAATATAAACATTTAAATGGTGGCTATCATAAAAACTTGCCAGATTTATTCAAACATGCATTAAATATTGAAGAACATTAAAAATTATAATCAATATGTATTATGGTGCATATATTTAGCAAAATGCTCCACTATAGTTAATTTTTCTAGCTGACTAACGAGTTTATGGTCACTGGATATGGTTTTTCTGAGGTAAATGTGACGTTACTAGACATTGTTTACAAGTTGTTTTACTGACGTCTTTCCACGGTTGAAACACTGATGGCGATTCCATGTGACATGATACGGACTTCCGATAAAAGTCAGAGACTTCGTTTTATATCAATAGTAACAAAGCAAAAAGATTACTGCTCTTTATTGGATAGGATGAGCGCTACAATTTTCCATTCATTCTTGGGTTTTAAGAATCGATATCGGTTCGTAAAAATGAGAATCGATTAAAATCTAGAAATTGATTTTTTTTTTTTAAACAGCTCTAGTTTTAACCAATTGAAACAAATACACCTGACAAGCAAAAACACAGAAATTAGTCTAAGAAGCTTAAAGTGTCCATCATTTTTATATGACTTTCTCTAATTGTCAGGCATTGTTAGATGATAGGACTCAGTGGACGACTCGTTATGGCTGCATTGCTGGACTTGCTGAACTTGGGCATGACGTGAGTTTTCTTCATTCACTATCTACTATAACAATATTTAATGCTTTGGAAGCACATTTATACTTAAAGGTGCTATATGTAACTTTTCCTCTAAAATGTATCCTTTTTTTATTGCCTGTGTGTGAAGCGGTTGTAATCACACATTACAATGATCCAGTTGTTGGGTTTTGCTATTACATCTGAAGGCCAGTATTCCTATTTCTATGTGAAGTCTCCGGGTCGGATTTTCTGCGAAATCCCTCGGATGTGACGTGCATCCGAGTCTCCTCCTTTTTATATACAAAAATATGGCGAAACACAGAAGTAAAGCAGCGCCGCCATTACTGCGTGCCTTGCTGCTAAGTAGCGTTGGTCCCGTAGGCGGCTGTAGCAGATGTTAGCATACCTGCCAACATGTACGCATTTTGCGTAGTGGGCACGCATTTTGACCTCAAAGTACGCTGATACGATTTGTCACTCTAAACTACGCAAAAACCTGGTGACGCCTATTTGCACGCGCAGTCCTCAAATAAAGCAACAACAAGAGAAGAGTTCGACCATTCATAGCGCTGGGTTCATTCCCCAAATTGCAAGCGGAGATGATTGACAGATGTGTAAGTCCTATAATTAAAAAGAGACTGAAAATCAACACCAATAAAGAATCCCGCTCGATCCCGCTTCCACTCGCACGCGCCCCGGGTCTGACTGATTTAAGCGAGGACAGTAGGCTACGGTACTTACAGTAGTCACGGTACTTCTGAAGGTAAACGGGCTGGGTTGGATGTGGAAAGTTGAAATTGAATTTGAGTTCATTTAAAATTGATTGGTTATCACACGGGACGGGATCACAAGGATTATTTAAAAAATACTCCGTAATTCATTCATCGTAACTCCGATAAGAGGAAGACATTCAGCCATGCAAATTACAAAATGCTCAAATGTTAAACATTAACGTTAAATCTAAATAAAATTGAAATCGCTATGTCTTAGTGATTATGAAAGTGCTGTGGTTTGTTGATGACTGATAACGTAAAGCACGAATCTGCAGAAACAGGCGTTTATTTTTTTTTATTCTCAGTGTGTTCGAAACATAGCCTGCATGTGTTACGTTATTATGTTAATAACCAAAGTACAGAATTATGTTACGTATTTATTTTGTATGAAAACTAGAGTTAGTTGGCGTACTTTTGGATTGAAAATGACTGTTGTATGATCTCATGTATCAGTGCTGCGTGAGCTCTCTCACAAACAGACTCGCGCACACACAAGAAAAGATATTTATTAATTGACAGGCAAAGTTCTTGCTTGTGTTTTCTTTGTCAAAATGTTAAAGCTTTTTGTCTTGTCTATTCGTGTTTTTACAAATCGTTAAGCAACTTTCCCTGTAGGATTTAATATCATATTTGGATATTGGAATAATTAATTAAATAGCCAATTTAAAATAAATAACATGTACACAACTGTTGTTGTTGTTTTTTGTTGTTGTTGTTGTTGTTGTTTTTTTTTACTGGTATCTAGGTTGTTTTTTTAATTATTTTAGACTAATTGACCGGCGCAGATTATATGCAATACAATATTAATCAATCATGAATAAAGAATTGGAGTTGAGCAGGATTGAAATGTTGTACTTTCACTGTTGCATTGCAGTGCAAGTTAAATTTAGTATTTGTGTCAAATAAAAAAACCTTTAGTATTTTTATAGAATTATGCAGATAGACATGTGTCTGTGTGTGAAAATATATGACACCTCCATTCAGGCTCCCATCAACCCACTTTGTCTGACCCCCTTTCGCTTTCAGAAGTGCCTTAATTCTATGTGGCATTGATTCAACAAGGTGCTGAAAGCATTCTTTAGAAATGTTGGCTCATATTGATAGGATATGATATGATATATACTTTATTGTCCCCGAAGGGAAATTTGTTTTGGACACTGTCCATTCCGTAGCTTTAAAAGACAGCAAAAAATACAATTCACAACAAAAAAAAAACACACAACAGATATTACACACTCTTCATATGGCCTGAAATACACAGCTTACATATTGCATACTCCATAGCACACAACAGAAAACACACAACAGATATTGCACACTCTCCATATGGCCTGAATTACACAGCTTACATATTGCATACTCCATAGCACACATAAAAAAAAATTACAATTAACATATTGCGCTCTCCCTTAGGCTCATAAAATACGCACACTCTCTATATTGCACACTCTCTATATGGCCTAAAAAATACACAGCTTACATATTGCATACTCCATAGCACACATACAAATTACAATTAACATATTGCACTCTCCCTTAGGCTCATAAAATACGCACACTCTCTATATTGCACACTCTCTATATGGCCTAAAAAAACACAGCTTATATAATGCATACTCCATAGCACACATACAAATTACAATTAACATATTGCACTCTCCCTTGCACACCGTGTCCTAACTACACACGCCGCGATAAAATTCCAGCGACAGCAAGTGTGTCTGTCCACACTAGACGCGACGCGACTGTGAGATGCCACACATTCAGAACAGCGTGTGAGCCAATAGTGTGAGCAGAGTCTCTCTGTGAAAGCGCACTATTGGCCCGCACTCGCATTGGAAATGGGTAAGGACATAATCAAATCAAGAAATAACATTATTAAAAATCAAAACATTAACAAAATATTCTCATTGACTAATTTTGTTATGAAGTACAGTTGTATGTTTGCATAGAATTAATTTTGAACGCTATATTACATGCTTTCAAAATTTGAGGTAAATTATCCGTTATCGCTTGTGGCACAGTGACCTATTTTTAACTAAAAATAAATAATGTATACTCATAACCAGTGTAATTTCTTCATTCTGTCAGCCGCGACGTCGCAGAAATAGGAACCGTTTCTAAATTAGAAACTTCGCATGTCGCTGTCGCGTCTGGTTAGGACAAAAACTCTGATTAACATGGAAAAGATACCTGTTATCGCGTGTTGCGGCGTCGCGTGTAGTTAGGACACGGTGTTAGGCTCATAAAAAATACGTAGTTGGCATACTACGCACCTTATAGTACTGTATTGCACAATCTATCTGGCCTGCAGAATACACAATTAACATATTGCACATATTGTAGAATACACAATTAATATATTGCACCTTCTCCATGGCCTGCAAATCATCCAAATGACCTATAACACACAACTCAACAACCAACATATTGCACACACCCTCAAAACACTACAGTACATGTTCGAGTTAATAAGCTTAATGGACATAGGTACAAAAGAGTTTTTATAACGGTTTAACCTACATTTAGGAACTCTGAATCTTCTGCCAAAGTGTAAGAGCTGAAATTCTGGGTGGAGGATGTGGGTCGGGTCAGAAACTATTTTTTGTGCCTGTCTGATGACCGACTGCTCATAGATTTTCTGGGTGGGCAGATAGTTTTTGACCACCATAATCTTCATAGCTATTTTTATTTGGCTAGCGATCTGTGATTTTGATTGTACTGTCAGGTTCCCATACCAGCTTGTAATACCGTACTTAAAAATGCTCTCTAGTATTGCATGATAAAACAACAACATACATTTTTGTTCTACTCCATACAATCTAAGTCTCCGTAAAAAATGCATCCTCTGCTGGAGTCTTGAGCAGACAGTGTTTATATGGTCCTTCCAGGTCTGTGCATTATCAATATGTACAGTAATGGGTACACTGTTAATTACTACAGGCCTAATTTCACCTATAGCTTTTGGGTCAAACACCATCTCCTCAGTCTTAGTTACGTTTAGCATAAGATAGTTGTCATCGCACCACCGAACAAATTCCTCGATTTCTGTATAATACGCGGCTGGAGTTTTATCTTTATGCATGAGGCCCAGGATTGCTGTGTCATCAGAGAATTTAATAATATAATTGTCAGTATGGTGTCGGAGGCAATCGTTCGTATATAGTGTAAAAAGGGCCGGTGAACTGACATAGCCTTGCGGGACACCAGTGCTGATCGGCCTTGGCTCCTTAAGAGCATTATTCACTATTAAAGGGTTAGTTCACCCAAAAATGAAAATTAAGTCATTAATTACTCACCCCCATGCTGTACCAACCCCGTAAGACCTTCGTTCGTCTTCGGAACACAAATGAAGATATTTTTGATTAAATTTGAGAGCTGTATAACTACCACATTGGCTCCTAAGGGACTGCCTCTTGACGGCCCAGAAAGTCAATGAAGAAAATGTTTAAATATCCCAAGTGACTACCGTGGCTCAACTATATGTTTATCAAGCGACGCGAATACTTTTTGTGCGAAAAAACAAACAAAAAATATAGCTGCGAGCAGCGATTGCGGGCCCAAGCCGGTGGCAAGTTAGTTACCCAAAGGCACCGGGATGGTGGTACCGCCGGCTTTGGCCCTTTATCGCTGCTCACAGCTATGTTTATATTTAATATAAAGCCGGTGGCATCGCCACCTTGGTGCCTTTAGGGTTATTCTGTACGACGTGTAAAAACGTAACCCCCGCTTTGACTATCAAAAAGAAGTGTATTGTAGAGCTTGCATCAATGTGGACTCGATGCGCTGTGCGCTGTAACTCCATGTGGCTTTAAGCGCATCATTCTCCACTCGGGATGCGCATAAGCGTTTTGTGCCACACTGTACTGAGCCTTTCATATCATAATGCAGTGACGCAATGACAGATTATTAATTGCCTTTCTTGTTCTGTTCCATCTATTATATGTTGATAATAGATAGGACAGAGCACTAAAAACCTCAAACAAAGCACTAAAAACTTAAGCTGTTTGCTGTGTAGTCTGAGAATGAGCTGTTTGATTTGCACCCTCTTCCTCTTCACTGTCCTCCATAAAAACCAGCTATCCAGGTCCATGTTGTTCTAGAAAGTTTGTATGTTGCTGCCTCAATTAACATCTCTGCTATACATTTAAAACATGGCTATATCTAAAATAATTTATCTTTTTGATTTTTGTTATCTTGTTTTTCATGAATATTTTACAACAATACAAAGAGCAATGTGTATTTTCCAATAATATAGTTTGTAATGGCTTTTTTTGTCATAGATTATAATCATATATTTTTTGGATTTGTTATTTATCTTTATAATGAAGTTGTCTGTATTAAGTAGATTGTGTTTAACACACACAAGAGTGATTTATTAGTTCAACACATAGTTATAGAAATTCTACTTTATCTAAAAAAAACCTGCACTTTACACACACACACACACACACACACACACACACACACACACACACACACACACACAATACATGTAAATAAAAATACCAAAAAAAAAACATCAAATGTGTTTTTAGTCAGAGTATTATTTTATACAGAAACAAATATTTGTAATTCAGATAAGAATGAAGTTAGTGTTTTAAAATCTTAAGGAAAACAAATATATTGAATGAAATATAGCGCATGAATTTTAAATTCATTCAACTTCAATTACAAATACAATCTTACTTTTATTTAAAGCAATCTATACATTTAAAAGATGGGGGTTATATGCCTATTTTGTCATTTAAAAATATTGTTATGCAAAATTGTTATGCAAAAAGACAAGGACTTAGAGACAAGGACTTGAAGGAAAAATCACAGCCAGCCACACACACACACATAAACACAGACAACAGCCCTCCCCTCCCCACACACACACACACACCCACACACACACACACAGAGAGAGAGAGAGAGAGAGAGAGAGAGAGAGAGAATCGCAGGGGAAATAAATCCATTCAAACTACAATATCTGACTTTCTGTTGCTCAGAGCGAATGACTTTAAATTGGAAAGTTGATCGGCTTGACGAGAACAATATACGTGGTAAGTTTTGTAACTGTAGGTAAATTGAGCAAAGTTATAACACACTTTATGTGTCCTTTTTTAGTCATAAAATTCATTTCCTCGCCACGGCCAGACCGTTCGAGATATCAAAAATCCGTCCGGAATTGAGCATCCTCAATGTCTTGACTTCATGCACACCGAGTTTGGTTGTGATTGGTAAACACATGCATTGTGATTTGATGTATTTCTCCTAGGACAATTATTCAAACAACCCATAATTCATAATTCATAAATAACTTCCATTTGAACTGTCATAAAACTTAGAGCACGAAAGTTGTTTGGCCTGATGTGATCTATAATTGTACCGAGTTTCATATTAATTCATGCAAGTGTGTTTGATTTATGGACAAATGTTCGAATCCCAGTCCAGGGGGCGCTGTCGAGCCGCCCTGCCACGCCCGGTTACCAGCTTCAGCCCGGCTCTGATGGCCATGGGTTCTGACCCGTGTGCAAAGTTTCAAGAGTTTTCGAGGATGTTAAGGCCCCTGAAAATGCCAGAGAAGTCGCACACAGCAAATAAAGGGTTAAAATTAACCTGACAGGCGCCCCTCCTCTCACTCACACAGAGGGACACTGAGACACTGGCAAAATTCTGAGATTTTCTCTACATTCAAACAAACATATCTGACTTTCTGTGGGTCCTAGCTAATGAGTGTCAATTAGAAAGTTGTCCGGCTCGAGGAGTACAATATACATACCGATTTTTGTAACTGTAGATAAAACTAACAACCCCACTTTTGTCAAAAGGTGGCGCTACTGAGCCCTCACCACGCCCGTTTCTGAAACTTTGCACGTGTCCACTGGCTAATAAATGTGATGTGTCTGTCGAGTTTCATGCAATTTCAAGCATGCTAAGGGTCTCAAAAGCATCCTAAAAGAATGGTAAAGTTTGATGCGTCACCACGGCAACAGTTTCAAAGATATCAAGAATCCATTCACAGGTCTACATCTGCCGTATGTTTACATTATACAGATGAAGTTTGAAGCAAATCGGGTAAAAATAAAAGGGTGATATCAAAGCATTTTGAAAGTGACACACTTCCTGCTGCCAGTTGGTGGCGCTATAACTTTGACTCACAATAGTCACATCCATGTGATCGTCCTCTTACAGCGAACACACTGCTGAAGTTTCATCAAGATCAGTTAATGTATGCTGAAGTTATAACACACTTCCTGTTTCACGTTTCTCGCCATAGTTTCGTTTCCTCGCCACGGACAAACCGTTCGAGATATCAAAAATCCCCTCGCAAACTTTCATCCTCAATGTCTTCACGCTGACTTCACGCTGACTGAGTTTCGTCGAACTTGGATCAAAGCTCTAGGAGGAGTATTTAACATTCCATTGCGAGCGTTTTACAAACAAACCTCAATAGCCGACTTCCTGTTGGGCTGGGGTAAAAAGTAAGAGTGTGAGGTATAGATGAAACGATGAGAGCAACATGTGTACCGAGTTTCATATTATTACATACAAGCGTGTTTGAGTTATGGACCAAGTGTTCGGACCCCGTTCCAGGGGGCGCTGACGAGCCCCCCTGCCACGCCCAGGTACCAGCTTCAGCCCGGCTCTGATGGCCGCGGGTTCTGACCCGTGTGCAAAGTTTCAAGAGTTTTCGAGCATGTTAAGGGCCCCAAAAGTGCCCGAATAGTCGTTAGAAAAATAAAAGAAAAAAAAAAAAATAATCGGAAGGAAAACAATAGGGCCTTCGCCCTTTCAGGGCTTGGGCCCTAATAACGAGTTTATTCGACTATTTCTTTTCTTCCTTGTAGGCCAGAAATGAGACTTCCTTAGATTTCCACGACGCATGCGCGAGAATTGCGATCTCCTTACACTACTTCAGAGCTACTTCAGTTCAGTTCTCGCGCATGCGTCGTGGAAATCTAAGGAAGTCTCGTTTCTGGCCTACAAGGAAGAAAAGGAATAGTCGAATAAACTCGTTATTTTTGTTTGTTTTTTCGCACAAAAAGTATTCTCGTCGCTTGATAAACATATAGTTGAGCCACGGTAGTCACTTGGGATATTTAAACATTTTCTTCATTGACTTTCTGGGCCGTCAAGAGGCAGTCCCTTAGGAGCCAATGTGGTAGTTATACAGCTCTCAAATTTAATCAAAAATATCTTAATTTGTGTTACGAAGACGAACGAAGGTCTTACGGGGTTGGTACAGCATGGGGGTGAGTAATTAATGACTTAATTTTCATTTTTGGGTGAACTAACCCTTTAACCTATTTGTTAGAAATGAAAAGTACCACTTAAGAATAAAATTAATTAACATTCATGTGTTTCAGTTTCTGAATGAGCATGTGAGGTTGTATAGTGTTAAAAGCCGAGCTAAAATCAACAAATAAAATATGTGCATAGGCTCTGGGATCTTCAAGATGTTTTCTGACCAGATGTGAAATGCTACTAATAGCGTCGTCAGTGCCACGTCCCTGCCTGTAAGCAAACTGAAATGGATCTAAAAACACACCAACATCTTGTTTAAGAAATTACACCATTATCTTTTCAAAACATTTCATAACAATGGAGGTTGGTGCCACCAGCCTAAAATCATTATTTACCTTTGGGCATGTTTTTTTAGGGCATGGTTTACCGGTGTAATTACTGATTTCTTCCACAAGGTGGGTATGACATGTGAGTCTACTGATTTTTCAAAGATTGGAGACCATGCAGGTGTCAGTTCATCTGCACATGTCTTTAACAAAAATGCGGATATTCCATCTGGTCCCGTTGCCTTCTTAGTACATACGTTTTTAAAATGCAATCTTACCACTTTGGGTTCTACCACCAGCCTTACATCCTGCTCTGTGGCAGTAATTGTCTCTAAAATATTCTTCCCTTTAAAAGAAAAATCCCGGGTTTCAAATCTCAGATAAAAGTCATTCAGTTCATTAGCTCTTTGCAGGTCATCCGGAGTGCTGATGCGTTTTTGAGCCGGTGTCATATTCGTGATTGCCAACATAAATTTAACATTAGCTTAGTATTAGCTTGAGTTAGGATGCAGATTTACTGTCAACTCACTGTCAAATATGCATTTTGAGATAAAACATGTAATTTTAATATTGCAGCCTGCACTGCAAACTGTGCTGAAGAAATATTTTTTTTTTCTATTGAGATATTTATTTTAAGGAAAAATGTTTGAATGTTCTACCTCATATTTGTGAAATGTTCACCTGTTTGGCAAGTGTTTGTCATGATATGTTCTGACAATAAAGAGTAGTTTAAAACCACAATTTACGCTCTGGTTAATACAACTTTCACTTCGGAGCAAAAATCTGCCTTTAAACTTGAAAGAAATAAAGATTTGACATATATCGTGACATAATCGAACAGTCACTGCAGTGAAGATTAACATTTTATTTTTACTTGTTGCTTTCTTAAATCTTACAAACGTGTCAATGTTGCTCAGTGACAAGCAGGGCCTGAAGTTAATTTTTTCGGCCACCGGCCACTGTGGCAGGTGGATTTAAAAATTCACCTGCCACAGAGACTTTTTACCAGCCTTTTTTTTTTTTTGCCTCATAAACGTAAAAAAAAAAAACCCGGGAATTTCACAATATTGTTCTTTAACTTGTAAGAATACACATTTAAGTGCTGTCAAGTAATAATAACTCTAATAACATACATTAAAAAAAAATCTTTTTATTCATTGATTTTGACAGACACACAACATATATAGTATAGGCTATAATATAGTATATACTCAACAGATAGACCCACCGCAGCTCGTATACAAATCACACGCGGCTGTGTTGATGGCGGATTTATTCACGTAGACAGGTCTTACTCTTAACAGCTTTTAGTTACAGCGTTCAAGAACGGTTAAATATGAACTAAATTAATACTGTTATTACTGATAAAATTACCGGGTACCGGACATTTTCTCACCGGTACCCAACTCCCAACATGCACAGTTGCACACGCACACACATCTGTGCAACTGTCATTGTACTTTAACCTACAACAGCGACGCGTTACATTATCTCATCCCATCTCACCAACAGTTTAATACTCGCACACGTAGTCAGAAAAAGAGCCTCATCTTCTTTCTGATCGCATGAACGTTACGAAACAACAGTCGCTGTCATAAATCAGCCGCTCACGAACCTTGCCATTGCCGCCAATTGTCCACTTTGTATTAAAATGTCTTCTTTTTCTCATCCTCGTCTTTTTGTTGGTCATTTGTTTCAGCTGGCCTCTTTACCCCAGTAATGTGCCGCCACATTTTAGCTAAAGTCAAACGCAATGGCGGACTTAGTTGAAAAGTAAAAATCCTAATGAATCACTCAAATCTCATTGGCTACCTGCCAATGTGGCAGGTAGATTGACAGTGTTACCCACCAATAGCAAAATTCACCCGCATTTGGCAGGTGGTCGGGTGTTAATTTCAGGCCCTGGTGACAAGTAACTGATCCGTTTGATGAATAAAAAAACATGGGTGAAAGAGAAAATAAAAGGAAAAACGTGCTTGATAAGTTAGTAAAATTGCAATTAACAGTGCAAGAGATCTGAATTCAGCACTCACATGCTGACGGGCAGCCCTCCGTGGGCACATACTTGAAGCGTGTGCTCCGAAAGCCTTCTGTCAGCACTCGAGCACCCAATACAGTTCTCATGCGCTTTACTGTTCAAATACACACACTGTGTCAAAATTCCCGACTTGACGATTATTTACGTGAACACAGTCGGCCATGTCTTAAGTGAACGTAAAAAATAGGGAGAAAATTGGATGCATGTCAATCATTATATTGGATCCGTGCAGTGACAGTGGTCTTAAAGTGACAGCAGCCTTATACACAGGTCTGCTGCTCTGTCATTGTAATCAAACAACAAAAGACAAAGAGAGAATCATTCACTGCCTTTGATCCAATAGCTTTTGTAGCATATTAAGTTCATACAGTGAAAGTTTGAAGTATGAAGTTTTTTATAAGTCAGTTAAGTCACCTTTATTTACATAGTGCTTTTTACAATACAGATTGTTTCGAAGCAGCTTTACAGAGATAACAGGAAAATAATGTTGGAATAATTTTGTTAATTATAAAATCAAATGTCCCCAACTAAGCAAGCCAAAAGTCAATGGCGAAAAAGGCGACAGTGGCAAGAAACCAAAACTCCATCAGGTGACAGAATGGAGAAAAAAATCTTGGGAGAAGCCAGGCTCAGTCGGGGGCCAGTTATCCTCTGGATAACTATTTCTTAAATAGGCTAAATGCATAAAAGCGAATTAAGACAAAAATATTTTACTCTAAAACAAAAATATTTTACTCTTGTTTTTTACTATTTGTGTCTCCAAATAATAATGTATTATTATTATTAATATCATCATATTTTATTATATAGTTTCAGTGCAGTATTAATGTTAAAAAAAAAAGCAAAAACAATGTGAATGTTCATTTATAACTCTATACACACTATACATTGTGTTATAGTACCCTGGAACTTAGAAACAGAAAGAAGTACTGCTGAGAGGAAAAAAATAAGCTGCGTTTCTAATACTGAAGGAGTGATGTATCATGCATTTAATATCTTTCTCTCTGACGGCCACGATCTGTCTCTCTCTCTATATTTTTTTTTCCATCTATCGGAAAGTCACAGAAAGGCAATAGTGAGTTTTTTTTCTTTCACCAGTGGAGCAAATGGTAATGTTAAAATTATTTTTACTGTGGTTTCTGTATAGACCTTTACTCTGCTATAATTCATTTAAAGCCAGGGTGATTTTTTGTGTTGCATACAAGTCAAAGGGATGTGCAGGTCTTAAAATGTTTTGGTAAGGTCTTAAAAAGTATTAAATTGAAGTGCTGATACCTGCATATCCCTGATCATTCACTGAGAGTAAACTTAAGTGTTTTACTTTTCATGTAGGTGATAAAGACATTGATCATCCCTCGCCTGTCTGTAGAGGGTGCTCGTATTAAAGCTGTGATGGATGGGCCAGTGGTATCTAACATTGATAAGATTGGAGCCGATCATGTCCAGAGTCTGTTACTTGTAAGTACCTTACAACAACACGGTCAGTCATTATGATGAGCTTTGGTTCTAGTTCTGGTGCTACCAAGTTTGTTCATATTATTGTTGTTTTTTATGCAAATAAAGGTACTTTTTAACCCCTTACATCCTGTAGGTATTTTTAATGATTTCATATTTTTATTGTTCATGCTTGAAATTGTGACTATTAGAAAGTAGGGGTGTAACGGTACACAAAAATCACGAGTCGGAACGTACCTCGGTTTTAAAGTCATGGTTCGGTATGTTTTCGATACAGCAGAAAGAAAGAAATGCCAGAGAAATTTCCTATTTGTTAAAAGAAAAAATATTTTTACATTTTGAATAAGTTTTTCTACATCTTGAAACTTTCAGGTTTATAAATGGGAGTCATCTTTGAAGGATGAACAAATAATGTTTTGGTCATCACATTAAAAATAACATTTAAATATATATTTATTTATATACTATTTGAGTTTTGAAGTGCTGGAAAAATATGTGTGAAGAAGTAGTTGAAAGCATTTCACTATTCCAGCCAAACTGGTTACAGTTAGTGTTACTACATTAAATCCATGGTTAATGTTGCTGGTCTGTGGACGTAAAGTATTACTAGTTCATTCACGGCACAATGTTTCTCCTGGTTTCCACGTCAGTGCTGTTTGATCTAATAGAGACCTACTTTTAATAATGGAGAAATGTGAATGCTTCTCACTAGATCTCGCAGTGATGTTATTACTACTTTTCTGGATCTCTTAGCGCTGTGTACAGTGTCGCTTAACCGAGATCAGCTCGTGCTGCACAGATGTTGCTGGTCCGGACTGATAAACGATCCGTGAAGCACATATTGAGCACATATACACATATCCGTGAAGCACATATACGCTTGCCATTTGATGTTGCGCAACGTTGTGGTGGCCGTGCCAGCGCAAATTTTGTCGGCAGGAAAAATGGTCCAAGGAATCGTACCGAATCCTTGGATCGTACCGGTTTGTATGCGTACCGAACCGGAAGCCTCGAACCGAAACGATTCAATACGAATACATGTACCGTTACACCCCTATTAGAAAGTATGTACAGTATGTATGTAAGGTCATAAATGACAAACACATTTTTGCCATTCACAATAATGTCAATTGTAACTGAGAAATAAACTTTAAACTAAACCAATCAAAAGTTATGGCATTTTGGAGCCATGGTCGTCTTTTTATCAGAAGTTGAGTGTAAACTCAACAAACCAGAACAATACTTATAATTATGTAGAATAAATAACAAGTTATAAAATCTTGTTGGATGACAGATGATATTCCAGTGCTGTCTGTCTACCTCAATATTGTGTGCTCATATTCTATGGTGCATGGTAAATATTAGACCTGTCAATCTAAGCAATCAATCCAATCCAAGCGTTGTTGATTGGTCTCTACACATCATCCCCTACCCACTAAATCCTAGACCAAGTTTACATTGATTGGACTTGATGTGCTGGGACACATTCATACTTATTTTTATTGACGTTGTGTCATATTGAATTGGATTTTCTTCTTTTTGTTCTTATCTGGTTAAAAAAAGTACTACTTTCTCTCGTTCTGTTTAGAAACATTGTGCAAGTGTGGTTGCTAAAACTAGGCCACTACCAGATTTGGTGGATCAATACAAGGCAGATTTTGGCTATCTGGGCACCATGCTCTGTTCACATGTGATCAAGGCCCGTGCACAGGCTTCCTTCCAGGCCCAAACTGTTAACAGAACCACACTTACTATCACACAGGTGAGTAAATCTGAAATAAAACTTTTGTTGAGCTGGTTTAAATCATAACCAGTAGTTCTCTTATAAAAATACCTTGTTAAACTTATTCAAATCAAACCTGAATGCTCACTTTGTCCCTCTGCAGCCACGGCCAACTCTGTCAATGTCTCAGAGTGGATTGTCAACGTCAGGTTCACGCACACCCAGCATCATTAAAGTACCCAGTTCGCTCACCCTCATGTCCGCTCGCCCTGGAACGCCCACTCAGCCATCACCTCCAGCAACCAAGTATATTGTTATGGCAACAAGTGCAGGGGCTGCATCCACACAGCAGGTACGAGTTTAAAAGGAATTTGTGTCATGGTAGTTTAGCAAGAACAAAAAAAGTGTGCATATGCAAAACCCAAATTGGGCTCTTGTGCAGGACAAGAAGATAACAATAAACTAACAAAGAATAAATAATGTCCGCACACTGAAATGCGGCCCCCAGAAAATTATTTACCAAATAGTGCAACGTTTCGAATATGTCAGGTCTTCATCAGACACAGTACTCTTGTGGAGTGGGATCCAACTCTTTATAAGAACAATCAAGTCACCTTTTTATATATATATAGTGCTTTTTACAATACAGATTATTTCAAAGCAGCTTTACAGTGATAACAGAAAAAAATCTTCAATAAAGTTTGTTTCGGCTTTACAGCAGATCTAGAAGAAAACAGTGTCATAGAAGAAAATACCCAACAGATAATTTTTACAGCATGTTTAAATTCTCACTTTTTTGGGGCAGAGAAAAACGTGCTGTTTTAGTGTGTATCCCCTTAAAGGGCACCTATTATGGAAAATTCACTTTTACATGGTGTTTGAACATAAATGTGTGTTGGCAGTGTATGAGCAAAACCACCCTAGAATGATAAAAATCCACCGAGTGTTTTTTTTTTACAATCTCAATAAATCATATGCACTGTCTCAGAACGAGCTGTTCTAAGATTCAGCGAGTGCTTGAAGTGCGCCAGAAACAGAGCGTGCGCGATCAGTTTACTGTTGGTAATTTGTTGTTTAGTGTCGCCCCTCGCCGCATCCAATGTAGACAGCATTGCTTTCGTTTGAGGGCGCTTACACTCAAGCACTCCCTTAGAAACGGGCCTGGCAGCCATCTAGACATGGTGAAAGTTTCCTCATTGTGAAGGATGGCCGAATTTTCATGACACATTTAAATTAACATTATAGTCTGCTGCAATAGATACAGTGCCAAAAAGAAGAAGATACAAGGGGATAAAGACGGAGGTAAAGTGATGTAATTAATGAACCGTTTATCTAATTGACCCTTCGCTAAGCCACGCCCAAAAACCGTCACTGGCCAATCATGTCTTAGCAACCATAACTATGCGCGGGAGGTCTGTCAAGCTTTCGAACGAGGGAAACATGCTAAAGCATTGTGCGTATGGATTGTGCAAATCTGATACCGGTATACTAAAAGTTTGGACGGGGGAGAGGAATTGTTTTCCTTCCAGAAAATTTAAAAGCCAAGGGGAGAAATGATTGGCGTGATCTAGCGTCTATGTGCGAGACCCATTCACAACTACTGGTAAATGTCGACATGCTTAACAAAAACACCTATTGCTTGGTAGGGGTTTCACAACTACTGATTTTTGCTAGTCGACTAGTTTTGCATAACAGTCGACGACTAGTCGACTAGTCGTTAAATAATTTATTCTAGGGGTGTGCGACAACACGAATAGTAAATGTCTCCACGATCTGCTTTTGAAGAAATGTGGTAGTAGTAGTATCGTGTTACAGTGCATTCTATCAGTTCTGGCATCTCTCAACTGTACAACGCGACGTAGCCTACACATCACACGTTAAGGAATAGGTACGGGACACTGCAATTCACAAAAGTTCATTGTTTGCATAAGCCTTGCCGGTTAAACATTTAATTCACGCGCTGTTCTAACGTGCGCTTTCCTGAGCGCGCGGCATATCCCCGACGCTCACAGGCATTAGAAGCCTGTCAAACAGCACCTGAATACTGGACTAAGTTATCTTTCAAGTCTTATTATGCTAATACTGTTAAATACACACAATTTTTACATAAACAGAATTGGTTATGTCTAAAGTGCAGCCTCCCCATATAGAAAGTGAAAGCAAACATTTGAGAGAAAATCTGGTGCTAATATGCGTCTATATTAAACACGTCGCGTGCTGGTCTAAAAGCGAGAGTAGTACTCGTATTTTCCGCACTATAAAGCGCACTTAAAAGCCTTTAATTTTCTCAATCCGGCCTTTTCTCAAACTTTATAATCCGGAGCACATTATATATGGATCAATTGCTCGCGCTCGTGTCCATCTTATGCCCGCTTTGTCACACGGCCAGTTCAACCTCGTATAAAATATCTCCCGCTCACGAGCGCTCTCTCTAACACACACACGAACAGACACTGCTGTCAGCAGGCTGCGAATGTAAGTTACGTGCCCGCCCCGCGCGCTCACGCTTAAATAAACGCCTCACCTCCGACGCCGCGCACTCGCTGCATTCCCTTTAGCACATCTAGTGGATGCATAATGCAAACCCAGTCAAACGTTTGAAAAATGTTCTAAAATAGGTAATTGAAGGTGCGCCTTATAGTGCTTATAGTATACTGCCGCTTGTATTTAAAGGGATAGTTAACAAAAAAAATATATCTATATATATGTCATCATTTTGTTTCCGACTAGTCGACTAAGGCCAACAGCGCCAACTAGTGGTTGTGACAGTCGACTAGTCGACTAGTTGATGAAACCCCTATTGCTTGGAAATATTGATGGTTCTTTGGTCATAATGATAATGTAAAATAAGATGATTAAAGAGACAAGAGAAAGGCTCACTGACATACTTTAAATATATTTCAGCATTTTTTTAATCGAAGTCCTACTAACGTTACCCCTTAACTTAACCCAATCCGATCGCGGCTCTCCCGGTATTAGTGTTATTCCACAAGATTTATTGATAAGCTGTTTGATTTATAATTATTAAGATTATTTTCACATACCCTGCTGTGTATGAACATAGCTGTTCCTCAATTTGTGTTTCCCATGTGAACAGTCAGCGTATGAGGCGCTGCTGCTTGCGCTGGGACTATAACGTTAGGCTTTAACTTCAATTTTTAAGAAATTATTCTCTAATCGGTTGCATGTAATGTCGTGAATATATCCCTCGAATGCATACTGTAGTCCCTTTTGTCTTGCTCTCTCAGATATTTCACTTGTTCGCTGAAAATTACTAATTATCTCATTGAAATGTCTGATACCGGGTGCATCCACACTATAATAGATGGGCCAGCCGCGAAAGCTTGACAGGCGTAGCAACAGTAACTAGGGAGGGCGGGGCTTAGCGAAGGGTCAATTGCATAGTATTAAGATGCTATAATTTAATGGCAGTTATTTTTACCTTATAACTTTATGCTAACGGTAGTAGTTCTGAGTTCCTGAGCCCCCAGACAATGCGATTTGTTACAAACATGTCAGTCTTTTTTAGACACATACTATCACTTTTATTATTTAATGTTTTACTATACAGTTGGGATATATGGCATTTTTTATTTATTTGCGATATTTAATTAATAACGATATTTATAGGCTACAGGTTTATTAAAAGTAGCTACCAATGTTTCATGTAAAATTCACATTAAAGACATTTAGCAGTTTCATTCATGTTGAAAACATGAAACGTGCCATAATTTAGTGGAAGATTACTGCCATCAACTCCCAAACAAACACTTTTGTTAGTGCTCAATGAATAGTTTGTGCATGAATGACATTTGGAACATGACATCACTAGCTAGATGTAATGACACTGCTAGCTAGATGTAATGCTCTTGCTATATATATATATATATATATATATATATATATATATATATATATATACTGTGTATATATATATATATATATATCTTGCCTAGGGCAGCAAATTGGTCAGGGCCGGCCCTGTCAACAAGGACATAATAATGAACGACACTCGTCTCATTCGTGGAGGTGGAAAAACAAGTTCTTTGTGACATGCAAGATTTATTGTATTAAAAATGCAAAAGAAAAGTCATTAGAGTCGGCTGTTTTTGTCAATTTCAAAATGTTTGCTATTTTAATATAAGTAGGCTACATGGTTAAAGGAACACTCCGACTTTTTGGGACTTTAGCCTATTCACCTTACCCCCCAGAGTTAGATAAGTCCATACATACCTTTTTCATCTCCGTGCGTGCTATAAGTCTGTTTGACGCACCCACCGCTAGCCTAGCTTAGCACAAAGACTCGATGTGACTGGTTGCAGCTTTCATACTGATCCAAATGAGTGGCAAAATAACGCAAACGTTTTCCTATTTACATGTTGTGATTTGTATAGTCACATAATGTACAAATAACAAAGTCAAATGAGACACAGACATCTTTTAACCGTATAAAACCTGGGAACTATTCTCTGAAGGGGAAGCACTGCTACTTTGACGGCGTAATAACCGCATCACCGGAGACACGCCGTGGTGAGGAGCGGAGAGTTCGCTCGGTGTTTGGGTAACAGAGTCAGCAATTTATAAATAGTAAAAGCGTAGTTTAGAGTCATGGGTTTTCGCTCTATTGTAAATAGCTGCGACAGTAAACAGGGGAGGTAATACCATGTTTCACAGAATTCCAACTAAAAACGCTGACTGGATGAAGAAATGGCTAACTTACTCTGGATATTTATCCAAACACACCTAAGATTATCAAGGGACATTATGTTTGCTCGGTACATTTCAATGAGGACGACTATTTTGAAAAAATGGAATTTGCCACACGGACCATAATGTGCTGAAGGATACGGCCATCCCATCGATAGCACAGACAGGACACCTGCGGCTGAGGTAAGTGTTCCGTTATGTTTTTAGATGACCTACTGTAACAGTGCCATTATTAGCCAGATCTAATGTAACGTTAGTGACACTATTATGATTAGGGTATGAATATGTTTTTATCTTGATGCGGTGCGGACGCGCTTGGGAAAAAAAAACGAGCGCGTTTACCGCGTTGAACTTGCACCCTGCGCGCGGCGCGCCTAGTAGCCTAAATTTGAAATAACCATGGAAATAACGAACTTGAGCGTGCAAAAGGGTACGATAGGCTGTGAGTTCATTGTGCAAAAACAATTTGTGCTATTACTTTCCCCTTATTCTATCCTATAGTAATGCAATACTGTATATTATATAGGCTACTGCTGAATACATTTGGTTCATTTGGTTAAATTGCATTTAAAATATATTGATTCCTGTAATAATAATTATTTATTCATGTGATATTTATAAATCTGGGTGCGTTTTTGGTTGGAAATCAATGAAAAATGGTACTCTATTACCTGGTCTCCCCTGTTTATTGTCACAGCTCATACAATAAAGCAAACACCCATGATAAACTATGCTTTTCTATCTAACGTTAGTAATTGCTGACTCTTTATTCCAACGCTGAGCGAAGCGAACTCTCTGCTCCTCGTCACGGTGCGTCTCAGGTGATTGTTATCACTCTGCCCAAGTAGCAGTGCTTCGCCTTCAGAAAATATAGTATTTATACGGTCAAAAGATGTCTGTGTCTCATATGGCCTTGATATTTGCACACTCTGTGACTATACAAACCACAACATGTAAATAGGAAAACGTTTGCGTTATTTTGTCACTCATTTGGATTAGTATGAAAGCTGCAACCATTCACATCCAGTCTTTGTGCTAAGCTAGGCTAGCGGTGGGTGCGTCAAACAGACTTATAGCACGCACGGAGATGAAAAGGTATGTATGGACTTATCTAACTTATCTAACGGAGTGTTCCTTTAAATATTTGACCACTTGCTTGAGCAACTTAATATATATATGAAGAGCTCTTTTCCAAAACGCGATAAACGCCATTTTTAAAAAAAATGAGTTTGTCGTGTCATTCTGCTGTGGACAGAACCCTTTCACTGCTCCATCAACATTTCATGCCAAATCGCTATATTTCCTTGTTTAAAATGTAGTGCAAGATACAGTTTTTTTCCAAACCGCGATAAGCGCCAGCCCTGTTTTTAGCCTAAACGCTATAAATCCTCAAATTCAATGAGCGCTCTACACAATCCAGCACTGCGGCACTCTGAACAGAGGTTTATTATGTTCATTCATTCCTCAAAATGAGTCCTAGTTTTCTAGTCAACTAGTAGTAGATCGTTTAAGCCATTTGTATTATCAGTAATCACATATATTGGTTTAATTAAATGGGAGAGAAACCATATGAGCGTTTTTAATTGCCTATTCCGCATCTCAACGTATGCATAAAGCTTACCACAAAGAACCGGCAAAAGAAATGATTATGCATGAAACATTTGAGTTGTTTATTAATAAACTAGTTTTTTCTGTCAGTGTCAGCAGCAAAGATAAAGTTGATGATGCTTACTCGCCATCTTCGCAGTGAACGCGCATATAGGCCTATAGAGAGAAACGCATACTTCGAATTAGCCTACATACGCAGAGAGTTGCCAATTTATTTTAGTTTTTAATTGTTTTGTTTAAAAGTAGACATTTAAAGCTTTCTGTAGCCTAGTTCTCAGGCCTGTGTGAGGCAAGCGTTGCGGTGTTTCGGTTCATATATGAGACGCGCTCCGGTTCACCTGCGCGCCTCTGTGTCCTGATTATATTGTCTGATATTTACTTCTAATGTATTAATCCAGTCAATTTGTCGATGAAACATTTATTAAAATGAAGATATAATTTATATGAAACGAAATTTACAAGCTTTCTACAAAACAAAACTTAATAAGTGGTCAAAGTCATGTCTGACGCACTCCAAATATTTTCCGATATTTCCGATATTCCGGGCAGCTTTTGAATTTTGATCCTATCTTACTCATCTTATGCGGCATCTCATGCACTATAGCACGTGCTGCTCCTGTACCGTATATGCACAGCAACACGCAACCACATACGCACTGCAAACAGAGTTTGTGTGAAACAGGCATTTATTCATGATGTTTCCCGCCCATATCAGCAATTCTGACAATAAGTGTCTTACAAAAGTTAAATGACTATATTACTTAATATAAGGCTTAAATGAGGCTCTTAAATGAGGCTACACATCAGAAATTGTCTCTTGGTAGCTTGATCTGTTTATTTTCAGACGTTCATCGAGACCAGCTCTGTATTGGCCCAAGTGAGGAAACAGTCATCGATGAAATGTTTGGACCATACAAAACTTTGGGAAGTTGTGTCGGGGCATTTCTAGAGAAAATAAAATTAATCCATTGTTTCTTCAGAGGCTCGGATGAAGGAACTAAAAAATACTTTGTGTTCATTTGTACATCCGAACACTGATCAACTGCCATGCAGTTGAATTTGGCCAGGGCACTGGGGTTTCACTAGCCTGATGTTGGCGTCTAGTCAGAATGTGAGTCTGAAATAGGGCTGGGTGATATGGCCAAAAAATCATATCTCGGTATTTTTTGCTTAAATGGCGATGTACAATATATATATTGGTACTTTCTAAGTTTTTCTATTTATATAAAGAAAATCTTTATATTTAAAAAAAAAAAAAAAAAAAAAAAATATATATATATATATATATATATATATATAGTCATCGATGAAATTATATAAATTATATATATATATATATATATATATATATATATATAGTCATCGATCGATCTATATATATATATATATATATATATATATATATATACTGTATATGCCCAATGATATCCTACAAACAATGTTGATATTGAAGGATATGGAAAAAAAAGTGTTAATGTAATATAGGCTATGCAATATATTATGTGCAAAAAGATTTTGTTTTTAAATTGACTAAAGGCTAAACTAAAAATGAAAATGAAAACAAAAACAAATCCACAAACTAATTATATTAGCCTGCATTTGATTACCCCATTATAATGGTCACTTTCATAAAAATATACTTGTAGGTTTAAAATTCCACATATGGCACATTTATTGTCTTCAACAACAAATATTTTAGCAATATGTTTATTTTAGTCAGAATTATTGCGTATTATAGTACGTAGTACTATTCTATTGTGCTCCGTCTGTTTGACAGTGAAATGGACATATTTGTTTTACTTTCTAACATTTAAAGATGGAGAATATACCTGTGAAATGTAAGTTGAGCACTGAGGAAAGCACCACATCTCAAACACATTAAACAGCGCAAGTATTTATCCGTGACATTCAGCAACAGTATCTGTCAGCATCTGACAGGACAAGCTGCTTTAAAGACCCACTCCGATGAAAATAATGTTTTTCTAGGTGTTCTTGTGTAATTTTTCTGATGTTAGAGGACATATCTTGAGAAAAATAAGCTCAAAGTGTTATTTCTGAGTATTTCTACATTAAAATGGCTGTGAATCAGTAGCAGACGCTAAAATGCCAGCTAAAATAGACTGGAGTTGTGACGTAGTAACTCCACTGGGCGGGGCCACAAGCTCATACTCCCCTCCATACTCATACTCCCTAAACTTTTTACAAACAAGCACATAGATAATGTATAATATAATAGTAGTTAATTCATGTATAATATATAATTAAACACACCACAGATGCACAATATAGAAAAGAGACGAACGAGGACAATATGGAACTTTTATTTTTCAGATAATGTTTATTGCACATATTTTGTTATTTAATGCCTATAAATATAAAACAATATACATTCAGACGCAGTCAATAATACGAATCTAATGTTGTATTTCATGCGAGATACCAGCGGTCAAGTGACAAAAGAACGACTCAAACCCAAAGACTGGAGAGTGAACTAATCATTTCTCTTTCCGGTACTGACAGCATAGTCTCTATGGGACTGAGAGGAAGAACGAAAGACTCGGACCCGGCCGAACCCGAACTCGAGACTCGAAATATGAACTAATTATTACTCTTTCCGGTCCTGCTGTATCATACACGGCATGGCGCAGCACACAGATCAGAGTCAGACACAGACGAGTCGACAGCTAACGTATCGAGACAAGAGAGGAGGAGAACAAACCTGATAAATTTGAAGTTGCAAAGGAAAGAATGTCTCGGATCAGGAGGTGAGGTGAACTAACAGAATCAGACAGCAATAGCCTGAACTTAAGACCCAACAACTAATAAATTAAAGCTGCAGTAGGGAGTTTTGAGAAAACGTTGACTTAGTCTGAAAATTTGAACAAGCACAACTACAGGTCCCACCCCCTTGCTCTCTGCTCTGCTGCGTTACAGCCCTCCCTCCACAGCTCGTCCCCCACAGCAGAGCCGTTCGTGAACGCGCAGGCTAGTAAACAGGGCCACCGATGACGGTGGATAAACAGTTATGGCACATTCACTGATAGGGACTAAACGTCAACAATATGCTTTACATTGACTATGGCCTGCCCATACTTTGACTACAAACTTGGTCCTCAAATCCTTATGTTTTTTGCAATACATGTAACTTTATGTTGCACTCTTTCTATAAGTTATAAATAGCTAGTAAGATAACGTTAATATAACGGTAACTAAGGTTACAGTATGTAAGTAATTATTCTAGCGATATATAATGCTAGATAAGGTGTGCTAGTACATTATTTCAGCAACATGTCAAGCCAGTGAATTAGCAGGTTTCAATTGTTGCTTAGCAGCAGACATTTTATCAACATGTTTGCGGCTACAATGGGCTGACAAATTAGACAAGATTGTTTATCGTCATCGGTCTTTTCCCCTTTACCTCTCTGTTTTATGAGCAGGTGTCCCTCGAGAATTGGCAGTTTAGGGTACTTCTCCGTCATAAGCACAACTGCAGCTCGCCGGCAATCTTGAGTTTGAACGACGATACGCGCTCGCGCTGTGCCAGAGAGGGGTGTGATCAGCACGCACACGAGCGTGATTGATACTGCTAAGACATTCCTCCTGGCTCTGATTGGGTTGTCTCTGACGGGAGTGTTGTGTTTCTGCAAATGGCAATAGGACCACTGGGAGGAGCCAGAGAAACTTGATTTTTTTTCACAGATTATCTGTCTCATATTCTACTGTTAGGACATAATGACAGTTTTAACAAATATGTAAAAAAAATTTTTTTATAAAAGTTACCTACCCCAGCTTTAATACAACATTTGAGTTTCTTATAATTTGTAAGTGTATGCTAGCGGGAGAGACAGAGCTCTCAGCAATGGGGAGGGTCCTCTCCGTGCCATCGGCTCCGCCCACAACACAGAGGCGAATTGCTAATGAGCTACTGCTGCTCTGCTGAAGTGAAGTCCCAGAAAACGGCACAGGTTTTGTGATTTTAGCTAAAAATGGCATAATCATAATTTAAAGACCACTGGGAATGCTTAAAAATAGCTTTAAAATATGATCGGAGTGGGACTTTAAACTTGTTGACTATATCTTACCAGTTATTTTGAAGCCCTTAATATAAGCTTGTCATTTTTAGGACAAATTGTACTATGTAGCTACTTTCACTGCAGCAGCTCACACGTGACCGTCGCTATTTTTTAGATGTGCTCATATCAAACTACTGTATCGATATAAACGGTATTGCCTCATTCCATATCGTTTCAAAAAATATATATTGATATATTGTACAAACTCGATTTACCACCCAGCCCTAGTCTGATACTGCTTCATTGTGCTGTGATTATAGGGCGTTTTTCAACCGAACCAGTGAAGGAATACAAATTTATTAAATGTATAATTTAGGTTCCAATACAATAGCATAAACTGAGAAATGGTCTGCACATTGAATTTTAGCTTTTAAGATTAGAATGGTGATTATATCCGGCCCATCCTGTTTTTCTGTATTGGTCAGATTACTAAAACTCTTAATTGTTTTTTCCTGCCCAACCTGTTTTCTCTATTGTATTTTAAATTAATCAGATCACGGAGATTCTCTTCTGATTAGATTAGCTGTAGGGGAGACTTTAACCTTTTGGGCCCTATTTTGCACCCGGCGCAAATGACTTTATACACATACGCATGTATCATTCCTATTTTGCACGCGCGCAAAGCGGGATTTTCCCCTCCACAGACGCACGTCGGTAAACTAGGGAATGAACTTGCGCTCCCTGGGCGGATCGGCGCAAAAAGGAGGCGTGTTTTGGCGAAAACATTCCCTGGTGCTATTTTACACTTCCAGAAAACAATTGCCCCACTGACCAGAAAAAACCTGGTCTAAAGTCAGTGGCGCGTTGCGCGTTGTTCATAATGCTATTTTAAGCGCGCATGCTTGCCCAATGTAGCGGGTACACAACGCGCATACACTGATTCTCTCATCAACACAGATGCAGTAGTTTTTATTTTTGCAAATCATACATTATAACAAGGAAAAATATTCACAAATCATTGTGGTTTACATAAAGATGAAAAAACCGACTTACCCATTTTTTAAGGCTAATTGTAGTACTGGATCAGACCTATTTGCCCAATAGTGCAACATACGTATAGGCTATAATGTTTAACCGACGCTGATGTGCGAGAGTTTCTCCCATCCCCATACAACGTCACCTCTCTGTCTTTTCGTGACAATAACGTCTGTCTCATCGGCTGTGAACGCTCCTGGGTGCGCCTGGTAAACCCGCCGTTATAATAATAACCTGTCATGCAACATGCGCACCTGTTCTTAAAGGGTATGTTGGATGGCGCTCGGATTGGTTTATTTCACGTTGCGCCCAAATCACACCTATGAATAATGAAGCTACTTCAGACCAACCCCTTTTAGATTTGCGCCAGGCGCAAGAGGCATATATCCCGCCGGGAAAATAGCAACAGCACCGGGACCCGCCCACAAAGTTACTTGCGCCATGCGCTTTGACACTTGTGTTTCAGATCATTAAAATAGGGCCCATAGTCTTTAATGGCTCTGGGATGGCTCTTGGAACTAGAGTTCCTGGCCAGTATCAACATTTGAATAGTTACTGGTAGTCCCCTCCAAGTAGGTTGTGTTCCTACTTCATTTGCATGCTTTGTTTCAGAATGTATCCCCCCTCGATGTAACTCCTCCCTAGAGCTGGGCGATATGGCTGAAAACTGTATCACGATACTAGTGTTTCGAAACGGTCGATATCGATAACTATTGATTTTTTTTTTTTATGATCTATTTAAAATAAGGACCAGGAGAAAAATATATTACATTTAAACATTTTTGTTTTAAACTTAACCTTCCTCTGATTATAATCCCAAAACAGAAATGTCAACACAACCATGGAAAACTCAAATAATTAAAATGTAAACATAAGTCTAAATTCACAATCAGACCTGCAACAAACCTTCTGTGGAACAGTACACAGAAGTCACAGTTCAGTTCAGACATCACGGTTCGGTACGATTTTGATACAATGGAGTAAAAAAGCAAAACAGAAATAAAGAAGGGATTTTTATAAATGTCTTAAGCCTTGTATTTTTTAAATAAGTTTTATTAATAAAGGCATAGAACCAGTTTGTTTATAGTGCACTGATAGTAGTTTTATATAATTAGTTTATTAAATTAGTAAAAAGATAAAAAAAAGACCTTGAGATATGTTTGGTAATTGTACCTGAATGAATTTAACATTAATTTGCTATATTTCAGATCAATATATTTGTTTTCCTTAATTTTAATTAACCCTAACTTTATTCTCATCAGAATTATAAATAATTGATTTCCGTATAAAATAATACTACCAATACATTTTATTTTCTTTTTTAATCAATGTGTAACTGAAAAATAAACAGATTAGTGCTCTGTTTTGAGGACAAGAAATGAAAACTAATGCGATATGATGAATGTCCAAAAGATGGAACATAGACTGTTTTAAAAAGGGGTTGGATAAATATGTTTTGCTTTTAAAACGGTGTGTGTGTGAGAGAGAGTTGTAGGTTACAGTTTGACAAGAAATACAGTGTGACAAAAGCACAATGTTGTGTTTTATTGCGAGTATAGGCCTACACAAATATAAGTAAACACTTTGCAGACTGAATGATGTCCTGTATTAACAAAATGACGGAGTCTGTTTTTATGTCTCTCTCTCTCTCACACGCACACACACACATTTCGATCACCGCCCGTGCCTACTCTCTCATGTGCGCACGCGCGCGCACACACACACACACACACACTCCAGCATTGCAATCTTGACATCGCAGCCTGTTCATTATGCTGTGTTCACATCAAATGTGAATAGAGCGAATTATCCAATAATGTTTCGCAATTCTAGCCTGCCTGGCATGCAGATGAAGGGAACTCATTTTCTGCTTATCAATCGCAGGTTACTGAAGAGGAATCCAGCAGCACGAGACAACGATATGACGCAACCAAACAGACACCGTTACATGATTGCCTGTTAGCGGGTCACTCCCAACATTGCTAGATTACCAGAGAGCGAGTGTCTTTGTTATTGCAACCAAACTTGCTTCGCAACCTGTGGTTTCTTCCGACGAAGAAAACAAATATTGAACATTTTATTGAACACATTTTTTATTGATATCGATCACGTGTCTATCGCGATACATATTGTTATCGTGTTATCGCCCAGCCCTACTCCTCCCCCTTAAAAAGGTATATGAATTCAAGTCTATACTGATTTTAGTCAGACTTGAGACGAGATTTCGTTGACAACAGCTACCAACAGCTCGTGTTCTCAATAAAAAATCCTGCTTAAGATACAGCCCGAGTCTCCTGGTCTTCGCTTCTGAATCTTCTACACTTGAGAAGAAATAAGTTCACTACACCAGGAAAGAAAATCCCTCTGGACTCAATTGAATCGACAAATGCCTTGATCACGGTTCCCTGTTCCTCTTTTAAAATGAATGCCCTCTCTACATCTTCTATAACAGACGCGATGGCTGAATCTAAACATCTAAATTCTCCAGCCACAGCCATTCTTTGTTGTAAACTAATTCATCCTAAATGCTATTTGGTGATGTGGATGATTACGTTACGGTTGATCATCTGTCCATCATCGTATAAAACCTGAACTGACAATTTGATTCGTCAAACAGCTTTGGTTCGGGCATACTTGCTTCATAACGGATCAAGTCCAGACCAGTGTTAATTCCGTTGACGAAAATAATGATAAATTATTTGGCATAATAACGGCATTTTTCACATTTTTCACAAAACAAGACGATAACTAAATAAAACAGTTTTGAATGACAAAAACTATGACAAAAATCTACCGTCATTCTAGGCCAAAGAAGATGTGTTTTTAGTCTAGCTTTGAACTGACAGAGTGTGTCTGCTTCCCGGACAATGTTTGGAAGATTGTTCCAGAGTTTTGGTGCTAAATAGGAAAAGGATATACCATCAGCAGTCGATTTTGATATTCTAGGTATTATCAACTGGCCGGAATTCCGAGATCGCAATAGACATGAAGGACTATAATGCGTTAAGAGCTCGCTCAAGTACTGGGGAGCTAAACCATTTAGTGCTTTGTAAGTAATCAGCAATATTAAAATTTATACAATGTTTAATAGGCAGCCAATGCAGGGTTGACAGAACCGGGCTAATATGGTCATACTTCCTGGTTCTGGTAAGAACTCGAGCTGCTGCATTTTGAACTAGCTGAAGTTTATTTATTAAGCATGCAGGGCAACCACCCACCAGTAGAGCATTACAATAATCTAGCCTTGATGTCATGAATGCATGAACTAATTGTTCTGCATCTGTCAATGAGAGCATATGGCGTAATTTAGATATATTTTTTAAGATGGAAAAATGCAGTTTTACAGATACTAGACACGTGACTTGCAAATGACAGATTGGTATCAGAGAGCACACCCAGGTTCCTAACCGACGACGAAGACTTAACAGAGCAGCCATCAAGTGTTAGACAGTATAGACCCTTTTACAGTTTGTAAACATGGTGACGTTTTTTCGTGGGCGGAGCTTAGGTGGAGGCAGAAAGGTCCATCTGGCCGCTTCACTAACGCTAGTTAGCTAGGATTGTTAGCTTGTTTTTTAACAATGACTGGAGAAAATCCGATATTATCTTAATGTGTAAGGTCACTCAGTGTCCAGGACCGATTGTTCCAAAAGTTATTTTTAACGGACGGAACCAGATTGGCCGACCCGTAGCCGCCTACACGCTCACTCAATGCATGGACGATGTGACAGGATTAACGTACGTTACCTCGGTTGAGTGGCCTGACTTCTACACCTACCTTATAGAGAAACCGATCGTAAAGAGAAACTGAGGGCATATAAATATTTAGATGCCTATATGGTCCTGTACAAGACTTGAGTGTACGATCCGCAGTTCTGCAGAGCCAGCGCCGAGACCACGACAATGTAAATAGTGACATTACAGTGCGATTTTAATGATGTGAATATTTTCTAGAAATAAAAGTTCCAGATACAGCATATTCATTTTTCATCAATTCTTGCACCAAACAACACAACAAGATGACATTTAATAATAGTAACAATTATTTAAGCTCCTTATTATGTAGCTGAATCTGTGCTGTTTTGCATTGGCCGCCTCCAGTTTTCACTTTGTTTTGCCTCCAGGTAGCGCCGTGACGTAACTGTGACGTCGGCACAAAAGGGGTCTATTCTAGGCTGTTACGTGTGGAAGTTTTTTTGTCCAATAATTAGAATCTGTTTTTTTTGTTTGTTTGTTTTTTTTTCTCAGAATTTAGTTGTCATTACTAGTCATTTGTTTGTTTAGTTGTAATTACAAGTCATCCAATTTTTTATATCAGCTATGCATTCCGTTAATTTTGTGAATTGGTAAGTTTCGTTAGGTTTTGAAGAAATATACAGCTGAGTATCATCAGCATAACAGTGAAAGCTAATTCCATGTTTCCTAATGATATCTCCTAAGGGTAGCATGTACAGAGTGAATAGCAAAAGAGCTTGCTCTGTGACTGAATTTAATAGGGTAAACAGTGAAAACAGTAACTTTCTTTACATTTTAGAGTGGCCTTTTATTGTGGCCAGCCTAAGGCACACCTGTGCAATAATCATGCTGTGTAATCAGAATCTTGATATGCCACACATGTGAGGTTCATGGATTATCTCGGCAAAGGAGAAGTGCTCACTAACACAGATTTAGGCAGATTTGTGAACAATATTTGAGAGAAATAGGCCTTTTGTGTACATAGAAAAGGTCGTAGATCTTTGAGTTCAGCTCATGAAAAATGGGGGCAAAAACAAAAGTGTTGCGTTTATAATTTTGTTCAGTGTATCTGTTATCTGTTGTAATTGTAGATGTAAACTCTTCCTCCAGGTAATCACTCTCAGCTCCTCCCAGTCTGGATCTCCTGTCACAAGTACAGTCCCCAGCACCCCCACATCTTTACAGCCACTCGTCAAACTTGAGTCTGGAAACACAGGTGCTGTGGGCGGCTCACGCCCTCTCCAGAAATACATTGTGGTGTCTTTGCCTTCATCCTCTTCCTCACTGGAGAACAAGGGCACAGGTGTCCTTCCCTCCTCTACCTCACCCATTAGCATGGAGTCTACTGTCAAGCTAGAACGTTCAGAATCACCGGCCGCAAGCACACAATCGCCACATTGAAACTCACACTCGCTTATTCCACCAAGATACAGAAGAACAATAGCTTGAGACTCGGCATAGTGCTTACTAAGCACTTTCGGACAAACTGACATGTGCTTAGAATTAAGAAAGCGAGCAAATAGCTATGCACCCTTGGACCTTAAGACTCATTCACACACTGTGTACATACTAAATATATATGTCAAAAATTAACACTGAATTATGTATACACTCAAATACATGTCTGAAATAACAAATAACAACAAATAACAAACACTGGCAGAAACGGTGGCAGAAAAATACAGGTCGGAACTTGATTGTGATTTGAGATAAAAAGGTTCTTTGTTTGAATTCACAGCTTTAACAATGTTTCATTAATAAACATAAGGATATGGTTGTATTTATAATGGGAGAAGGAATAATAGATGTGCATTTTTTGTGTAGAAAGCCAACAAACAAGCAAAAAAAAAAAAAAGAGATGGTGGGTCCATCACTGTCTGTTATATGTGTGTATATTTGAGCATGTGAGCTTGACCGAAAACTGGGCATTTATAGGACTAATGAACAATTTAATTGATTTACTATTTCATGATCATTTTTTATTGTCTATAATAAAGATGGATTTTAAATGTGGTTGTCATTTTCTTTTCCTTACAAGACAGAGGGTACTAGGGGAATATCCTTTTTTGCTTTATTTAATTCAATTATTTATTTAAGTCGGTGATTGGAATCCTTTGCACCAAAGCATGCTCTATTGATTTAATTTTGTTGTGAATGTAAACATTTCCACTGGTTTTACTTTTAGTGACACTATAGTTGTAGGAGCCATTTATACCTTCACCTTTTGTGGATAGGTTAATATTGCTATTACTTACTCTAGCCACTTGGTGGGAGTGTTGCACTGGGTGTGACATCACTGGGAATTAAGTATATTTACAGCCAGGTGTGGTAATCAGTTAGGTATGGTGTGGATGGTGAGGAACACACGGTTCTTACCGTAGCCGTGAGCACCCACTTTACCAACAGCACGACAGCACTTTAATATTTAGCACTGGGTGAAGTACCATTTTTAATGTAAATTATTCCCTCTTTTGTATCTCAATAATAAACGGGAACACCACCCAAAGAGAGCAAATGTTTTTGGACCTTTGGATTTTTCAGCTACGCGTTGAGAACACCATGCCATCTATACCAGGCTTATAGGATAGCCTCAACACAGTAAGAACCGATTCCTTCCTGCTTTGGATACGCTTCTGAACTGAACTGGAGTGTCCTGATCGTTTGGATATGAAAGGATTGCCCATCTCATTGTCATTGGATTGCTTATGCCGAGTTCAGACTGCATGATTTTAGCCACGATTTTGGCTCGCCGACAGGTTTTGAGAAATCGCCGACAAATGCCCGAAATCACAGGCAAATCGGCGCTCGTTCACGCGAGTGACAATCACGCAGTGTGAATGAACAAAGACGCGAACTGAGAGAATCACCGACGAGTCGCCGACGCCCGTGAGATATTTGGCATGCTAAATATCTGGACCTGTCGGCGATTCAAAATCCTGCTGTGTGAAAAGTGTTTTGACTGAAAACTACATCGGCGATCACCGGCAGCCAGTGAGAGAGCAAGATACAGAGCAGCAGGGAGTTTGGGGAGGAGTTATAGATCACATATCAACATGATATGGCATTGTTTCAACAAAAAAAGCTTCTTCTCGGTCTATTTGGACACAATAAATGGAAGAAAAATTAGTAGAAATTTGGCAGGAGCACTCGTGTCTGTTTCACCAGCTGTACCACAACCGGGTCGAAAAAAAAAGTCTCACGTGAGAACTCCGGTCTTGCACGTGTGGTGTCGCGCGTTGTTTCCTTTTCATATCTCACGCGTGTTTGTTGTGAAATGTAGTTTGCGTGCAGCGTGCTAGACAGAGTCTGTCGGCGATTTTTCTAAAGTCATGCAGTGTGAAACCTTCTGTCGCCGATCCATCGTCCAGTGTGAACACAGCAGCGACTGAATGCTGGCCAAGATAGTCATGCAGTGTGAAAAGAGCAGCGACCTGACTACTTTGAAAATCGTGCAGTCTGAAAGAGCCATTACTCGTGTCATGGAGCTTGGAAGTCATAAATGAAACACCTGTAAGTTCTCTCACAGATTGCAATTACGGAAAGCTGGTGGGGTACACTTTCATTTATTCCTGCTGATGGAATTGCAAAAAAAAAAAGGTGGACTTTTGAAATTGAAGTGAAAGACTGTTTTAGTGTTGTTGCTTCGTAAAACTCATAGTGCTGTGTTGTTCGTGCTGTTGGTTTCCTCTGCATAAGGAAAGTTAATTGTGCTGTTTTCATTGAGCGCTTTGAACTTGACGCGCTTAATGCATAAAGATGATTAGAGAGGAAGAAACCTTGCTCAGTAGAGCCAAAATTGCTTCTGTGGCTATGGACGAAAATGATATTTCTGATAAGTCTAGTGTTGCTGTTGATGACTCGGGGAAACGCATAAGAAAGTTAACAGCTAAGGGACTTACAATGCTGTATGAAAATCTGCAAAAAAATCGTAAATCTCAACTTATGCAAGCCAGTAAAATTAAGCAGAGGATTAATGAGGCTCTTTCTGGGAAAAGAACGTCTCAAACTATGTTTGATGTGCAGAAATGTCTCAATAAATATACCAAGTTGTGCAATGAGGCTTTAGAAACTCAAACTACTTTGCTGGAAATGCCTATGCCAGATCCTGAACATGACAAACAACAACGTTGGCTTGCACAGAAAACAAAGGAAATTAATACATTTGAGAATTATGTAAAGAAATGGTTGTCAGATGCTGCTGCAAAAAATGATGATGAGAATCTTAATGTGCCGTCTATAGTAAATTCTGACATACAGCCTGAAGATAGTATATCCAATGTTTCAAGTAAAGGTTCAAACCATAAAGATCATTCTTCTATCCATTCAAAGGCTTCCAGTATTATTTCTGTGCGTTTAAAGGCAAAGGCTGAAAGGGCTGCACTTTTACAGTCTGCAGCTGCTTTGAGAAAAATGCATGACATTGATGCTGAAGAAGAAGTCCTTCAAATGGAAAAGGCAAAGCTGAAAAGGAAAAAGGAACAGCTAGAGGTTGAGGCCAAGTTGGCTGCTGCTACGGCTAGATTGTCTGTGCTTGAAGAAGTGCGTGGTGGTGTAGATGAGGATGAGGAGGATAATGGAGAGGATGCCATGAATGCCTATCTTCATGCTCATTTGAAATCACAAACATCAAGTTATTCTAACACAGCACCTGTCTTACAACTTTCTAAAACTGTCTCTTTCCAGCAGGACCATTCTCTGCCATTGGCTGTACGGCCTAAGGGAAGGCCTCATATTTTACAAGCCCAGTCTTTAGCAAGGTCTGATAACTCTTTATCTTCAGTGTCATATGCACCATCTTCTCACAGGTCTGAAGCCCAGGGGAACATCTTTGGAACCAGCACTAACGTTGCACCAACAGGACTTCAGCCATTTATCTCACCAGGGAGTCGGCTTATCCACATGCATGAGTCAGAAGTGCAGAGAAACGGATCCAGACTTCCCAACACTTTAACAGCAGGATTTCAGCCTCCAACCTCACAAGGGAGTACACGTATCCAATCACAATCGCATCATCATTCTTCTCTAGACAATGTTCAAAACCCTCCCTTGCATGACCTTATGCAACAGCAAACTAACATCATTGCTCAGCTGGTTCAGAACCAAGCCTTAGCCTCTCTTCCACCACGAGCTATTCCAGAATTTGATGGTGATCCACTTAAGTATGCTGCCTTCATTAGAGCTTTCGAGCAAGCTATTGAAAAGAAAACTACAGATAAACAAGAATGTCTTTATTACCTTGAGCAACATACCAGAGGGCAGCCAAGGGAACTGGTTCGAAGTTGCTATAATATGGCTCCTGGGGAGGGTTACGAGAGAGCAAAGAATTTACTGAAAGAATACTTCGGAAATGAAATAAAAATTGCTGTAGCTTATATGGAGAAGGCTATGACGTGGCCTATGATGAGGGTTGATGACATTAATGCTCTGCAGTCTTTTTCAATCTTTTTAAGGGACTGTTGCAATGTCATGGAAGATTTACAACATATGGAGGAGTTGAACGTGCCATCCAATCTTCGCCTGATAATGATGAAGTTGCCATATAAACTGAGGGAGAAATGGAGGTCTGTCGCTTGGGAGCTACAGGAGCACCGTGGTTATAGAGCTATGTTTCCAGACTTTGTGGCCTTCATCGAGCGTCAGGTAAAGATTCTGTCCGATCCTCTCTTTGGCGACCTACAGGGTATGCCACCAGACCCTTCCTCTAAACCCAAGAGTAGATATACCGGAAGAGGCCAGGCTACCGTTGCTGCTATCAATACCGCCTCAGGATCAACTACATCAGCAGCTTGGCACCAACAGCGCAGAGGGCCAGCTTCACAAAAGAATGAAGAAGAGTCGTGTTGTGTGTGTAAGAGCCAGCATTCAGTGGAGAAGTGTTCATGGCTTGATGAGATGACACACAGGGAGAAATTGGAGGCTTTGAAAGTGGGCAGAGTGTGTTTCAGCTGTCTGAGGAGAGGTCATATGAGCAGGGAATGTGACAAGCCTTTAACATGTGATATATGTAAACACAAACATCCAACTGTCCTACACATTGAATCTAAAACACAGGAAGTGTCAGTCAATAATGCATCTGTGTCATTGGAGACGTGTGGCCATACTGGGGCCGGAAGTGATGAATGTGTTCTCTCTATTGTGCCTGTACAGGTGAAGGCCAAGTCTGGGAGCACAATTTTGAACACCTATGCCTTTCTAGACCCTGGGAGTTCCGCTTCTTTCTGTACCCAAAATCTCATGAGAAAGCTGAATCTTTCAGGAGTCAAGACTAGCATTCTTCTTCGTACTCTTGGCCAAGAGAGGTCTGTAGACACAATCTTACTTAATGGTCTCCAGGTTTCTGGCTTGAACGAAGAAAATTTCCTGGATCTACCCGAAGTTTACACTCAGAGGACCATGCCTGTGAGTAGAAATAACATTCTCACTCAACAGGACTTAGAGGGATGGAAATACCTTGAAGGCATTACAGTTCCCAGTTTTGAGGCAGAGGTGGAATTGCTGATAGGCACCAATGCGCCGAAGCTCATGGAACCATGGGAAATAATAAATAGCCAAGGTGAAGGGCCATATGCTGTCAGGACTTTACTGGGGTGGGTCGTGAATGGTCCTCTGAGAGGTGGTGAGTCGCGTAAAGGCAAGATGGGCTGTCCTGCTGTCACTGCCAATAGGATCTCAGTCACCAAGCTACAAGACTTACTGGTTGCCCAATACAATCGGGATTTCAATGAAAGATCAGATGATGTTTGTCCTTCCAGAGAGGATCAAAGGTTCATGCAAATAATGGAGTCTTCGATTCAGCTTGATGAAGGACACTACTGCTTTGATTTGCCTTTTAAGACTGAAGATGTCATCTTGCCAAATAACTACAGCATCGCAGAGCAGCGTCTCTTAAGTCTTCACAAGAAGTTCAAGAGGAACAAGGATTATCATCAAGAGTACACAGCTTTCCTCTCCGAAGTCATTGAAAAGGATTATGCTGAGCTTGTACCACATCAGCAGTTGAAGCGAGATGACGGCAAGGTGTGGTATATTCCCCATCATGGGGTATACCATCCGAAAAAGAAAACGCTTAGAGTTGTCTTTGACTGTGCTGCTGTGTTTAAAGGAACTTCATTGAATTCACAGCTGTTGCAGGGCCCTTACCTCACAAGCACTTTACTTGGCGTACTTACCAGGTTTAGACAGGAACGTGTAGCGCTGATGGCAGACATCCAAGCCATGTTCCATCAGGTGAGAGTGACTCCGGAGCACACAGACTTTTTACGCTTCTTGTGGTATCCTGATGGCGATACAAGACAAGCTTCCATGCAATACAGGATGAGAGTTCACCTCTTTGGGGCCGTGTCCTCGCCCAGTTGTGCGAATTATGCACTGAGGAGAATTGTGCGAGATTGCAAAGATGACTTTGAACCCAGTGTTCTGAACACAATACTCCAAAATTTCTACATGGATGATTGCTTAAAGTCCGTGTCGTCTGAGGCTGAAGCCATAAAAATGGTGCATGAATTGACTGAAGCCTGTGCGAAGGGAGGATTCCGTTTGTTAAAGTGGACAAGCAACATTAAGTGAAGTCTTGGCTAGTATTCCTAAGTCACAGCGCTCCAAGACCACCAGGGGGCTTAACCTGGATCAAAAGGCAAGTCCTATCGAAACAGCTCTTGGTCTTCATTGGTGCATAGATGCAGATGTTCTGACCTTCAGGATAGCCATAGAAGAGCGCCCAAAGACTAGACGTGACATATTGTCTGTGGTGTCATCCATCTACGACCCTTTGGGTTTTCTTGCACCATTGACTTTGCCTGTTAAAGTGATGTTACAGGAGATGTGTAGGCTGAACATCGGCTGGGATGCTAGCATACCTAATGTCTTCTCCGAGCAGTGGTCCAAATGGCTAGCTAATCTCAATCACATCACTGAGCTTACAGTGGAACGGTGCATCAAGCCAAAGGATTTTGGACCACCTACTTGCCTGCAGTTGCATCACTTTTCCGATGCCAGTGAGTATGGCTACGGAACTGTATCATATCTCAGGATGGAGAATACGAGAAACCATGTCAGTATTGCCTTTATCTTGGGCAAGGCCAGGGTTGCTCCTTTAAAGCGAACAACAATTTCTCGTCTTGAGCTGACTGCTGCTGTCCTGGCTGTCCGGGTGGACAAGATGTTGAAGAGGGAGTTGCAGCTGGATCTATACCCATCAGTATTCTGGACAGATAGCACAACTGTATTAAAGTATATTGGAAACGAGATCAGGAGGTTTCATACGTTTGTGGCTAATAGGGTGGCTGTGATCAGAAATGAAACTGATGTTACACAGTGGAGACACATTGGCACAAGACTTAATCCAGCAGATGAAGCATCTAGGGGTCTAAGTGCTGAAGAATTCCTTGCATGTAAGCGGTGGCTGAAGGGACCAGAATTTCTCTTGAGGGGGGAAGTGGAATGGCCTAAGACCGTCATGGAACAACCTCCGATAGACCTTTCTCACAACTTCCGTATTTGTGACCGGAAATACGCAATTGTCGTGGTAATCTTCTTCCGCTCCATTCATAACAGATAGCGCCGAAGGCAACTAGTGAGAGTTGTTTTGTACCGATCTTTTTTGTTATTCCCAAAAGCAGCCATACCTGTCGTTTTCATTCCTTCCCTCGTCAGTTCCCTGTCGATGAAGTTCGACGGAAATGGATTCAGGCAATCTGACGGGTGTTATTGATCCTGTGATCTTCTGTACTTCTCATGTCACCATTCACTAATAAGCCGTCATTGTTTGTTTATTTTTTATGTTTTATGATTTACGTATTTTTGAAGTAACGTTAGTTCATGTTCAACTGTATTAAGATATTTGTATCCAGCGGAATAAGCACATAAAATATACACCACAATATAAAACAAGATAAATAAGAACACACAACAGTGGGCTACATATAAATTTAAAATATTAATATATACCATTCTGAGTATTTAACAATCTGAGTGTACAAGGAATAAATTAATATTTGTATAATTTTTCTTCATCTTTGATCGTTCTATCAACAGCAGTGCAAAAAATTCAGGATAACTGTTGAATAAAACTGACACTTCTTTCTGGTATTCACATCAAAATGTAGTTTATTGTAAATAATACTCCCTAAATATTAATAGCTTTCCACACACTCCACATTCTTACCTTTAATGAACGTATATTGAGAAGAATGAGCTTCAGTTCTAAAATCAATATCATATCTTTGGTCTTAGATACATCAGCTGCAGACAAGCATCACCACAGCATTTTACAAAGTCATCAACAACTGGACCATGACAAGTTTACATTTTTTCGAAGTTTTGAAGACTCTCTGATCAATTCTCTCCTCCCAGAGTAGGTTTTTCTGATGTGTTAACAGTTGACGGGAACTCCGTTTCCACAACGATTACGTATTTCCGGTTTTTGTGAAAAAGGTCTATTCCTGTGGATGACCCGGAGGTGAAGAGAGACCTACTGGTGAATGTCCTTATCTCCCACCGTCCACTGAATGTAACAAAGGTGTTTTTAAGCTACTTTTCAGATTTTAAGAAGCTGAGAACGTCTGTGGCATGGATGCTCAGATTTAAAGATGTGCTTCTAACCTTGTCCCAAAGGAGGAAGTTTCTGAAAGCCTCCGGAAGCAGTGGCCACGATAATGGAGGCCAAAGAAACGACTTTATGCCGAAATGCAAAGGGAAAAATTGACACTTTGTGGACAGTCACTGACGGTGGGTGACCTTAAGAGGGCAGAAGGTGCCATCATCTGTTTTTCCCAGCAAGAGAGGTTTTTCGATGAGATTACTGTTTTGAAAGATGGAGGACCTGTCAAACGAAATAGCGACATCTACAAGTTGGACCCAGTGTTGGAGGATGGACTGCTGCGTGTGGGAGGAAGGCTTAGTAGGGCTGCTATGCCCGAAGTTGAAAAACATCCTGTCATTCTTTCTAAAGAGCAACATGTGTCCAAACTAATCTTAAAGCATATCCATCAAAGGCTGGGTCACGCAGGTAGAAATCACATGCTGTCTTTTCTTAGGAAGCAATACTGGATTACTCATGCTAATTCTGCTTGCAGGAAGGTCGTCTCTGAGTGTGTAGTTTGTCGCCGCTTCCAAGGAAAGACCAGGGAACAGAAAATGGCTGATCTACCAGTAGAGAGAATTATGCCAGACTTACCTGCTTTCACAAATGTAGGAGTTGACTACTTTGGGCCAGTGGAGTTGAAGAAGGGCCGGGGCAGAGCGAAGCGCTATGGCGTTCTCTTTACCTGCATGGCGAGTAGGGCTGTTCACCTCGAAGTTGCTTATGCTTTAGACACTGACTCATGCATAAATGCCATTCGCCGTTTCATGTGTCGCAGAGGTCAGGTGACACACCTGACATCAGACAATGGCACCAACTTCATCGGAGCTGAGCGGGAGTTAAGGGAAGCCATTGCTGAGTTAGACCACCAGAAGATTCAACATGCCTTACTGCAGAGTGATCTGATCTGGTCCTTTAACCCTCCAGCCGGGTCTCACCATGGAGGGGTTTGGGAGCGTCTTATTCGTCTTGTAAAAAGGGTCCTCTCTTCCACGCTCAGACTCCAAACACTGGATGATGAAGGGTTTCATACCATTCTTTGTGAAGTCGAAGCCATTCTCAATAGTCGTCCCATCACAAAGGCCTCTGATGATGTGAATGACCTTGAAGCACTTACACCCAACCACATCCTACTCTTAAAATCAAAGCCACACCTCCCTCCTGGGCTCTTTTGTAAGGATGACCTGTATCTGAAGAGAAGATGGAGGCAGGTGCAGTTTCTATCCGATCTCTTTTGGAAACGTTGGGTGAGGGAAAATTTACCACTACTCCAGGAGAGACAGAAGTGGATGAGACCAAAAAGAAGCTTCTCCGTTGGAGATATTGTGGTCATAATGGATCCTGTTGCTCCACGAGGATCCTGGCTGATGGGAAAAATTATGCAGACTTACCCTGACAAGAAAGGCTTCGTCCGCTCAGTGCTGTTGAAAACAAAAACGGGTCAGCTGGAACGGCCCGTAACGAAGATCTGCCTTTTGATGGAAGTCGAAGTGTCACAGATGAGCTCCTGACTATGATCCGACCACAGATGTTCTAAGCTCAAGAGAAGATGATTTCACTTAGATTAGCATTGCACAAATGGCTCCTTTAGTTTAAATGGGTAATCTGGGTAATTGTGGTTAAAATAAATATTCACAATTATGGGGCCTGGGTGTAGGAGCCATTTATACCTTCACCTTTTGTGGATAGGTTAATATTGCTATTACTTACTCTATCCACTTGGTGGGAGTGTTGCACTGGGTGTGACATCACTGGGAATTAAGTATATTTACAGCCAGGTGTGGTAATCAGTTAGGTATGGTGTGGATGGTGAGGAACACACGGTTCTTACCGTAGCCGTGAGCACCCACTTTACCAACAGCACGACAGCACTTTAATATTTAGCACTGGGTGAAGTACCATTTTTAATGTAAATTATTCCCTCTTTTGTATCTCAATAATAAACGGGAACACCACCCAAAGAGAGCAAATGTTTGGACCTTTGGATTTTTCAGCTACGCGTTGAGAACACCATGCCATCTATACCAGGCTTATAGGATAGCCTCAACAATAGTGAAATGTGTGTTCAGTGTGTGTATAATTATTATGCATGTTGATATTCATATTTTTTCCAAGCACATTTTATCAATTCCAAACCACATCAATCTTAATAACTACTATTAATTTTGTATTTAATTATGTACAAGTGATACATAATTGTTAAGGAAGGCTGGAAGTGAATAACACCTTGGGAAAGATCCAATACTAGAAATTGCAAAATTAAGGTGTGACCAATGGTCAGCAAAATGTTCATTATTTCAGCAGGGTCATGTTCAAGAAGAAATGACACATTACCTGCAAAACATAGGAATAAAGGTGAAGAATTTGGTGTGAATCCATCAGGAACCCTGTAGTCTCCAGTGCCACCATTTTCCAGAGCTGCAACCTACGTACCTGGAGTCTCCAGAAGTACAAGGTGTCAGGATTATCAGAGACTTTTTTTAAGGTAACAAATCCTGAAATATGACCCACACTTAATAAGTATCACAAGTTGAAACGTTGTGAAACAAGTGAAGACTGTTTTTTACAGGCTTTATAGACAGATAGGTTGGGAGTGATTCTTGAAGGACCAGCACAACATCCTCTCGTAACTCTGTTTTAAGAAGTTATCTTCCAGAAGCTCTCAATAAGTTTTGGGAGTTGATTTTAAGTCCATCTCCTCCATATATCCTTTTGAATGCTTATGTATTTCTTTTATAAAATCAATAATTAAGTACATTAATTGTTACTTAATCATTTATTGACATATATATTTATTCTTTGTGCTTTTGCTTGTGAAATCATATACTTAAATGCATGCTGGTGTACGTAACCAGCTTCTTTTAGGTGCACAAGGCCATTTGTCTCTTTCTCTGGTCAGGAGAAAGGTTTATGGATCCTAAAGGCGTCATGAACACACGTCCAACACATATGATACTTCTCTGTACAGATGGTCAAGCTATATTGAACATTGCTACATTGAACTTTAATTATTGTATTAAAATGTATTCTTTCTATTATATTTCCTTTCTGGGGAGCAAATGTTATCTGTTTTTCTCCCAAACGAGTTAATGTTTTACCATGTTTTGGTACACTTAACTGATAATAAGCAGCTCAGACTCTCTTCAGCCTTGGTGGGAGCTCTTATTTGCTAGTGTCCTATGTGAACGCAGTAACAGTGAAAATAATAGGGAAATAGGGATTTGGTTTGTGTTTGAGTGTTAAAACATAAAGGGGTCATTGAAGCCAATAGTTTAAGGCACCATTTATTTGTTAAAGTCTTACTCCAGTTGTTGTTCTGGACATGTTCTGGACAATCTGTGACCTGGAAGGTCATGACGTGCCTCTGAGTGTCAGATGCATCATCGATGGAGATATGCTTCCGTCTATATGTATATGGAAAATTACTGTGTTTAACTATTTCTTAGCCATTGAGAATCATTCAACGTGTAATTGAATGATGACTTAGCTTAGACCTTGGAAATCGTATAACTGCTGTGATCTTTGTAACTGTGAGGGGGCGGCCTACGACCTCCTGTGTGAGTCTTGAAGCAGACTTCTGCTGATGAAACTGCAAACTATGTTCAGTAAACCTTTCTTTAATTTTTTATAATTCTGACTCCGGGTCTTCATTCTTCATGTCTGGTTCTGGGTCCTTTAACTGTTAACCCCTAACAGTTTGGTGGAGGATGCGCTGGCAATTATTCTCGGTGACACCCCTGGCAAATCAACAAACAAGGTAGTAAGCTTTTGTTAATTGTTAGGGATGTCTGACTGGAAGAGAATTTTGAAGGAGGTCGGGAGAGTCTTCACTCCGATGAGGCGAGTGAAGAAGTTAATTATGCTAAAGGTTTAAAGTCCCCGTGAAATCAAAATTGAACCAATTTACTTTGTTAGCGCATATGACTAGTCTAGTGGTAAACAATTAATCCGTGCAAGTATAAATATATAAAAAAAATGTTTTCCTTGGTAATCTTTAATCAAAATCTGAAAAGTTACTTCCGGTCTGGAACGGTTTCTTTTTCTGATGACGTAGGTTTCACAGTTTGGGTGGGGAAACGCTTAACCACTCCCCTCAAACTGTTAGTTTACTATGAGCGAGAGATGGAGAGGAGGAGCGCTAGAGTAAAACCCTGCCCTCTGTTCAATATTCCGTTTCACTTGGAAATACGTCACAGCACTGGAGAAAAATCGTTTGCGACTTCCGGTTCACGGGGACTTTAAAGTATAAAAGAGAAAAAGTTGCTGATTAAGGTTTAACAAGAGCAGACAGCGCAAGCGAAGCATGCTTTGTGGGGGCCCCACTGGGCCTAGGCATTTGTTGGTGTAGCAACACCCCAGCAAAGTACGTCCCTGGATTGGAAGTCCAGGGCACCGCGAACCACTCTATCTCTTCCATCTCAGATAGGGGTACCCCGAATTTAGTGAATCAGGCAGTTAGGGATACTAACAAAAACAGGGTTGTTTGCCAGGGATGCATCAGGAACGATTTCGGAAAAATAAATAAAAGTTGGGACCCAAATTGGCGTGGACCAGTATATGTAACTGTGCAGTATACTTTGCAGTTTCATCACGCAGAAGCCAAGCTGTGTGTTCAAAGATTGCTGCCTCCATTTCTGCATTAACTTCAGGTGAGTATGAACTATGATTAAGATATGGCAGCAAAAAATTGGATAACTTGATCAGTAATCTGAATAGTCCTAAGACAAATAGTGCGATAGAAGAGAGCAAACTCTGTAAACAGCTGTGCTCTGAAGCCCTCACTTCAAAGAAACTTGCAGAAATTAAGTAAATGGTAGTCAGGGTTTTGAGTTTGATTGGAAATTTAAACAACAAATTGACTGGTTATAAAGAAACTGAAAGATGAAAATGTTTAGCCTCATGTTGCTCATGATCATAACAAAAAGCAAGTAAAAATATAGCTGCGAGCAGCGATTGCGGGCCCAAGCCGGTGGCACCGCAACCCCGGCGCCTTTAGTTACCTAAAGGCACCGGGATGGCGGTAGCGCCAGCTTTGGCCCTTCATCGCTGCTCGCAGCTATATTTATTGATATATTATATATATATATATATAAAGCCGGTGGCACCGCCACCTTGGTGCCTTTAGGGTTATTCTGCATGACGTGCAAAAACGTAACCCCCACTTTGACTGACAAAAAGAAGTGTGCTGAAGAGCTTGCATCAGTGAAGGCTCTGCAAAAGTGCGCATCGAGGGCACATTTCAACCACAAAGTATGCGTGAGCAACCTTCTGAAAGGTCAGGTGTACATCCAGGTCTACATCTGTACTGTGTTTACATTATAGTATTTTAGGCTAGTGACAATGACCCCGAATTTTTGAGATACCCCTACCGGAGGTAGAACTAAACCCAACAATGTTTTTCCTCATCTCCAAGGTCTCCCATATATGAAATGGATTCTTGGCTCAAAATATTTTACTGTTAAGATTGTTAAATTAACAGATATTGTTATACACCCCCAAACCAAAAAAGGACAAAAATATAGCCTGTCCGTATAGGGGTTAAGGCATATAAACTAGTGCAGATCAATCACACAAGCTCTGAGAGCTTTGAAACTTGGCATGTTTGTTGTCAGGAAGTTGCTTTAACTACTAGAAAAGACTGGATGTGAATATCTTGATGTATGGAATAAATAGAGACATATAAACACATACCTAAAATAAGCGGACAAGCACAAATTGAACATCTATGCAGAATGTTTTCATTTACTTTGTGGTTGCTTTGCCAGATATTATCATAGAAACACATATGATGGCTTATTGGAAAGGTGGGGTTGTGCTGAATCCAGCAATACCAAATAAGTAAATTTTTATAGCATGACAAATCAAGAGTTTTCTGTCACTCAATGTATGAGGTGTCCAAAATGAAAGAAAACGGAACACTGACAAAATAGTCTCAAATCCAAATCTCATTATCAGTGGTGAGAAGAATGTTGACAAATTCATTGTTACTGCAAAGTAAGTTACATTAGGTATTAGGTAAGTGCTGATCTATATTGATGATACATTTAATAATGGTACATTTCATAAGGCACAGTATATACTATACAATTTATATGAAACACAGAGTTGAATCAGGTTAACATTAGAATGGAACACTTTTATTAAAATATGTATATCCACTTGAATTTTGTTTTGGTCATGTCATTACTGAATAATGTAAAATAATATTGTTAGCTTTTGTCTGTCCAGACCAGAAGTGGGCAGTAGAATCTACACTGCTTACTTTACTCCATTGGTGTGATCTTTTAATTAGATAAGAATAAGATAGTAGATATATTTGATAAGAGTATTGTGGTCTAGTGAGTTGACTACTGTAGAGCGTAGAGCGAACTACTGCAGTAAGACAAAAATCAGTGAGCAGCAGCAAGTTGCAAATGTTGAGAGTGAGAGATCTGTATAAGGCCATCTAATTCGATCCAATGGCGGTATTCGATTAGAGGTGAAGGTCTCACCCATGTTCCATCTTTTCTCCATAAAGGAAAAGGTTTTTCAATTATATCGGTGCATTATTAAAGCTACGTGAATGTTTGACTATTCCCTTTAACTCTAATGAAAATAAAGTCAAAGTCTGTTAGAATAATCAAATATAACAATTTATTATGTTAGGTAAATGTATAATTACAATTTCATAATCAATTGAAAGATAATATGTGCAAACCATCAAATGTTTCAGAATAAAGAGGAAAATCATTTACCCGACATTATGAAATACATGAACGCTGAGTCTCGGCGACTCAGCATTCACAGGCTGATCTGAGATCCAGAAAAAGGCCCTGGTCTCTCATTACATTTCATTATATAGCCAGACCTCATTTCATATGTAAACATGAGTTTACAGTGGAAAGTTACTGTGTTCACCCCCCAGACTTACTGGGAGCATAAGTTGACCATTTGCTAACAATGGTAATTTGCATTCATGAATTTACACCTTTTGGAAGTAGGACCATGCCTAGACCACATTCATTTGTGTGCCAGTTATTCCTAAACTCTTAAAAACCTTATTACCTTTTGTTTTACTTATTTGGAAATAGAACATTTGTACCAGTCGCACTTGTAGACATTTCAAACAATACTAAACACATGTATAAAACTGTATGATCATTGTTCAAATTAAAGACCATATATAGTCGTATGTGAGTTTGGGTGATCTCTGCAAGAGTGGAGGATGAGGGGAAGAAGTGTGTGTGTGAGAGTTAAAATGTTAATTTGCCAAGGTCCTTCATCTCATAGACCTGTCGTCTATCTCTTCAATCAGTTTCCAGTTTTCCAGTCTTACATCTGCACCAAGAAGGCTGAGTAGCGCTGAATCTGATACAACATAATTTAAAATATGGACAGATTGTTTAATTTGTGGGAAGGCCAGCGCTAGACCAGAAGCTCTGACAGCCATTTCGATTGGTATAGGCACATATACCAGAGACAACGTCCTTCGGGCAGCTTCTGAAAGGCTTGATAAAGATGTGCATCTTCAAATTCTTTCATGCCCAGATCACTTTGCATATGATGCCAGATACCATAAAATGTGCCTTGCACACTACATCTCTGAACGAAATGTAGCAGCTGCCAGACGAAGAAAAGAATCAGAAAAGCAGACCAATGTCTACGGCAAAGCCTTTATAAAGCTCACTGAACACATTGATAAAATAGTATTGTCCAAAGTGAGGACTCTCAACTCTTTGACTGATAGCTATGACTACTGAAGACCATTTCTGAGGAAGGTGTGTCCATAGTTCAACACAATAAATATAGATCCTGGAAACTAAAGGAAAATCAGATACAGCATTACAAAGACAGACTTGTGTTCCACGCCCAGGACAGTCAGATCTGATCTGCTCAGATCAAATATTACACAGGGCTGCAGACATATAGGAAAAGCATGGAGCACGTAAAGCATGACAGTCAATCATATGTCAATCCAATGTAGCAAGTATGTACCCAACATCCTTTATGACTTTGTCAACTGGTGTGTTGATTCACATGCCCACAGAGATTGCCAAACATGATGATGACCCAGCTTCAAAGTACAATCTGTGTGGTATTGCAATCTATTATGAACTCATTGGACAGAGCTGTCACATCCCCAATCACACTGGGACTTGCCATTTTGATACATCATGAGTTTGGTAGTAAGACACTCGTCAATAGGCTCAGTGCAATAGGGCACTGTGTTTCCTTTACAGAGCTTAGACACTTCCTCACATCTGTTGCAGCAGGCCAGATATCAAGGACAGAGAGGGGTGTCTACATCCCAACTGGCCTTACTGGAGTCACTTAACATGGAATTGTTGATGCAGCCATCGACAACTTTGACCAAAATGAAGACACCCTGGGGTGCGTTTCCCGAAAGCATCGTTAGCCAACTATGGTCGCAAGTTCAGTCGTTATAAGCATAGTTCAACGATTCGGTGTTTCCCGAAACCATCGTTCCAATGAACATTTGCAAACAGCATCGCAAAGTTGTGTGGTTTGAACGACAGCTCTCGACCTGTGGTTAGAGGCATCGTTTCTATATTGTGTCACGGGTGACAAAATCGCTTGGCGATCGGAACTCTCCTCAGAGTCGCAAGTTCCCTAGGGGAACGAATTGTGTGCAACACACCACTGCGGTTCCGGGCGTGATGGAATCATGCCCGCACTGATTAGCGCTAATGCACTGCAGGTGCGAGAGAGAGAGAGGAGCGGCACTCACACAGGTTTCCTGTTTGACGAGTCAAGATAAAAGGAGACAGACAGAAGGGAGAAGGAGGCTCAGACGGAGGCTCAGACGGGGGAGACACAGACGGGGGAGGCTCAGACGGGGGAGGCTCAGACGGGGGAAACACAGACGGGGGAAACACAGACGGGGAAGACACAGATGGAGGAGGCTCAGATGGAGGAGGCTCAGATGGAGGACCCACTGACAAGGAAGGGACAGGGGAAAGGGAGAGACGCCCATTTAAGCTTGCTGGATCAGAGTGATTGTTTGTAGGAAGCCTGCTGGTCTGAGCTATCGACTGGATCTGTGCTGGGAAAGGAAAGAGCAAAGATAAGTGAACTGATTTTAACTTATGAACATTTAAACCGCTTGAAGAGGATACAGTGAGTGTGGATCTGACTGTTGGAGGAGCTATGTGTTTCAGAGTGTGTGGAGGAGGAATTGAAAGTGAAACCCCATGTAAAGTGAGCACAACAAACAGAGCGAGGCCTCTGATCAGCCCTACCGTGTGAGTGAATTGCAGTGCTTTTGCCTTATTAATACATATTGATTTTTGCCTGTGGAATTGAAGTGAACACGAGTGTGATGTGTCTTTGCTGAGAAGTAGCCCTATCCATGCTTACACGTTCGTGGAAGGATATTATATCTGCCCCCGTCAGAAGCCCAGAGTGATACAGTGAACTGAAGAGAGAGTACTGTGTACTGTGAATATCCTCACCTGTTCTACTTACTGTTTGAGCCCAGAAGTATACAGCAACGCTGCTAAAGTAATCGTTTAACCCACTGTCGCCCTACTGTGCACTGAGGAGAGAGTACTTTGTACTGTGAAGATCCACACCTGTTCTACTTGCTGTTTGAGCCCAGAAGCATACAGCACCACTGGTAAAGTAACCTTATGACTCACTGTCTCCCTATTGTGAACTGAAGAGAGAGTACTGTGTACTGTGAATATCCTCACCTGTTCTACTTACTGTTTGAGCCCAGAAGTATACAGCAACGCTGATAAAGTAATCGTTTAACCCACTGTCGCCCTACTGTGAACTGAGGAGAGAGTACTTTGTACTGTGAAGATCCCCACCTGTTCTACTTGCTGTTTGAGCCCAGAAGCATACAGCACCACTGGTAAAGTAACCTTATGACTCACTGTCCCCCTATTGTGAACTGAAGAGAGAGTACTGTGTACTGTGACTATCCTCACCTGTTCTACTTACTGTTTGAGCCCAGAAGTATACAGCAACGCTGATAAAGTAATCGTTTAACCCACTGTCGCCCTACTGTGAACTGAAGAGAGAGAGTACCCTGTACTGTGAAGAATCCTTACCTGCCATACTTATTGTATGAGTCTGGAAGTCTGCAGCACCGCTGGGGAAAAAGTAAGCTTTTAACCCACTGCTTCATTACCGTGCACCAACGAGAGTACCCTGTACTGTGAAGAATCCTTACCTGCCATACTTATTGTATGAGTTCGGAAGTCTGCAGCACCGCTGGGGGAAAAGTAAGCTTTTAATCCACTGCTTCATTACCGTGCACCAACGAGAATACCCTGTACTGTGAAGAATCCTTACCTGCCATAGTCTGGAAGTCTGCAGCACCGCTGGGGGAAGAGTAAGCTTTTAATCCACTGCTTCATTACCGTGCACCAACGAGAGTACCCTGTACTGTGAAGAATCCTTACCTGCCATACTTACTGTATGAGTCTGGAAGTCTGCAGCACCACTGGGGGAGAAGTAAGCTGCAACCCCCTGCTCCATTATCATGCATCCATGAGAGTATCTTAAACTGTGAGAAACCCTTGGTTCAATAAAGATTGTTACTCCTTTGAAACTTCTCTCTGTCTCTGTGGTCCTCTGTTGTGTGCCTGTGGTGTCGGCTCCTCACGGTGGTGGCTCGGTTAGAGGGGGGGGTGGTTGGTCACCCGAGCGTTCCTCCCCTCGACCTGTGACAATTGCAACACATTTGGAGGTAATAAATCGTTATCTTGAGCAAAATAAGCAAGCTGACATTCAGTACAACCGGTGCCTTTTATTTAGAATACATACAAATGGAATTTACGTCTTTTAGTTTGTCAAAAGATTTGAAGTAACGTGTTTGAAGAGTGTGCATGTGCGAACGCGCTCCATATATAAGAACGAGCCAAATATTGAGTCTGGTAATAAAGCAAAATAACTGAAAACAATTAGAAATAGTCCTCAAATGACATGTCTGTAATTTATATAAAACAAATCTAGCGTTAATTGGATCTCAAACAGTTTCATTAAAAGTAGTTATTACTCCACCACGTGCGAAACCAACGTGGTTGAACGATACTTTGCGACAGTGGGTTTCGGGAAACAGTCGTAACTAGCTAGTTGATTTTTCCAACGATGCATCGTACTATGGTAGTGAAGCAGCGAACTACGTCGTTGTACGGGAAACGCACCCCTGGATGGGAAGTGTATTGTTGTGTTACAAAGAGTACAAGTCTCCACAGCAGATAAATGCCTAGCACGGGTTCCACAGAGGTCCCTCGCCACATTAAACACATTGGATATGAATGAAGATAAACTTTTCAGGTACATTTTGTCCATTTTTGTTTTTCATTTTAGATCTTTACAGTGACCAGGAGTGACCTGTGACCAGGATGGTGTTACATGCAATATGCCTTGCACAGTCACATTCTCTCCTAATTGTAAAATGTGATGATGCAGATATAGACGAATCCGACGAGCGTACTTGTGTAGGCTGCCATCTTGTGGCGACGCCATTACTGAGCTGTTACACCGGCATAGACATATGCACCGATATGTAAACAAACCTCGGAGATAAGGTGATAACGCACCCTTGATGACAGCTACAGCCAGGCAGACTGGTTGGGTTGATGATGTTAGACATTGGCCTCCAGTCACAGATGAAGGTACAAACGATCTTACAGATTATTTATGAAAATAGCTTGGCAAGCTAGCTAGGCTAACGTTTGCTACCGAGGAAACTAAAAAAAGATCTGTCCATTTGGACACAAAAAAATAAATAAATAAATGAAATCAAATAAACAATTTCATGTTTTTCATTTGTGTCCATTATTTATCTCATTTTTACATTGCAACGGGCATGGGTAAGGTAACGTTACAGCTAGAAAGTATACATAATATCGACCAACTACTGTTTTTAAACCATGGAAAGAGGTCAATATAACAGCAGGAGAACAATTATGTCACATAACGTTACATTCAGCTCAGGAAAGCCATTTAATGACCATAGCATGTAAATTGAATAGAAAAAATAACAAGAGAGGAGATTTTGCTGATCACTATATCACACATTTATTATATTTTTTTACTTATGTCATTAAATAATTGTTATTATACGCGAATGTCCACATCTTGTACTCGCCCAGGAAATCTGTGTAAACCGTACGGCACCAGACAGGGGCAGTCGACCCGGGGTATTCACAATGTTTTCTCTTCAAAATTGAAATTTTACTGCCACCATTAAAACAATTTATAACAGAAACTGTTTACCCACTCGACATTATACAAGGGCTAACGTTGTAACGTTAGTGACAGTCGTAAATCGCGAGCTGTTTATTCCAGTGGACGCAAGTTGCAACTAAAACAATAGAAGGCAATGGCGCAACGCTACCCAGCAACAGCTCAGTAATGGCGCCCGCTTACTTCCGGTAGTTTCGCCGGATTCGTCTATACTAGATGTAGAGATGTACTGGGATGTTTGGATCCATGGATTGTGACACCACAAGCTTGTAGAGAATTGGGAAGGCCATTGCCCTCACAAGACTGAAGACCCATCTTTGTGAATTACATGAAATGACCAAATTTGGATAAGCCTGGATGATGCATTGCCTGTGGAAAGAAGGTATGCTCTCCTCCTGGTATGGCGAAAAGAAAAAGGGGGATGGGCATCCTTGCACCAACTTGGATAAGCTGATGTACACACTAGCATTTACCACAGATTTGTCAGCAGCAAATCTACCCTCAACAGAATGTGCTGAGAGCCTTGTATCAAACCGCAGTGTGGCGTCACAGGCACATGGCCAAACCTCTTCTCTGGAACATGGTTGTAAGAGGATGGAGGCTCAGAGAAGATGGGTGCATTGAACCTGTGATGTTCCAGCGGCACCAGCACCTACAGAAGTTAGAGATTACCCACCTCTACTGTAAAGACAGAAGACAACGATGCCACCAAATTCCAGTGTCTTTCAGTGGGCTTGACCTGCACAGTTTTGCTCTTGCCCTTTCCCAGACAGTCCAAATATGACCCACTTTGTCACTGATGGCAATGTGAATGAGTGACAGTGGTGTGTTGCAGTTGTAACATAATTGGGGGCTGACCTCAGAATGGCTACCAAAAGCAGTTCATGTTCCAAATGGTTGCTGCTAGAAAAAAAACAGCCTGAGAAGAGAGGGCTCATTCCCCCTCAGAGTGTTTGTTATGTTAGATTGCCATTTGTTTGATTTAAGAGAGTAATTTAATTTGTATTGTGTGAAGTTAAGTTATAGTTGTATTAAAAGGCCCATTAAGGTCAAACTGCAATCCTAAATCCTAGTCTCCTGTTTGTGCTATGGTAAGGTGTTATCTTTCGATTTCAATCTTTGTTTCCATAGAACAAGGTGCCATATGAAATGTTTAATTATTAAATGTATCTTATATTTGAATTTCTCAACATTCTTTTCACCACTGATAATGGGCTTTGGACTAAACTATTTCAGTGTTCCATTTTCTTTAATTTTAGACACCTCATCAATTTAGTGACAAAACACCCTGATTTGTCATGCTATATTTACATATTTGGTACTGCTGGATTCAGCACAACCCCACCTTTCCAACAAGCCATCATATGTGTTTCTATGAGAATATCTGGCAAAGCAACCACAAAGTAAATTAAAACATTTTGCATAGATGTTCAATTTGTGCTTGTCCGCTTATTTTAGGTATGTGTCTCTAGGTATGTGGTATGTGTCTTTATATGTCTCTATTTATTCCATACATCAAGATATTCACATCCAGTCTTTTCTAGTAGTTGAAGCAACTTCCTGACAACAAACATGCCAAGTTTCAAAGCTCTCAGAGCTTGTGTGATTTATCTGCACTAGTTTATATGCCTTAACCCCTATACGGACAGGCTATATTTTTGTCCTTTTTTGGTGTTTGGGTGTATAACAATATCTGTTAATTTAACAATCTTAACAGTAAAATATTTTGAGCCAAGAATCCATTTCATATATGGGAGACCTTGGAGATGAGGAAAAACATTGTTGGGTTTAGTTCTACCTCCGGTAGGGGTATCTCAAAAACTAAAGCACTTTTTGACCATTTGTCACTAGCTTATATAGGGATACGCCGATCCGATACTCAGGATCGGTATCGGCTCCGATACTGCCATCTTTACAGTGGTTGACCAGAGCACTGAAATTATTTGTCACTTAAACTACAATCAAATGGATTTTCCCACACATTTCGCGTTAGTCCTCTGCATGTCATTTTATTATTTTCTGCGCAGCTTCAGAAGTGCACGCACGCAGCTTAGAACAAACATGACACACAACACGCACACACACTCAGTCGCGAGAGAGGCGCGATCGAACTCTGTGTGTGTTAGTGTGTGAACAGTGGAAACTCCATTTTGTTCATACAGGAAAATATTCAGACTAATGTCTTGTGGGATCAACAGAATACATGTAACAGCATTATGTAATCAGGAAACAAAAATCCAGTAACTGTAATTTGTTACAGTGAGTTACATTTAAAAAAGTAGCAATCAGATTATAGTTACTTTTTGAAAAAGGAGGGATAGCTTTCAGGATTACAAAGATTTAATTTAAAATTTAGTAAATCTGTATTTTGTAATCTGTATTTTAATCAGGCGTATCTTGATCAATGATTCGTGACACGAGTTACGTGTGCCACCCGCTGGTGACTGCACAAAATAACAGATCTCGACAACAATCTCCTCAGACACAGATTGAATCACTGCTGCTAGAAACGATGCTGCCCATGGGTAAAAATGCATTCGTTTCTTGGAAATTCCGTAATCTCATAATCTCTTCTCAGTCAAACTTAAGGGGATGTTTGCTGCTAACGTAGGGGAACTCCCACTGACAACTGCCCTAGTTCAGTCAGGCAAATTAAGAAAGATCACGGCAATTACTTTCATATTCTTGTACTTGGATTACGTTACTGAATTCTTTTTTTTTTTTTATGAAATAATTTGTAACTGTATCGGAATACATTTTTAAAGTAACCCTCCCAAGCCTGGTCTTGTGTGGACGTCCGTTACTTTCACTTTTTAAGTTAGCGATTTTTAAGGCCCCAATCCTACTGTATTACCTAATGTGTGGATATTGATCCAATAGGCCTACCTAATTTTGAACACAAGAGGGCAGTATAGCACTATGAATGATTTTTTTTTCTCTTTTGACTAAACCATTCTGGCTGTTTTTAAACTTAAACATAATTCTTAAATTTAAAAAAAGAATAAAATGGCTATAGTTCCAATATTGGTATAGTCTTATAGAAAAATAAATGGTGTATAATACAATTTTTAGAAGATATGAGACGTTTCCAGATTCTTTTTTGACATAATCCCTCGCCATAGCAAAACTGTTTGACATATTCGATATCCGTTCACAATTTAGTATCTTTAATGTATTTTCATTATTTTGAAGAAGTTTGGTGGGAATAATTAAAAAACAATTAAGAGGGGGGAATAAAATGTAAAGGCTGGTTTTGCAAAACATTCACATACAGACCAAAATAACCGACTTCCTGTTGGGCTGGCTTAAAGTTGTTTGGGCTAATGATATCTATATGTGTACCGAGTTTAATATTATTACATGCAAGTGTGTTTGATTTATGGACCAAATTTTCAGACCAAGTTTATGGACCAAGTTAATTTAATTAATAAACTAATTATATAAAACTATTGTCAATGCAGTACAATTAAACTGGTTATATGCCTTTACTTATAAAAAATAAAAACTTATTTAAAAAATACCAGGCTTAAGGCATTTATTTTCTTTTATGCAGGCTACACACACAGCAGTGAAATGGTTAAGCCCCCTCCCCCTAAAAACCTACACACACCCAGACAGGCAGAGACACAGAGATGTAGGCTCAGAGAGAGCAAGACCACATTCAAACAAAAATATCTGACTTTCTGTGGGTCCTAGCTAATGAGTGTCAATTAGAAAGTTGTCCGGCTCGAGGAGTACAATATACATACCGATTTGTGTAACTGTAGATAAAACTAACAACCCCACTTTTGTCAAAAGGTGGCACTACTGAGCCCTCACCACGCCCGTTTCTGAAACTTTGCACGTGTCTACTGGCTAATAAATGTGATGTGTCTGTCGAGTTTCATGCAATTTCAAGCTTTCTTAGAGTCTCAAAAGCATCCTAAAAGAATAGTAAAGTTTGATGCGTTGCCACGGCAACAGTTTAAAAGATATCAAGAATCCATTCACAGGTCTTCATCTGCTGTGTATTTACAGTATACAGATGAAGTTTGAAGCAAATCGGGTTAAAATAAGATGGTGATTTCAAAGCATTTTGAAAGTGACACACTTCCTGCTGTCAGTTGGTGGCGCTATAACTTTGACTCACAATAGTCACATCCATGTGATCGGCCTCTTACAGCGAACACACTGGCTGCGTCCGAAATCGCCTACTTCCATACTATATAGTATGCGAAAAACAGTACGCGAGCAGAGTAGTATGTCCGAATTCATAGAATTCGAAAAACAGTAGGCGAAAAGTACCCGGATGGCCTACTACTTCCAGCGAGATTCTGAAGTGCGCATACGATGAACACTTTACTATCCCATGATGCCACGGGAGAGGAGGAGTTGTCGTTATATTTGAAAATGCCGGAAACCGGAGACGCGGGAGTTTTCCACTGTATATGGAGTTTTCAAGTGTAACTACTATATTAAACACTTTTTGTTTATTTGTGGTGAAATTGTGTTTGTTTAACATCATATAAGTAAACGATTTGTTAAACGTTTAAATAATGTAAATCGCGGGTGCAATTTTCTGATTTGGCTGCAAAATGACACTTTTATCTTTGCCATTATTACCGAACTGAACCAGCTAATGCATGTCAGCTAACGTTTGATAACTTCGTTTTCTTTAAACAAAGAGTTTGTTGTTTCGCAGTTTAATGAGATGCTTACACAACTTTATTTTTTTTTATTTTAAAACGATTAGGAAAAACAGGTGGAAATTAGCACTTAAGTGCTACAACCTGCAAATGCATCTCTCCTTTTTAAGGTTAATGTATATTTTGCATTGCCCTTGTTCAAAAATAAAATAAATAAATTAAATTAAATAAAATTTTATTTCTCCTTTACCGGTGTTGTTATTATGAAATACTTGTTGCCTACATAGCAAACTACTGTTAACAAGTGTACCTCAAGTTGTCAATGTAACATTAATAGATTGACCATAGTTCATCACATGTTAAATCCTGTGTTGATTTTGGAGGGGGAAAATGGTAAGATTAAGAATATGTAGGATTCAATGGTAAGTTATTTGTAGTTCTAAACAATTCGACTCAAACTCTAGTCTTACTACATTTCTTTTATACTTAATTTCTGTGCATTTATTGAGTTTTTTCACAGAGGACAGCGTAGAGGGCAAAACCTTAAACAAAAATATAAAGTAAGTTATTTTAATAACACTTTGCTTGAAGGGGTGTGCATAAGACTGACAGTATGAGGATTCAGTAAAGTGTTACCATTCTTTTTTTATTATTTTAATAGTTCACCCCAAAATGAGAATTCTGTCATGGTTGATTCATGCTAATGTTCGGCCCTGTTATGCAATCATTTAACAAATTATGTTTTACAAGCAAATTACAGTTATATCTGAAAAATATATTGTCTTGTCCCGCACCTGTTTTGAATTAACTAATAATTCTCCGTCTCCGCTCGGAGTTTTCCGGAACAAGAGTCTTCCGGGTCCCACACCGGAAATCCCTCCCCTCAGAAACCCGGCCATGATAAAAGGTTCCGCCTGCCTTTTTTGTCACCCCGGTGACATCCCCCCTGCCATTCGGGACTAGTCCCTAGGACCGGGAACTTCAGCCCACTCGCCGTATCGCTGGGGTGGTCTCTCCTCTTCATCGGCCCCCGTGAACCTGTGGCTGCTTCAACTCGCGGTGGCAAACCCTGCCGACTACGCCACTTTTGTCACCGGGGAGTCGGAGAGGCCGGACGCCGGATGACCGGCCGTCCCAACCCCCCCCCCGACACACGTACCACCGCGAGGAGCCAACACCACAGAGGACACAGAGGCCAAGTAAATTAGAGAAAATCACAGAGTCTTTATTGAATAAATTAAGTTAAAACGGCCTCCAGCCAGCTGAAGGAAGGTGAAGTTTCAGCCGTATAGCTGGCTCTTCTCAAAACTCAGGTAGGCAGAGCAGGTGAGGGTTCACAGCTGGACTGGTTCTCTCAAATTCACAGCAGAACAGTTTCTCTTTTCACAGGATTCGGATGGACGGAGAAGAGTACGGAATCCACAGCAAAGCTGGCCCTCTTCTCAGGACCCAGGCCACAGAAGACAGGTGAGGATTCAACAGCATAACTGGTTCTCTCAGATTCACAGCAAAGCTGGCCCTCTTCTCAGGACCCAGGCCAACAGAAGACAGGTGAGGATTCAACAGCATAACTGGTTCTCTCAGATTCACAGCAAAGCTGGCCTTCTTCTCAGGACCCAGGCCGACAGAAGACAGGTGAGGATTCAACAGCATAACTGGTTCTCTCAGATTCCAACAAAGCTGGCCCTCTTCTCGGGACCCAGGCCGACAGAAGACAGGTGAGGATTCAACAGCATAACTGGTTCTCTCCGATTCCAACAAAGCTGGCCCTCTTCTCAGGACCCAGGACCCAGGCCGACAGAAGACAGGTGAGGATTCAACAGCATAACTGGTTCTCTCAGATTCCAACAAAGCTGGCCCTCTTCTCGGGACCCAGGCCGACAGAAGACAGGTGAGGATTCAACAGCATAACTGGTTCTCTCAGATTCAGCAGAACATGGAGGAATAAGGATTCAACAGCAAAGCTGGCTCTCTTCACGGAGCTCAGGGAGACAGAGAGTACATGTGAGAATTCAACAGTGTAACTGGTTCTACTCACAGGATCCAACTGAACATGGAGGAGTAAGGATTCAACATCGAAGCTGGCTCTCTTCACAGGGCTCAGGCAGACAGAGAGTACATGTGAGAATTCAACAGTGTAACTGGTTCTACTCACAGGATCCAACTGAACATGGAGGAGTAAGGATTCAACAGCAAAGCTGGCTGTCTTCACAGGGCTCAGGCAGACAGAGAGTACAGGTGAGAATTCAACAGTGTAACTGGTTCTACTCACAGAGTCCAGATGAACAGGGGGGCGTAAGGATTCGACAGCAACAAAGCTGACTCATGCAGGCAGAGAGTCAAGCTGGCAATTCAACAGCAAACTGAACTTCACAATCCTACGTAGAGATTAAAGAGGAGAAAAGAAGAATTTCATCACTAGATGACTTCCTCCATCCAACGAGATGCGGGCGATATATCCACAGCCAGAACCATTTCCCCGATGTCACTGCATTACACTTCCACTCGTGTTTAACTGTAATTCACACAAATCGGCACACGTGATTTAATGAACAACACTGCAAAGTCTTGACACTCACAAACTAGGGCGTAGACAGGGGACCTGGTCCACTGCACAGCACTACAATCTCTTGGACTTCTTCCAATAAAGCGTGGGACATTCAAACTTCCTCCAAAAAGACAGATTTACACCTCATGAAGTCTCATCACATCCTCCAAACAGATTTCTCGTATCACAGTCCAAACATCAACAGCACTTATCTCTTATCCACCACGGTTCTCCTCTTCTCCTTCTCCTTCCTCTCCCTCCTCCTTTCCTCCTTTCATCCTGTGTTGTCCATCCTCTCCTCCTCTTCCTGCTGTCAGTCCTCCTCTGCTCTCCCCTCTCTTGTGTTGAAGATAAGATATCCTTTTATCCTTCCCAACTGACAACGTGTCCCAATCACGATCGCGATAGTCTTGTCCCGCACCTGTTTTGAATTAACTAATAATTCTCCGTCTCCGCTCGGAGTTTTCCGGAACTAGAGTCTTCCGGGTCCCACACCGGAAATCCCTCCCCTCAGAAACCCGGCCATGATAAAAGGTTCCGCCTGACAAGCAGGCACACCACTTGTGCTATTATTACCATCAATGAATGAATCAATAGAGGGAACAGGTACAGACATGCTTACATATGTATAAATAGTTAGGTAAATAAATGCTACTTACGTTATTTGAGAAACTCCGCAAAAGCTCTCGATGAAGGCATGATCTACGAGCAGCTGAAAAAACGCTGATGAAAACAAAGCAAAACAGCGCGAAAGTGGGCTCTTTAAATTTCCGCTCTGTTATGACAGCGCATGTCACGTGACATTTCCAACATGGCGCATGTAGTACGTCCAGAATTCATTCATACTACCCGTATTCATACTATAAAGAACGTACTTTTTTAACGGTCGCGAAGTACGTTCTTTTTTAAATGTAGTACCTACTCACATAGTACGCGATTTCGGACGCAGCCACTGCTGAAGTTTCATCAAGATCAGTTAGTGTATGCTGAAGTTATGACACACTTCCTGTTTCACGTTTCTCGCCATAGTTTCGTTTCCTCGCCACGGCCAAACCGTTCGAGATATCAAAAATCCCCTCGCAAACTTTCATCCTCAATGTCTTGACTTCACGCTGACTGAATTTCGTCGAATTTGGATCAAAGCTCTAGGAGGAGTATTTCACATTCCATTGCATGCGTTTTACAAACAAACCTCAATAGCCGACTTCCTGTTGGGCTGGGGTAAAAAGTAAGAGTGTGAGGTATAGATGAAACGATGAGCTCGACATGTGTACCGAGTTTCATATTATTACATACAAGCGTCTTTGAGTTATGGACCAAGTGTTTGGACCCCGTTCCAGGGGGCGCTGATGAGCCGCCCTGCCACGCCCGGGTACCAGCTTCAGCCCGGCTCTGATGGCCGCGGGTTCTGACCCGTGTGCAAAGTTTTCGAGCATGTTAAGGGCCCCAAAAATGCCCAAAAGGTAGCAGAAAAATAAAAAGAAGAAGAAATATAGCTGCAAGCAGCGATGGCGGGCCCAAGCCGGTGGCACCGCAACCCCGGTTCCTTTAGTTACCTAAAGGCACCGGGTTGGCAGTGCCGAAGGCTTTGGCCCTTTCATGATTAAATGTTAAAACGGCTTGCCATACTCTGTCATTTCGACTAGTCACAATTATGTTACAGATATCTTAAATGATAATACAAACTATCCAAAATTTAATTACGACTAGACAGAAAGACGTTGTTGATATCTACAATGTTAAATCCGGATAGGCAAACTTAGCTTTTAAATGTTAAAAGGGCTTGCCATACAGGGACGTAGGCTCAGAGAGAGGCTCACCATATTCAAACCAAAATATCTGACTTCCTCTTGGTCCGAACTAATGACTATGTATTAGAAAGTTGTCCGGCTTGAGGAGTACAATGTATATACCGATTTTTGAAACTGTAGGTAAAACTAACAACCCCACTTTTGTCAAAAGGTGGCGCTATTTAGTCCTTGCACCATTCCCGTTTCTGAAACTTTGCACATGTCTACTGGCTAATAAATGTGATGTGTCTGTTGAGTTTCAAGCAATTTCAATTTCAATTTCAATTTGACTGTTGAAAAGAAGTGCGCCGATTAGATACTCAGGATCGGTATCGGCTCTGACACTGCCATCTTTGACGAGGCTGATTCAAATTCTATATTGTGCATATATACTATTCTATGTTAGGCACAAAGGCACAAAAACTTTCTAAAGTACCATAAAGTTTTTGTGTACTGTATTATTAGTGTTCTGAAGCTATTATGTGATATAGAAATTAATATTTAAGTCATTAAATTCAAGAACACAAACTTTTCCCTCTCTGCGCCTGTCAGTCATTCTCCATTCCGCATTCAAACAGCACGTCACATTCGGTTACAGTCAATGATGAAACGATCTTCAAGATGATTGAATGTTAATCCTATTGTACTGGATCTTTAAGATAAAGGTCTAAAAGTCTATATTTTTTTGAATGAAGAAACTTTTTCTTGCTGGACTTTATTGCTGTAACTTAACCGTGTTACTTTCTACCGGGTGTCGGACGCTGTCGGTTAGATCACAACACTAGAGTCAGAGCACTATAACTGTTCTTCACGCACACAGTAACTGAAATTTAAAACCTTCAAAAGAAAAGGCTCAATAAACTATTGCATAGATAGATAATGTATAATACACTGTTCATGAATATGTATTTCCTTTGTGCTTTGAACTTTTCAATACGGACTCACTGCGCTGTAACTTCATGTGGCTTCAAGCACATTATTCTCCGCTCGGGATGCACATAAGTGCTTTGTGCTGCACCGTATTGGAGCCGTAATATCATAATGCAGTGACGTAATGACAGATTATTAATTGCCTTTCAATTATATGTTGCTGCGTCATTAAACATCTGTCCTATGCATTTCAAACATTTATAGCAGCCATGGCTATATTTTTGTATGATTTTTGTTATCTTGTTTTTCATGAATGTATTTTTCAAAAATGAGAGCAATGTGTATTATCTATTATTAATATGGTTTATAATAGCATTTTTGTCATAGATTATGACAAAGTAATCATATGATCCACCAGCGAGGAACCAGCAGAACAGAGTGAACATTCTTTCTGTTTAGTTCAATCCTACTTAATAGGAATTTATTTAAAATGCTCGCTCTACTCCACACCATTAATGTCTTGTGCGGACATCCGTATTTCGACTTTCGGTTTTAAGTAAGCGATTTAAAAGCTCCCAAGTCCCAGCGGAGTCACACGTTGATTAACCGGTGGGAATATACACAATAGGCCTACCTGATATTGAACACAAGAGGGCAGTATAGCACTACGTATGACTCAGATTATTATTTTTTTATGAATTTTACAACAATTCTGGCTGTTTTTGAACGTAAACATAATTCTTAAATGAAAAAAAAGGAACAATTGGGGAAGTTATAATATTTGTATAATTTAATTTAGAAACAAATGATGTATAATTACATTTTTAGAAGATATGAGGCTTTTAGTGTTTACTTTTTTGACATTACTTTAATCTTTTGCCATAGTTGCACATGTCTACTGGCTAATAAATGTGATGTATCTGTTGAGTTTCAAGCAATTTCAAGCATGCTAAGAGTCCCAAAAGCATCAAAAAAGAATGTTAAAGTTTGATTCGTTGCCACGGCAACAGTATCAAAGATATCAAAAATTCATTCACAGGTCTACATCTGCCGTGTATTTACATTATACAGATGAAGTTTGAAGCAAATCGGTTAAAAATAAGAGAGTGGTTTCAAAGCATTTTGAAAGTGACACACTTCCTGCTGCCAGTTGGTGGCGCTATAACTTTGACTCACAATAGTCACATCCATGTGATCGTCCTCTTACAGCGAACACACTGCTGAAGTTTCATCAAGATCAGTTAATGTATGCTGAAGTTATAACACACTTCCTGTTTCACGTTTCTCGCCATGATTTCGTTTCCTCGCCACGGACAAACCGTTCGAGATATCAAAAATATCTATATATCTATATATGTAACGATGAGATCTATATGTGTACCAAGTTTCATATTATTACATGCAAGTGTGTTTGATTTATGGACCAAATTTTTATGGACCAAAGTTAATCTGATTAATAAACTAATTATATAAAACTATTGTCAATGCACTACAATTAAACTAGTTATATGTCTTTACTTATAAAAAATAAAAATAAAAACTTATTTAAAAAATACCAGGCTTGAGAAATGTATTTTCTTTATGCAGGTCATACACACAGCAGTGAAATGGTTAAGCCCCCTCCCCCTGCACACTCTCACACACACAGACAGCCAAAGACACAGAGACACAGAGACATGTAGGCTCAGAGTGACCATATTCAAACAAAAATATCTGAGTTTATGTGGGTCCTAGCTAATAAGTGTAAATTAGAAAGTTGTCCGGCTCGAGGAGTACAATATACATACCTCTAGTTAAAACTAACAACCCCACTTTTGTCAAAAGGTGGCGCTACTGAGCCCTCACCACGCCCGTTTCTGAAACTTTGCACATGTCTACTGGCTAATAAATGTGATGTGTCTGTCGAGTTTCATGCATTTTGAAGCATGCTAAGGGTCTCAAAAGCATCCTAAAAGCATCCTAAAAGAAGGGTAAAGTTTGATGCGTCGCCACGGCAACAGTTTCAAAGATATCAAGAATCCATTCACAGGTCTACATCTGCCGTATGTTTACATTATACATATGAAGTTTGAAGCAAATCGGGTAAAAATAAAAGGGTGATATTAAAGCATTTTGAAAGTGACACACTTCCTGCTGCCAGTTGGTGGCGCTATAACTTTGACTCACAATAGTCACATCCATGTGATCGTCCTCTTACAGCGAACACACTGCTGAAGTTTCATCAAGATCAGTTAATGTATGCTGAAGTTATAACACACTTCCTGTTTCACGTTTCTCGCCATGATTTCGTTTCCTCGCCACGGACAAACCGTTCGAGATATCAAAAATCCCCTCGCAAACTTTCATCCTCAATGTCTTGACTTCACGCTGACCGAGTTTCGTCGAATTTGGATCAAAGCTCTAGGAGGAGTATTTGACATTCCATTGCGAGCGTTTTACAAACAAACCTCAATAGCCGACTTCCTGTTGGGCTGGGGTAAAAAGTAAGAGCGCGAGGTATAGATAAAACGATGAGATCAACATGTGTCCCGAGTTTCATATTATTACATACAAGCGTGTTTGAGTTATGGACCAAGTGTTCAGACCCCGTTCCAGGGGGCGCTGACGAGCCGCCCTACCACGCCCGGGTACCAGCTTCAGCCCGGCTCTGATGGCCGCGGGTTCTGACCCGTGTGCAAAGTTTCAAGAGTTTTCGAGCATGTTAAGGGCCCCAAAAATGCCCAAAAGGTAGCAGAAAAATAATAAAGAAGAAGAATAAATATAGCTGCGAGCAGCGATTGCGGGCCCAAGCCGGTGGCACCGCAACCCCGATGCCTTTAGTTACCTAAAGGCACCGGGATGATGGTACCACCGGCTTTGGCCTTTATCGCTGCTCACAGCTATGTTTATATTTAATATAAAGCTGGTGGCACCGCCACCTTGGTGCCTTTAGGGTTATTCTGTACGACGTGCAAAAACGTAACCCCCGCTTTGACTGTCGAAAAGAAGTGTATTGTAGAGCTTGCATCAATGCGGACTTGATGTGCCGTGCGCTGTAACTCCATGTGGCTTTAAGCGCATCATTCTCCACTCGGGATGCGCATAAGCGTTTTGTGCCACACTGTACTGAGCCTTTCATATCATAATGCAGTGACGCAATGACAGATTATTAATTGCCTTTCTTGCTCTGTTCTATCTATTATATGTTGATAATAGATAGGACAGAGCACTAAAAACCTCAAACAAAGCACTAAAAACTTAAGCTGTTTGCTGTGTAGTCTGAGAATGAGCTGTTTGATTTGCACCCTCTTCCTCTTCACTGTCCTCCATAAAAACCAGCTATTAAGGTCCATGTTGTTCTAGAAAGTTTGTATGTTGCTGCCTCATTTAACATCTCTGTTATACATTTAAAACATATATCAATTTTATAGCAGCCATGGCTATATCTAAAATAATGTATCTTTTTGATTTTTGTTATCTTGTTTTTCATGAATGTATTTTACAACAATACAAAGAACAATGTGTATTTTCCACTAATATAGTTTGTAATGGCTTTTTTTGTCATAGATTATGATCATATATTTTTTGGATTTGTTATTTATCTTTATAATGAAGTTGTCTGTATTAATTAGATTGTGTTTAACACACACAAGAGTGATTTATTAGTTCAACACATAGTTATAGAAATTCTACTTTATCTAAAAAAACCCGCACTTTATATATTTACACACACACACACACACACACACACACATACATAAACACGTGTAAATAACAATGCAAAAAGAAAAATCAAATGTGTTTTTAGTCAGAGTATTATTTTATACAGAAACAAATATTTGTAATTCAGATAAGAATGAAGTTAGTGTTTTAAAATCTTAAGGAAAACAAATATATTGAAATGTAGCACATGAATTTTAAATTCATTCAGCTTCAATTACAAATAAAATTTTACTTTTATTTAAAGCACACTATACATTTAAAAGATGGGGGTGCAAAAAGATGCAAAAAGACAAGGACTTAGAGACAAGGACTTGTAGGAAAAATTGCAGCCAGCCACACACACACACACACACACACACACACACACACACGCACACACACACACACACACACACACACACACACACACACACACATAAACACAGACAACAGCCCTCCCCTCCCCACACAGACACCCACACCCACACACACAAACAGAGAGAGAGAGAGAGAGAGAGTGAATCGCAGGGGAAATAAATCCATTCAAACTACAATATCTGACGTTCTGTTGCTCAGAGCGAATGACTTTAAATTGGAAAGTTGATCGGCTTGACGAGAACAATATATGTGGCAAGTTTTGTAACTGTAGGTAAAATGAGCAAAGTTATAACACACCTTATGTGTCCTTTTTTAGTCATAAAATTCATTTCCTCGCCACGGCCAGACCGTTCGAGATATCAAAAATCCGTCCGGAATTGAGCATCCTCAATGTCTTGACTTTATGCACACCGAGTTTGGTTGTGATTGGTAAACACATGCGTTGTAATTTGATGTATTTCTCCTAGGACAACTATTCAAACAACCCATAATTCCCAACTTCCATTTGAATTGTCGTAAAACTTAGAGCACGAAAGTTGTTTGCCCTGATGTGATCTATAATTGTACCGAGTTTCATATTAATTCATGCAAGTGTGTTTCATTTATGGACAAATGTTCGAATCCCAGTCCAGGGGGCGCTGTCGAGCCGCCCTGCCACGCCCGATGACCAGCTTCAGCCCGGCCCTGATGGCCATAGGTTCTGACCCGTGTGCAAAGTTTCAAGAGTTTTAGAGGATGTTAAGGCCCCCGAAAATGCCAGAGAAGTCGCACACAGCAAATAAAGGGTTAAAATTAACCTGACAGGCGTCCCTCCTCTCACTCACACAGAGAGACACTGAGAGACTGGCAAAATTCTAAGATTTTCTCTACATTCAAACAAAGATATCTGACTTTCTGTGGGTCCTAGCTAATGAGTGTCAATTAGAAAGTTGTCCGGCTCGAGGAGTACAATATACATACCGATTTTTGTAACTCTAGTTAAAACTAACAACCCCACTTTTGTCAAAAGGTGGCGCTACTGAGCCCTCACCACGCCTGTTTCTGAAACTTTGCACGTGTCTACTGGCTAATAAATGTGATGTGTCTGTCGAGTTTTATGCGATTTGAAGCATGCTAAGGGTCTCAAAAGCATCCTAAAAGAATGGTAAAGTTTGATGCATTGCCATGGCAACAGTTTCAAAGATATCAAGAATCCATTCACAGGTCTACATCTGCCGTATGTTTACATTATACAGATGAAGTTTGAAGCAAATCGGGTAAAAATAAAAGGGTGATTTCAAAGCATTTTGAAAGTGACACACTTCCTGCTGCCAGTTGGTGGCGCTATAACTTTGACTCACAATAGTCACATCCATGTGATCGTCCTCTTACAGCGAACACACTGCTGAAGTTTCATCAAGATCAGTTAATGTATGCTGAAGTTATAACACACTTCCTGTTTCACGTTTCTCGCCATGATTTCGTTTCCTCGCCACGGACAAACCGTTCGAGATATCAAAAATCCCCACACAAGCTTTCATCCTCAATGTCTTGACTTCACGCTGACCGAGTTTCGTCGAATTTGGATCAAAGTTCTAGGAGGAGTATTTCAAATACCATTGCGAGCGTTTTACAAACAAACCTCAATAGCCGACTTCCTGTTGGGCTGGGGTAAAAAGTAAGAGCGCGAGGTATAGATGAAACGATGAGATCAACATGTGTACCGAGTTTCATATTATTACATGCAAGCGTGTTTGAGTTATGGACCGAGTGTTCGGACTCCGTTCCAGGGGGCGCTGACGAGCCGCCCTGCCCGGCCCAGGTACCAGCTTCAGCCCGGCTCTGATGGCCGCGGGTTCTGACCCGTGTGCAAAGTTTTAAGAGTTTTCGAGCACGTTAAGGGCCCCAAAAGTGCCTAAAAGGTAGCAAAATAATAATAAGAATAAATAATCCCAAGGAAAACAATAGGGCCTTCGCCCTTTCAGGGCTTGGGCCCTAATAAATAATCCCAAGGAAAACAATAGGGCCTTCGCCCTTTCAGGGCTTGGGCCCTAATAATCCCAAGGAAAACAATAGGGCCTTCGCCCTTTCAGGGCTTGGGCCCTAAATATAGCTGCGAGCAGCGATGGCGGGCCCAAGCCGGTGGCACCGCAACCCCGGTTCCTTTAGTTACCTAAAGGCACCCGGGTGGCGGTGTCGCAGGCTTTGGCCCTTTCATGATTAAATGATTACATGTTAAAACAGCTTGCCATACTCTATCTGTCGTTTCGACCAGTCACAATTACATTACAGATATCTTAATTGATAATACAAACTATTCAAAATGTAATTAAGACTAGTCACTTTTGTCAAAATGTGGCGTGTTGATATCTACAATGTTAATTCCGGATACGCAAACTTAGCTTTAAATGTTAAAAGGGCTTGCCATATAGGGACGTACAGTAGGCTCAGAGAGAGGCTCACCATATTCAAACCAAAATATCTGACTTCCTCTTGATCCAAACTAATGACTATGAATTAGAAAGTTCTCTGGCTTGAGGAGTACAATGCCCCCCCCCCTCTCTCTTTCTCTCTCTCTCTCACACACACGCACTTCGACGCGCGCGCCTCTCTCAAGCCGGAGTGTGCGTGTGTGTGTGTGTGTGTGAACAGAGGAAACAGGAAACATAATCCGTTATTTTGTTCATAAAGGACAACATTCAGACTGCAAACTGTTTACCTATATTTGTGTACACTCGCAATAAAATAACATCCTCTGTCACATACATAATAAATATAGAAAAATAATGACACAAGAGTGCATTATAGCCCTATTTATGATTTTGAGTTTAAACTATCGCCCGAAGTGATTCTGAAAGAATGGTAAAGTTTATGCCACGGCAACAGTATCAAAGATATCAAGAATCCATTCACAGGTCTACATCTGCCGTATGTTTACATTATACAGATGAAGTTTGAAGCAAATCGGGTAAAAATAAAAGGGTGAGTTCAAAGCATTTTGAAAGTGACACACTTTCTGCTGCCAGTTGGTGGCGCTATAACTTTGACTCACAATAGTCACATCCATGTGATCGTCCTCTTACAGCGACCATACTGCTGAAGTTTCATCAAGATCAGTTAATGTATGCAGAAGTTATAACACTCTTCCTGTTTTATGTTTCTCACCTTAATTTTGTTTCCTCGCCACGGCCACACCGTTCGAGGTATCAAAAATCCCCTGGCAATTTTTTATCCTCAATGTCTTGACTTCACGCTGATCGAGTTTTGTGGCATTTCTTTGAATTCTCTAGAGAAGTACTTTAAATTATTCCATTGCATGTTTTTTTTACAAACAACCCTAAATAGCCAACTTCCTGTTGGGCTGGGGTAAAAAGTAAGAGTGTGAAGTATACATGAACCGATGAGATCCATATGTTTACCGAGTTTCATATTATTACATGCAAGTGTGTTTGATTTATGGACCAAATTTTCAGACCAAGTTTATTGATCAAGGTAATCTGATTAATAAACTAATTATATAAAACTATTGTCAATGCACTACAATTAAACTAGTTATATGCCTTTCCCTTTCGTAGTCACTTCGAGTTACGTCAGAAGTGACGGAGATTGGGGAATTTCGCATAGAAAGCCAATCCTCTTCGAGTATTTAAACACGAGCCAATGGCATGCAATGCCTTGGGGCTGCGGAAATTTGCATAGCGTACTCCGCCCTACCCCGTGAGTATAAAAGGAGGAAGTGAACGCAACCGCAGTATGTTTTCGCTTCGGAGCCAAGAGAACCTCTTCACTCCTAAAAGCTGATTCAAGACTCTTCGAGAACGAGCGTCCTCTTCAGAGTTGGTGTGACGGCGGTACCCAGCGAGATTCTGCATTGCCTGCGATCTGAGCAGTGGTCTGCCAGACTTTGCACTTCTCCCTGGTAGCCTCAGCGCTGAAAGAGTGAATTTCTCCTTTCTCATAAAAGTGAAAGAGCTGCACGTGGCACGTCTTTTTAAAGATGGTTCGCCCGTGTCCTTCTGGATGTGGTAGATTTCTGTCATCATCTGATGGTCACGAACGCTGCTTTGTATGCCTGGGCATTCAGCATGCAGCAGCAGCGTTCGTGGATGACTCATGTTCCTTCTGTGGGAGCATGACCATCTCCACACTGAGGTCGAGGCTCAATGATCTCACTAGAGTGAGAGCCCCGGTCCCCCCTACTCGATCGGCTTCCTTCACCCGGCGATCTAACGGTGACGGTGTGGGATAAAGCCCCGATGATTCCTCGGGCCACACCTCCCGCCTCAGTGCTTGAGCCAGCGAGCGCCAGCTCGATTCAGTCGGCTGTCTCTTCGGCGGCGCCGGCTGCTTCTAGCAGCGCTCCAGATGATGATGTGATGTCTATCACTGCATCACTAGGCGGGCTTGAGTCCTCGGGAGAGGAAGATACGGCTGCGTTGCCTCCTTCGGGAGTGCCAGCGTTGCCCGTGTCAGATCCCGAGCTGACGGCCATGCTGTCTCGAGCCGCTGGGAGTATCGGGCTAGAATGGAAACCTCCATCCTGCCCCGCTCTCTCGCGGATGGATAATTGGTATCTGGACAAAGCTGCCGCCGCAAGGCCACGGCCAATTCCAATACCTTTTTTCCCCGAGCTGCATGCGGAGTTATCGCGCTCTTGGGGGGCTCCTTTGTCCACTCGAGACAAGAGACATGCACGAGGGCGGGACTGACACGACGGCATTTAAAGATTTGCGGTCCGCCACTGACCTTGCTCTCCGGGCAACAAAAGTGGCCGCTCGCGCCGTCGGTCAGGTGATGGCCACTTGTTTGGTTCAGGAGCGCCATCTCTGGCTCAACCTGGCAGATACGCGGAGCGCTGAGCGGACTCGTCTGCTCGACGCTCCGCTCTCCCAGGTGGGCCTTTTCGGCGGTGCGGTCGAGGATTTCGCCCAGCAGTTCTCCACCGCCCAGAAGCAGACGGAGGCCATCAAACAAAAACGCCCCCCTGCGGCTCCCCTCCCTCCCGCCCGGCCCCAGCAGCAGCCTTCACCCGGGCCCCGGCGTCGAGGAGGCCGCAGGCCGGCGTCACAGCCCCCTCAGGCCGCTCGCCCCGCTAAACGCCAGGCCAAGCGAAGATCCTGACATGGGCCGCTCAGTGACGATCTCGAGTCTTTCACAGGAGGTGGTAGCAGGCCCCCTCCTTCCCCCGGTGGAGGGCCGGGGGAGAATCTTTTGTTCTCAGCTCCCCGCTGCTCACCCACGGGTGGGCAGCACCCTGAACTGGTTAAAGAAAGACTTGACATCCTCACTGAGCTCACAGACTGGAATGGGTGCGCTCGATGCCCCCGTGCGTCAGCCCACACACTCCTCTCTGTCTCTGAGGGCGCGGAAGGGTGCGTGTGTCGCTCCCGGGCTACGCCAATCCCTTCCCCCTCTATCGCCAGACCCCCGGCAGAACAGACCCCCGTGGAAGGCTCCGCTTTCCCTGGTCCCTTCTGTCGGGGAGCGGGCTTCGACGCATCCGAGCGGGGTAACTCCTGCACGCGTGCCAGTCGACCCGCACCGCTGCCCCTCAGGGGGGACGTCTGTGGTTCACATGACCCCGCTGGCTCACTTCCTGGAAGATTGGCTAGCGCTTCCTGGGCTGTCCTGCTGGGTCATCAGAACAATCAGATTCGGCTACGCGATTCAGTTCGCACGGTCTCCTCCCAGTTTCAGGGGAGTTCGCTCCACGATGGTCGCTGGCAATACCCCGGTCATGAGAGCGGAGATTGCGACCCTGCTGGCGAAGGGTGCAATCGAGACGGTCCCTCCAGCCGAGATGAGGTCCGGGTTTTACAGCCCCTACTTCATTGTCCCCAAAAAGACCGGTGGGTTACGAACGATCCTGGACCTGCGCATTTTGAACCGTTCTCTCCATCGACTACCGTTCAAAATGCTCACGGCCAAACGCATTTTCGAATGCGTTCGGTATCAGGATTGGTTTGCAGCGATCGACCTGAAGGACGCGTACTTCCATGTCTCCATTCTCCCTCGACACAGACCGTTTCTTCGGTTTGCCTTCGAGGGCCAGGCATACCAGTACGCCGTTCTCCCATTCGGGTTAGCTCTGTCCCCTCGCGTCTTCACGAAGATCGTCGAGGCAGCCCTTGTTCCCCTTCGCGAACACGGGGTTCGCATCCTGAATTATCTCGACGACTGGCTGATACTAGCACACTCTCGAGCTCAGGTTTGCGAACACAGAGACCTGGTGCTCCGGCACCTAGCCCGTCTGGGCCTTCGGGTCAACCGGGAAAAGAGCAAACTTTGCCCCGTGCAGAGGATCTCTTTTCTCGGCATGGAGATAGACTCGGTCGCCATGTCCGCGCAGCTCACGAACGAGCGCGCGCACTCACTGCTGGCTTGCCTTCGACAGTTCGAGGGCAAGAGTGCGGTTCCACTGAAACTATTTCAGAGGCTCCTGGGGCATATGGCATCTGCGGCCGCGGCAACGCCGCTCGGTTTGCTTCATATGAGACCGCTTCAGCTGTGGCTTCGCGATCGAGTCCCGAGGTGGGCATGGCATCGCGGTTCGCTCCGAGTTCCAGTGACTCCAGCGTGCCGCCGAACCTTCTTCCCGTGGTCGAACCTCAGCTTTTTACGGGCCGGCGTCCCTATTCAGCGAGTTTCCAGGCATCTCGTTGTCTCCACGGATGCGTCTACCACGGGTTGGGGTGCCATGTGCAATGGGCATGCAGCCGCCGGTTCCTGGACAGGAGCCCAGCGCCTCATGCACATCAATTGCCTCGAGCTGTTGGCAGTACGGCTCGCCCTGCACCGCTTCCGAGCGTTGCTCAAGGGCCAGCATGTGCTTGTCCGCTCAGACAACACTACGGCAGTAGCGTACATCAACCACCAGGGGGGTCTACGCTCGCGCCAGTTGTCGCAGCTTGCCCGCCACCTCTTGATATGGAGTCAGAAGCACCTGAGGTCCCTTCGTGCAGTTTACATTCCTGGAGACCGGAACTGGGCAGCCGACGAGCTGTCCCGGGCCCGTCCCATCTCCGGCGAATGGCGACTCCATCCCCAGTCGGTCCAGCTGATTTGGGACCAGTTCGGGGAGGCACAGATAGACCTGTTCGCCTCTCGGGACTCGTCCCACTGCGCCCAGTTTTATTCTCTGACCCGCGGCACTCTCGGCTCGGATGCGCTGGCGCACAGCTGGCCACGGGGCCCACGCAAGTATGCGTTTCCCCCAGTGAGCCTCCTTGCACGGGTGTTGTGCAAGATCAAGGAGGACGAGGAGCAGGTCTTGCTGGTAGCCCCCTATTGGCCCACCAAGACGTGGTTCTCCGAACTCATGCTCCTCGCGACAGCACCTCCTTGGCCTATTCCTCTGAGAGCGGACCTACTCTCTCAGAGACGGGGCACTCTGTGGCACCCTCATCCCGATCTTTGGAGGCTGCACCTGTGGCTCCTGGACGGGACGAGGCAGGTTTGAGTTCGCTGCCACCTGCGGTGGCGGCAACCATCACTTCCGCAAGAGCGTCGTCCACGAGACACCTTTATGCGTTGAAGTGGAACCTCTTCGTCAATTGGTGTTCTTCTCGCAGAGAAGACCCCCGGAGATGTTCGATCAGTGTTGTGCTTTCCTTCCTGCAAGAAGGGTTGGAGCGCAGGCTGTCGCCCTCCACCCTTAAGGTTTACGTCGCGGCCATTGCCACCTCTCATGAAGCAGTGGAAGGTAGGTCCTTAGGGAAGCACGACCTGGTCATCAGGTTCCTGAGGGGAGCGAGGAGGCTGCATCCGCCTCGTCCTCCCCTCGTACCCTCTTGGGACCTCTCGGTAGTTTTAAGTGCTCTGCAGAGGCATCCCTTTGAGCCTTTGCAATCGGTAGAGTTAAAGTTTCTGTCCATGAAGACAGCACTCCTGGTTGCATTGGCCTCCATCAAGAGGGTGGGGGACCTGCACGCATTCTCCGTTGACGAAGCGTGCCTGGAGTTCGGGCCGGCTTACTCTCACGTGATCCTGAGACCCCGGCCTGGTTATGTGCCCAAGGTTCCCACCACTCCCTTCCGGGACCAGGTGGTGAACCTGCAAGCGCTGCCCCCGGAGGAGGCAGACCCAGCCTTGGCACTGCTCTGTCCGGTACGTGCTCTCCGCACCTATGTCGACAGAACGCAGTGTTTCAGGACCTCAGACCAGCTCTTTGTCTGTCACGGAGGGAGCCAGAAGGGAAGGGCTCTCTCAAAGCAACGGCTGTCCCACTGGATAGTGGATGCCATTGCTTTGTCTTACCAGCAGCAAGGCCTTCCGTGCCCCCTTGGTGTGACGGCCCATTCCACTCGGAGTGTAGCCTCCTCTTGGGCTTTAGCGCACGGCGCCTCGCTAACAGACATCTGCAGAGCTGCAGGCTGGGCGACACCCAACACCTTCGCCAGATTCTATAATCTGCGTATTGAGCCGGTATCCTCTCATGTTCTCGTTTCGGCCAGTTCTGGATCCGCTCAGGTGTCTTCGCTTGCTCGCCACTCCACTCCCCGGACTGGATAAGTGCGATATCTCCTCAGTTCTTCCATTGAAGTTTTGAGTCCTCCAGCACCGACGATGCGGGCACCACTGCTGTTGCGCTGGATGCTGGCTAGGTGCCTCCATGCGCACGGTTCCCCATGGTAACCGTCTCATGTGTATTATCCACTGTAAGCCTCTCTGAGCATGTGTCTTCCCTTGGCAAGCCATCTGCCATCCCTGGAGTTGAAATTAGTAGCCACCTGCGGTTGGTGCTCCAGTGATTCCATATGTGTTCCTATGTGGCCATATGTGTATTCGTAAGTCCTCCCTTCGGTAGGCAGCTGGTAGCATGTCCCCTCCGGGATATGTTTCCCAGTGTACCTTGGTAATCCTGTGTCGAAGTCGGATCCCCCCCAAAAAAAAAAAAAAGAGGTAAGGCTCGGGGGTCCAGACTTTCGCAGGGCACTGGAAGACAGCTTGAAGTTGGCGTGATGGCACAGACCCCCAATCTCCGTCACTTCTGACGTAACTCGAAGTGACTACGAAAGGGAACGTCTCGGTTACGTATGTAACCCTCGTTCCCTGAGTAGGGAACGGAGACGTTACGTCTCCCTGCCACTTCTGCTGTATCGCTGGGTAGATGCCGAGTTCAGTCTTGGCTCCTCAGCGAAGACATACTGCGGTTGCGTTCACTTCCTCCTTTTATACTCACGGAGTAGGGCGGAGTACGCTATGCAAATTTCCGCAGCCCCAAGGCATTGCATGCCATTGGCTCGTGTTTAAATACTCGAAGAGGATTGGCTTTCTATGAGAAATCCCCCAATCTCCGTCACTTCTGACGTAACGTCTCCGTTCCCTACTCAGGGAACGAGGGTTACATACGTAACCGAGACGTTTTTCACCCTTCCTTAATCGATGGGGCTTTTTCTTTGTGGTCTGATTACGGCATCAAGACATTTAGGGACTTGTTTATTGCGGGTACATTTGCATCCTTCCAGCAACTCTCAGAAAATTTCAATTTGCCAAGGCAGCATTTTTTCAGATATCTTCAAGCTCGAAGTTTCATTCGCAGTCTTAGCCCCAACTTCCCGAATCTCCCAGAGGCCTCTCCAATCGATTCTTTTTTAACCCCATTGCCCACCATTAAGGGTTCTATTTCTTATTTATATAACCTCATTTTTTCTTTGCAGCTCACTCCGCAGCATAAAATCAAAACCCAATGGGAGGAGGATCTAGGGGAGGTGTTCTCGGAGGAGCTATGGGATGCCATTTTGCGTCGGGTTCATTCCTCTTCAATTTGCGCTAGACATGGTCTGACCCAGTGCAAAATTCTACATCATACACATCTCACTCGAGTTAGGCTTTCCAAAATCTATGATGATGTCGATCCCATGTGCGTTAGATGTCGTCAGGCTTCAGCTACCCATGCCCATATGTTCTGGTCTTGCCCTTCACTTCATAATTTTTGGACACAGATATTTAACACTATTTCTGTTTGTACAGGGGTTCAATTTAATCCTACAGCATGCACCGCTCTTTTTGGGGTTTTACCTCCTACTTTGCAGCTGCCTAAATATAAAGCGGATTTTGTAGCCTTTATTTCGTTACTGGCTAGACGTTTAATCTTATTGAGGTGGAAGTCTCCCTTGCCGCCTTCTCACTCGTTCTGGATCAGGGACTTTCTTCAGTTCGTGAAGTTGGAGAAAGTTAGGTGCGTGATACAGGGTTCTCATGCAAAGTTTAATAAAACTTGGGGTCCTTTTTTTTACACATGTTGAGGGATTGACTTTTTCGGCTATTCCAGAGTAGCCACCCTGACTGTCTTTTAATTGTGTTTTCTGTAATTTTTTTTATTACTATTATTTTATTTATATTTTATTATTATTATTTTATTATTATTATTTTTTTTTTTTCTCAATGTGATTTAGTAGCATGCTGGGATGTTTTTCTCTCTCTGTAAGCGAGTATATTAAGCTTTTATTTAGCAGTGGGTGATCATTTTGTGTTTTTTTTTGTTTTTTTTTTTTTGTGTGTGTCTTTGTTTTTAAAGGTAAAGCAGAGTTGCTGGCAAGGACATTTGTTAAAATACATAGTAATAGTAATTTGAGTAATGAGGAAACGATACAGAGGGAGAAAACAATAAGAGATAGTGTTGAAGTAATACAGGATGGTGAGGACAATGGAAGTACCATAAATGTGATGTTTACAAAGGGTGAGTTAAATAAAGTGTTAAATAAATCAGGAAAAACAGTGCCAGGGAATGATCAAATAAGTTCCCTTTCGTAGTCACTTCGAGTTATGTCAGAAGTGACAGAGAATGGGGGGGGGGGGGTTTCGCATAGAATGCCAATCCTCTTCGAGTATTTAACAACGAGCCAATGGCATGAAAATGCCTTGGGGCTGCGGAATTTGCATAGCGTATCTCCGCCCCACGCAGTGGGTATAAAAGGAGGAAGTGAATGCAACCGCAGTATGTCTTCGCTGAGGAGCCAAGGCTGAACTCCGGCGTCTACCCAGCGATACAGCAGAAGTGGCAGGGAGACGTAACATCTCCGTTCCCTACTCAGGGAACGAGGGTTACATCCGTAACCGAGACGTTCCCTTTCGTAGTCACTTCGAGTTACGTCAGATCAGAAGTGACGGAGAATGGGGGTCAGTGCCATCACGCCATCTTCAAGCTGTCTTCCAGTGCCCTGCGAAAGCCTGAAAACCCCTGAACCCTTTTTTTTTTTAACAGGGGTCCCACTTTGACACAGGATTACCAAGGTACACTGGGAAACATATCCCGGGAGGGACATGCTACCAGATGCCTACCGAAGGAGGACTTACAAATACACATATGGCCGCATAGGAACGCATATGGAGATCACTGGAGCACCAACCACAGGTGGCTACTAGAATTTAACTCCAGGGGTGGCAGATGGCTTGCCAAGGGAAGACACATGCTCAGAGAGGCTTACAGTGGATAATACACATGAGACAGTTACCATAGGGAACCGTGCACATGGAGGCACCTAGCCAGCATCCAGAGCAACAGCAGTGGTGCCCGCATCATCGGTGCTGGAGGACTCAAGGCTTCAACGGAAGACACTGAGGAAATATCGCACTTATCCAATCCTAGGAGTGGAATGGCGAGCAAGCGAAGACACCTAAGCGGGTCCAGTACTGGCGGAAGCGAGTACGTGAGAGGACACCGGCTCAATTCGCAGATTATAGAATCTTAAGAAGGTGTTTGGTGTCGCCCAGCCTGCAGCTCTGCAAATGTCTGTTAGCGAGGCGCCGTGCGCTAGAGCCCAAGAGGAGACCACACTCCGAGTGGAATGGGCCGTCACACCAAGGGGGCACGGACGGCCTTGCTGCTGGTAAGACAAAGCAATGGCGTCCACTATCCAGTGAGACAGCCGTTGCTTTGAGAGAGCCCTTCCCTTCTGGCTCCCCCCATGACAGACAAAGAGCTGGTCTGAGGTCCTGAAACACCGCGTTCTGTCGACGTAGGTGCGGAGAGCACGTACCGGACAGAGCAGTGCCAAGGCTGGGTCTGACTCCTCCAGGGGCAGCGCTTGGGGTCTCAGGATCACGTGAGAGTAAGCCGGCCCGAACTCCAGGCACGCTTCGTCAACGGAGAATGCGTGCAGGTCCCCCACCCTCTTGATGGAGGCCAATGCAACCAGGAGTGCTGTCTTCATGGACAGAAACTTTAACTCAACCGATTGCAAAGGCTCAAAGGGAGGCCTCTGCAGAGCACTTAGAACTACTGAGAGGTCCCAAGAGGGTACGAGGGGAGGACGAGGCGGATGTAGCCTCCTCGCTCCCCTCAGGAACCTGATGACCAGGTCGTGCTTCCCTAAGGACTTACCTTCTACTGCTTCATGAGAGGCGGCAATGGCCGCGACGTAAACCTTAAGGGTGGAGGGCGATAGCCTGCGCTCCAACCCTTCTTGCAGGAAGGAAAGCACGACACTGATCGAACATCTCCGGGGGTCTTCTCCGCGAGAAGAGCACCAGCTGACGAAGAGGTTCCACTTCAACGCATAAAGGTGTCTCGTGGACGACGCTCTAGCGGAAGTGATGGTTGCCGCCACCGCAGGTGGCAGCGAACTCAAACCTGCCTCGTCCCGTCCAGGAGCCACATGTGCAGTCTCCAGAGATCGGGACGAGGGTGCCACAGAGTGCCCCGTCTCTGAGTGAGTAGATCTTGTCTCAGAGGAATAGGCCAAGGAGGTGCTGTCGCGAGGAGCTTGAGTTCGGAGAACCACGTCTTGGTGGGCCAATAGGGGGCTACCAGCAAGACCTGCTCCTCGTCCTCCTTGATCTTGCACAACACCCGTGCAAGAAGGCTTACTGGGGGAAACGCATACTTGCGTGGGCCCCACGGCCAGCTCTGCGCCAGTGCATCTGTGCCGAGCGTACCCTCGGTCAGGGAATAAAACTGGGCGTGGTGGGATGAGTCCCGGGAGGCGAACAGATCTATCTGTGCCTCCCCAAACTGGTCCCAAATCAGCTGGACCGACTGGGGATGGAGTCGCCATTCGCCGGAGATAGGGCGGACCCGTGACAGCTCGTCGGCTGCCAGGTTCCAGACTCCTGGAATGTATACTGCACGAAGGGACCTCAGGTGCTTCTGACTCCATAACAAGAGGTGGCGGGCGAGCTGCGACAACCGGCGTGAGCGTAGACCTCCCTGGTGGTTGATGTACGCTACTGCAGTCGTGTTGTCTGAACGGACAAGTACGTGTTGACCCCTGAGCAGCGCTCGAAAGCGGTGCAGGGCCAGGCGTACTGCCAGCAGCTCGAGGCAATTGATGTGCATGAGGCGCTGGGGTCCTGTCCAGGAACCCGCGGCTGCATGCCCATTGCACATGGCACCCCATCCCGTGGTAGATGCATCCGTGGAGACAATGAGATGCCTGGAAACTCGCTGAAGAGGGACACCGGCCCGTAAAAAGCTGAGGTTCGACCACGGGAAGAAGGTTCGGCGGCACGCTGGAGTCACTGGAACTCGGAGCGAGCCACGATGCCATGCCCACCTCGGGACTCGATCGCGAAGCCACAGCTGAAGCGGTCTCATATGAAGCAAACCGAGCGGCGTTGCCGCGGCTGCGGATGCCATATGCCCCAGGAGCCTCTGAAACAGTTTCAGTGGAACCGCACTCTTGCCCTCGAACTGTCGAAGACAAGTCAGCAGTGAGTGCGCGCGCTCGCTCGTGAGCTGCGCGGACATGGCGACCGAGTCTATCTCCATGCCGAGAAAAGAGATCCTCTGCACTTTGCTCTTTTCCCGGTTGACCCGAAGGCCCAGACGGGCTAGGTGCCGGAGCACCAGGTCTCTGTGTTCGCAAACCTGTTCTTGAGAGTGTGCCAGTATCAGCCAGTCGTCGAGATAGTTCAGGATGCGAACCCCGTGTTCGCGAAGGGGAACAAGGGCTGCCTCGACGATCTTCGTGAAGACGCGAGGGGACAGAGCCAACCCGAATGGGAGTACTGATATGCCTGGCCCTCGAAAGTAAACCGAAGAAATGGTCTGTGTCGAGGCAAAATGGAGACATGAAAGTACGCGTCCTTTAGGTCGATCGCTGCAAACCAATCCTGAAGCCGAATGCATTCGAAAATGCGTTTGGCTGTGAGCATTTTGAACGGTAGTCGATGGAAAGCACGGTTCAAAATGTGCAGATCCAGGATCGGTCGTAACCCACCGGTCTTCTTGGGGACAATGAAGTAGGGGCTGTAAAACCCGGACCTCATCTCGGCTGGAGGGACCGTCTCAATTGCACCCTTCGCCAGCAGGGTCGCAATCTCCGCTCTCATGACCGGGGCATTGCCACCGACCATCGTGGAGCGAACTCCCCTGAAACGGGGAGGAGACCGTGCGAACTGAATCGCGTAGCCGAATCTGATCGTTCTGATGACCCAGCGGGACAGCCCCGGAAGCTCTAGCCAAGCTTCCAGGAAGTGTACCAGCGGGGTCATACGAACCACAGACGTCCCCCCGGAGGGGCAGCGAGGCGGATCGACCGGCATGCTCGCAGGAGTAACCCTGCCCGGATGCACGGCCAAAGCCCGCTCCCCGCCAGAAGAGACCAGGGAAGGACCAGCGTTCCACGGGGGTCTGTTCTGCCGGGGGTCTGGCGATAGAGGGGGAGGGGAGCGGCGTAGTCGAGGGACGACACACGCTCCCTTCCGCACCCTCAGAGACAGAGAGGAATGAGTGGGCTGACGCACTGGGACGTCGAGCACACTCATTCCTGTCTGTGTGCTCAGTGATGATGTCAAGTCTTTCTTTAACCAACTCAGGGTACTGCCCACCCGTGGGTGAGCAGCGGGGAGCTGAGAACAAAAGATTCTCCCCCGGCCCTCCACCGGGGGAAGGAGGGGGCCTGCTACCGCCTCCTGGGAAAAACTTGACTTAACCACTGAGCAGCCCGTCTCAGGAACGTCGCTTTGCCTGGCGTTTAGCGGGGCGTGCGGCCTGAGGGGGCTGTGACGCCTGCCTGCGGCCTCCTCCGCGCCGCGACCCGGGTGAAGGCTGCTGCTGGGGCCGCGTGGGAGGGAGGGGAGCCGCAGGGGGGCGTCCTCGGCGGCGAGCAGAAGGAGGCATCTGTACCGACGGCTGGGTGGAGGCAGCAGCTGGCCGTCGGGACAGGATATGTTTGACTGCCTCCGTCTGCTTCTGGGCAGTCGAGAACTGCTGGGCAAAGTCCTCGACTGCACCGCCGAAAAGGCCAACCTGGGATAGCGGGGCGTCGAGCAGACGAGTCCGCTCGGCATCCCGTGTATCTGCCAGGTTAAGCCAGAGATGGCGCTCCTGGACCACGCTAGTGGCCATCACCTGACCAACGGAGCGAGCAGCCACCTTCGTTGCCCGGAGAGCAAGGTTTGTGGCCGCTCGCAGTTCGTTAAAGGCCGTTTGGTCAGTCCCCCCCTCGTGCATATCTCTGAGCAGTTTGGCTTGGAAAACCTGCAAAGTGCTGATCGCATGCAGGGCGGAGGCCGCCTGTCCCGCCGCTCTATAGGAACGCGCCGCCATAGCAGACAAGAACCTACAGGCTTTGGATGGGTGCTTAGGAGGACCACGGGAGGAGGCGCTCTGTGGACACAGCTGCATCGCAACAGAGCGCTCCACCGGGGGCATCCCAGTGTACCCACGGGCGGCCCAACCATCGAGGGGAGGAAAGGCGGGGGAGGTTAGATCGCGCTCTCAGGAGGACAAAGGAGCCTTCCAAGTGCACGTCAGCTCCGCATGCAGCTCGGGGAAAAAAGGTATTGGGGTCGGCTGTGGCCTTGCGGCGGCAGCCTTGCCCAAAAACCAAATATCCATCCGTGAGAGATTGGGGCAGGGCAGAGGGTTCCACTCTAACCCGATACTCACGGCGGCCCGAGATAGCATGGCCGTTAACTCGGGATCAGACACGGGCAACGCTGGCACTCCCGAGGGAGGCAACGCAGCCGCATCCTCATCTCCCGAGGAATCAAGCCCGCCTTGTGATGCTGCGATCGACATCGCATCATCCTCTGGCGCGCCGAACGAAACAGACGGTACCTGCGAAGAGGTAGACGGCTGATTCGAACTGGCGCTCGCTGGCTCTACCACTGGAGCGGGGGGTGTGGCCCGAGGAACTAGCGTCGGGGCTTTGTTCCACACCGTCACTGTCAGATCACCCTGGCCGCGAGTCGAAGAGCTTCTCGTGGAAGAAGCAGATCGAGTAGTGGGGACGGGGACTCTCACTTTTGTCAGATCATTGAGTCTAGATCTCAGTGTAGAGATGGTCATATTCCCACAGAAGGAACATGAGTCATCCACGAACGCTGCTGCAGCATGCTGAATGCCCAGGCACACAGAGCAGCGATCGTGACCATCAGAAGATGACATGAATCGACCGCACCCAGAAGAACACAGGCGAGACATCTTTAAAAAGACGTGCCATGTGCAGCTCTTTCAATGAGAGGAGGAAATTCACTCTTTCAGCGCTGAGGCGACCAGGGAGAAGCGCAAAGTCTGGCAGACCACTGCTCAGATCGCAGGCGATGCAGAAACTCGCTGGGTACCGCCGTCACACCAACACTGAAGAGGACGCTCGTCTCGAAGAGTCTTTGGATCAGTGAGAATGGCTTTAGGAGTGAAGAGGTCTCTTGGCTCCGAAAGCGAAAACATACTGCGGTTGCGTTCACTTCCTCCTTTTATACCCACTGCGTGGGGCGGAGATACGCTATGCAAATTCCGCAGCCCCAAGGCATTTTCATGCCATTGGCTCGTTGTTAAATACTCGAAGAGGATTGGCTTTCTATGCGAACCCCCCCCCCCCATTCTCCGTCACTTCTGACGTAACGTCTCCGTTGGGTTACATCCGTAACCGAGACGTTATTGTATGATAAAAAACCTAAATGCTGAGAGTAAAGAAATGTTATTAAAGTTATATAATAAGGTATGGGAAGTAGGTTGTTTGCCAAAGCTGTGGAAAGAATCAATTATTGTTCCTATATGTAAACCAGGTAAGGACCCAAGTTTGGCAGAAAGTTATAGACCTATTGCTTTAACTTCACATGTAGGGGAAATTATGGAAAAAATGATAAATGAAAGATTAAAGTATTATTTGGAGAAAATGGAATTGATAAAGGTTTACCAGAGTGGGTTTAGAAAAGGACTAAGCACAATAGATCCGCGTAATTTGCGGGTGGGACGGGTGGGACATGTCCCATTTTTGCCAGGGTCGATATTGTCCCCACCACTTTTTAAAAGCTCTCCCCGCACGGATAGCTAACAGTAGAAATAAATAAAACATCTCCAACTGGCAGACCATTCATTTCATTCGTTTGTAAAATAAAAGAAGCGATCTAGCCCTGAAAACGTTGTTTTTTAAATCAAGTGATCAAAGTGCTCCTTGCCGCCTGCGATCGGTGGCGCGGTTACAGTGTATCTCGTGGCTCACGCACAGTCTTCACATGCATGCGCGCTTCAATCCGTTTCAGAGACTATTTGTTCGTTCCGGTGCAGAGCATGTGAGCAGAGTGGAGCGGGGAGCGAGCGGGCGGATCTTGGACAGAGCGCAGAGGGGCATTTTTAAAAGGACGGAGCGTCGTCGCCCTATTTCCCGCTCCAATTTCGCTCCGCTCACCTCACAACACGAGTCTGGCAGAGGGCAGAGAGGGTTTTCTCCGCAGCCACCGCATGAGTCTGAATCCTCAGACATTGTCCAAACTTGTGTTCTTGAAGGTGAACTCAAAAGAACTGTAGATAAGGAAAGCAATTCGTTTTCTTTCTTTCTTTCTTTCTTTCTTTCTTTTAAAAGGTTTGACAACATAAGCCATTTAAATTGTAATCCATGTGCACTCTGCACAAAAGTTCAGTTATACGAATTTTGGCCTAATAGTTCATTTAGCATACTTTTAAAACGTTGATGTAGCCTACAGTAGGCCTATAGCCTGTATATTTTATTTATATATAATTAGGCTCATTCGTTTAATTTTACAGCATTTTTTTTTTTTGGTACAATTGATATAAGCATAATTTTATTTTATTTGTGCGCGCTGTGCAAAAGTTTAGCTATAAAAATGTTGGCCTAATAGTAAATTTACTTTTTAAATGTTTATGTAGGCCTTTATTCTTTTTATTTTTTTGCTTATACACTTTTTTATCTTTATTTATATTATTGGGCCCATTTATTCGTTTAATTGTATAGCAGTTTGTGTGTACAATGGAGAGGCTATAAGCCAATTTAAATTTTAATCGTGCGCGTTCCGCAAAAAATCAGTTATCAAAATTCTGGCCTAATAGTTAATTTACTTTTAAAACTTTTATGTATATTTTTGTTTATATAATTTTTATTCATATTATTAGTTCAATTTATTCGTTTAATTTTACAGGACTTTCTGTATAGGCTATTTCCACTGCCACTGGACATGTTGTAAAGTCGGATCTATGTTTTTATTCACGTGTCACGTGATTCATTCATTTACACACATGTCCCACCCACTTTTTAAAACAAAGTTACGCCACTTGATCCAGCTATATGTTTAGAGAATGAAATCTCTCAAATAAAGAAAGTGTATTATCTGTATTTTTGATGTTGAGAAGGCCTACAACATGTTGTGGAAACAAGGACTTATCAAGATTTATCAATTGGGAATAAGAGGGAGAATATATAGTTGGATCAAAAACTTTCTAACGGATAGGTGGATCGCAGTAAGAATAGGGACAGAATTGAGTACAAAGTATTTAGTGGAAAATGGAACTCCTCAAGGGAGTATAGTAAGTCCAGTTTTGTTTTGAATTATGATAAATGAAGTGTTTAGTAAAGTTGATAGATCTATAAGTGTTGCTTTATTTGCAGATGATGGTGTGATGTGGAAAAAGGGAAGGAATATAGATTATATAGTAAGGAAAATGCAAGAGGCAATTGGGAAGGTAGAGAATTGGGGAATGGAATGGGGCTTTAGGTTTTCAGTGGCAAAGACCAAAGTAATCTGTTTTTCTCGAAGGAAAAATCAAGAACAGTTTCAACTTAAACTTTGTAACAAAAATCTAGAGAGAGTGGAATGTTTTAAATATCTCGGGATATGGTTTGATAGAAAACTTATCTGGAAAATACATATTGAGAAAGTTGTTGGGAAATGTAAAAGAATATTGAATGTAATAAGTTGTCTGAGAGGTAGAGAGTGGGGAGCAAGTAGGAACTCTTTGAAAGTAGTTTATATTAGATTAATTAGAGCAGTTATACGTAGATTATGGATGTACAGTTTATCAGTCTGCTTCAAGCACTTTAGTAAAAAAGTTGGATGTAATTCAAAGTCAGGCGTTAAGACTCTGTTGTGGTGCTTTTAAAACAACCCCAGTAGCGGCTTTACAAGTAGAAATGAATGAGATGCCATTGGAGATTAGAAGAAATCAGATTGGAGGTAGATCTGCACTTTTTAGAGTGGAAAAAAGAGAATAGAATTAATAGCAGTCAGGTTAGTAAATACATAGAGGAGAATTATTCTATGTTTATGAAGATATATACAGATGCATCAAAAACAGAAGGTAATAGAGTAGGACCTGCGTTTATTATACCAGAAGTGAATGTTATGTTAAATAAGAGAATAAATGATAAAATGTCAGTGTATACAGGAGAAATGCTGGCCATTCTCTTAGCCCTTGAGTGGGTTGAAAATAGTAGGCCAAGGGAAGTGTTAATTGGGTCAGATTCAACTCAACTCACTCAACTCAGCTTTATTTATATAGCACCACTAAAAACAACAATTGTTGACCAAGGTGCTGTACAACGAACGTCATCAGGATTCCGCACCAAGTACAACATAGATTACAATTACAAACAAAACACTGAACATATCAAACACAGCACACATCAGCTACAGTTATAAGCCAAGGAAAAAAGATATGTTTTGAGTTTAGCTTTAAAATCATGAAGTGAAGAGGCAGATCTAATAGGGACAGGGAGGTTGTTCCAAAGTTTTGGTGCAGCCACGGCAAAAGCTCGATCTCTAGTTTTTAATCTAGACCGCGGAACAGTTAATAGTCTCTGGTTGGATGACCTAAGAGACCTTCCCGAGTTGTGACTGGATAGAAGATCACCATCATCAGCACTTTAAAATCAATTCTGTAACAGATTGGGAGCCAGTGCAGAGATTTCAGAACCGGAGTGATATGATTCCGTTTGCGCACTCCAGTAAGGAGCCTAGCAGCTGCATTCTGTACCATTTGCAAGCGGTTGAGTGGTGCACGGTTAATGTCCAGATACAAGGAATTGCAGTAATTAAGCCTCGTTGAGATAAAGGCATGTATTGCCTTTTCGAAATCTTTGAAAGAGAGAAATGGTTTAACTTTGGCTAGGACTCTGAGATGAAAAAAACTGGTCTTGACTACCATATTAATCTGTTTATCAAATTTAAGGGCTTCATCAAATGTCATGCCCAAATTCTTCACAATTGGTTTAACACATTGAGATAGAGAGCCAAGATTTAAGCAGTGAGAACTTGCGGCTTCTGATGGGTCGAAAACTATAATTTCAGTTTTGTCTTCATTAAGGTGAAGAAAATTTAGGGACATCCATGCCTTTACCTCTGCTAGACAGACAAGCAGAGTATCCAACCCCACGTTGTTAGCTTCCAGGGGCAAATCAATTTGGGTATCATCAGCAAAGCTGTGAAAGGAGACACCATGTTCCCTTTCGTAGATTGGGGGAGATTGGGGGTTTCGCATAGAAAGCCAATCCTCTTCGAGTATTTAAAAACGAGCCAATGGCATGCAATGCCTTGGGGCTGCGGAAATTTGCATAGCGTACTCCGCCCTACTCCGTGAGTATAAAAGGAGGAAGTGAACGCAACCGCAGTATGTTTTCGCTTCGGAGCCAAGAGAACCTCTTCACTCCTGAAAGCCATTCTCACTGTTCAAGACTCTCCGAGACGAGCGTCCTCTTCAGTGTTGGTGTGACGGCGGTACCCAGCGAGATTCTGCATCGCCTGCGATCTGAGCAGTGGTCTGCCAGACCTTGCGCTTCTCCCTGGTCGCTTCAGTGCTGAAAGAGTGAATTTCCTCCTCTCATTGAAAGAGCTGCACGCGCACGTCTTTTTAAAGACGGTTCGCCCGTGTTCTTCTGGGTGTGGTTGATTTCTGTCGTCATCTGATGGTCACGATCGCTGCTTTGTATGCCTGGGCATTTCAGCATGCAGCAGCAGCGTTCGTGGATGACTCATGTTCCTTCTGTGGGAACATGACCATCTCTACACTGAGGTCGAGACTCAATGATCTCACTTGAGTGAGAGTCCCGGTCCCCCCCGCTCGATCGGTTTCCTCCATAGGGGGCCCGTCGACCCGGGGACCTGGTGATTTTACGGTGATGGTGTGGGACAAAGCCCCGACGATTCCTCTGGCCACACCTCCCGCCTCAGTGCGAGAGCCAGCGAGCATTAGTTCGATTCAGTCTGTTGCTTCTTCGGTTACACCGGCTGCTTCGGGCAGCGCTCCAGATGATGATGCGATGTCGATCACAGCATCACTAGGCGGGCTTGACTCCTCGGGAAGTGAGGATGCGGCCACGTTGCCTCCCTCGGGAGCGTCAGCGCCGCCGTGTCTGATCCCGCGATGATGGCCGTGCTATCTCGGGCCTCCGTGAGCATCGGGTGGGGGTGGAACTCCGCCCTATCCCGATCTCTCGCGGCTGAATAATTGGTTTTTGGGTAACGCTGCCGCCTTACGGCCACGGCCAACACCAATTTCCTTTTTTTCCCCGAGTTGCATGCGGAACTGACACGCACTAAAAAAATAAAAAAAATAAAAAAAATAAATAATTTAAAAAAAAAAAAACATGCTTCAGTTCCCCGCCCTTCCTCCCCTCGGCGATGCGGCTGTCTGTGGGTACGCTGGGGCTCCCCCGGTCAACCGGCGGTTGTTCTCAGATGCCCCTCCAAAGCCTATGGGTTCTCGTCGTCTATGGTGGCGCGATTCTGTAGAGCGGCGGGACAGGCAGCCTCCGCCCTGCATATGATGAGCACCTACAAAGCTAGCTGCTCAGGAATGTGCACGAGGAGGTGACGGACCAAGCGAGCTGCGAGCCTGCCGCCTACCTTGCCCTTAAACAGGTCACGGAGGCGGTCGCTCGCTCCCTTGGTCAGGTGATGCCCACCGCTGTGGTCCAGGAGCATCATAATGTTCGGCGGTGCGGTCCAGGACTTTGCCCAGCACTTCTCGACCGCCTAGGAGCAGACGAAGGCGGTTTCTCTGCCCCGACGGCCAGCTGCTGCCTCCAACCAGCCGTCGGCTCATACGCCTCCGCCAGCTCGCCGCCGAGGACGCCCCCCTGCGGCTCCCTTCCCTCCCACGCGGCCCCAGCAGCAGCCTTCAGCCGGTTCGCGTCGCGGAGGAGGCCTCAGGTAAGCGTCCCCCCCCCCTCAGGCCGTGTGCCCCGCTAAACGCCAGGCGAAGCGATGTTCCTGAGGCGGGCCGCTCAGTGATAGTGTCATGGTTTTTCTCAGGAGGCGGTAGCAGGGCCCCTCCTTCCCCGGTGGAGGGCCGGTGGAGAATCTTTTGTTCTGGCTAGCTCCTTGAGCTGGTTGAGGAAAAGCTGACACTGTCATTGAGCACACAGACTGGAATGAGCGCGCACGACGTCCAGTGCGTTGCCCCGTTCATTCCTCTCTGTCTCTGAGGGCGCGGAAGGGTGCGTGTGTCGTCCCCGGGCTACGCCAATCCCTTCCCCCTCTATCGCCAGACCCCCGGCAGCACAGACCCCGTGGAACGCTCTGCCTTCCCTTGTGTCTTTTGTCGGGGAGCGGGCTTCGACGGTGCATCCGGACGGGGTAACTCCTGCACGCATGCCGGTCGACCCGCCTCGCTGCCCCTCCGGGGGGACGTCTGTAGTTCGCATGACCCCGCTGGCTCACTTCCTGGAAGTGATGCTGTCCCGCTGGGTCATCAGAACAATCAGATTCGGCTACGCGATTCAGTTCGCACGGTCTCCTCCCCGTTTCAGGGGAGTTCGCTCCACGATGGTCGGTGGCAATACCCCGGTCATGAGAGCGGAGATTGCGACCCTGCTGGCGAAGGGTGCAATCGAGACGGTCCCTCCAGCCGAGATGAGGTCCGGGTTTTACAACCCCTACTTCATTGTCCCCAAAAAGACCGGTGGGTTACGAACGATCCTGGACCTGCGCATTTTGTACCGTTCAAAATGCTCACAGCCAAACGCATTCTCGAATGCGTTCAGTTTCAGGATTGGTTTGCAGCGATCGACCTGAAGGACGCGTACTTTCATGTCTCCATTTTGCCTCGACACAGACCGTTTCTTCGGTTTGCTTTCGAGGGCCAGGCATATCAGTACACGGTTCCCCCATTCGGGTTAGCTCTGTCCCCTCGCGTCTTCACAAAGATCGTCGAGGCACCCCTTGTTCCCCTTCGCGAGCACGGGGTTCGCTTCCTGAACTATCTCGACGACTGGCTGATACTGGCACACTCTCGAGCTCAGGTTTGCGAACACAGAGACCTGGTGCTCCGGCACCTAGCCCGTCTGGGCCTTCGGGTCAACCGGGAAAAGAGCAAACTTTGCCCCGTGCAGAGGATCCCTTTTCTCGGCATGGAGATAGACTCGGTCGCCATGTCCGCGCAGCTCACGAGCGAGCGCGCGCACTCACGGCTGACTTGTCTTCGACAGTTCGAGGGCAAGAGTGCGGTTCCACTTGAAGATTCACAATCTCATCATTTAATGTTGTTTTTAGTTTTTTTTATTGTTTTTATTAATAATTATAATCATTAGTATTATGCATTTTTTATACTTTTTATATATTATTCATAATCTTTTATAATCTACATTTTTATGAATCAAACTTTTCTGAATACTGTATGTGGAAGACTTTTAGAGTTTGGGGGACTTTGGGGGGAAGTTGAGTGTATTATGTTTCTTTCCATCGAAGTAGAATATACATTTCAATGATTGATGTGAAGCAGATGTTTCTCTGGAACAGCTATATGTTCTGTGTAAGCTCTTTCTTTAGGCAGAGAGAGGGGAAAAATACAGAAGCAACAAGGAAGATCTTTGCTGGTCCATTATCACTCTCTCTCCCTTATGTCTTATATAAATTGGTAAAATAAATAACATATATTGGCAGAATGACTGGTGTCTTTTCATTAAATTAAATAACAAGGGGAAACGAAGATTTTAAATCTACATTTTTGGCGTCACACGAAAAGGATCGCATACCCAGGCATTCGTCTCAATCATTTCAGGTAAGACTTTTTTTCCTTTCTAAAAAGTTTTAAGTCTGCCTGATGATTAGAGACAGTGACTGAAATGCTGAAAAGAACTGTGTTATTTTAAGTACCAGTTGTTTTGCCAATGAATATGGGACATAAGGAAAAATTATATAAAAATTAATCAGATTAAATAATCAAATTGAATTAGGCTTATTTAAGGTTCTCTGAAAAGTAAACCTCAAACAATATTTGAAATGCTGGGATAGAGATGGATCTTTTTTAGAAAAAAGACCATCTAGTCAGAAATTTGGAATTAGCTGTAAAACGGTTAAGCTAGTAAAATTTGCTTGGTTATAACTGCGACGTGGTTGGATAGTGGCGGGACTGTTTAAAAGAAGGCAGAGTAATCCCTAAAACATCCAACACACCGAAGATTCGTTCTCAGAAGGAAACGAGGAAAGTTGTAACACAGGCGATACTTGATTGACCAAAGCGGTTATATGTGGCGGGACTGTTTTAAAAATGATGGCAGAGTAATCCCTAAAACATTGTAACACGCTAGAGTTATACAAGTATAAAAGGCGCCCTTCCCAGCCAACATTTGTATGTGGGGCCCATATGGGTATGAAATGGGCTGAAAAATGGGCCCCATGTAGGATTGTCCGCGGGTTACATAATGGCCCCATGTTAATTGCCCAGATAAATTTCATGTTGGATTGCACTTGGTACTACGCCGGACCCAAGTGGGCAACATGCACAAGACCCATCTCGGTCCCAGCTTTAACCCAGCCGATATTTATATGTGGGGCCCATGTGGGTTTGAAATGGGCTGAAAAATGGGCTTTGATTGGGTTTGTCCGCGGGTTACATAATGGCCCCATGTTAATTGCCCAGATGAATTTCATGTAGGATTGCACTTGGTACTAGGCCGGACCCAAGTGGGCAACATGCACAAGACCCATCTCGGTCCCAGCTTTAACCCAGCCGATATTTATATGTGGGGCCCATGTGGGTTTGAAATGGGCTGAAAAATGGGCTTTGATTGGGATTGTCCGCGGGTTACATAATGGCCCCATGTTAATTGCCCAGATGAATTTCATGTAGGATTGCACTTGGTACTAGGCCGGACCCAAGTGGGCAACATGCACAAGACCCATCTCGGTCCCAGCTTTAACCCAGCCGATATTTATATGTGGGGCCCATGTGGGTTTGAAATGGGCTGAAAAATGGGCTTTGATTGGGATTGTCCGCGGGTTACATAATGGCCCCATGTTAATTGCCCAGATGAATTTCATGTTGGATTGCACTTGGTACTAGGCCGGACCCAAGTGGGCAACATGCACAAGACCCATCTCGGTCCCAGCTTTAACCCAGCCGATATTTATATGTGGGGCCCATGTGGGTTTGAAATGGGCTGAAAAATGGGCTTTGATTGGGATTGTCCGCGGGTTACATAATGGCCCCATGTTAATTGCCCAGATGAATTTCATGTAGGATTGCACTTGGTACTAGGCCGGACCCAAGTGGGCAACATGCACAAGACCCATCTCGGTCCCAGCTTTAACCCAGCCGATATTTATATGTGGGGCCCATGTGGGTTTGAAATGGGCTAAAAAATGGGCTTTGATTGGGATTGTCCACGGGTTACATAATGGCCCTATGTAAATTGCCCAGATGAATTTTATGTAGGATTACACTTGGTACTAGGCCGGACCCAAGTGGGCAACATGCACAAGACCCATCTCGGGCCCAGCTTTAACCCAGCCGACATTTGTATGTGGGTCCCATGTGGCTTTGAAATGAAAAGTGGGCTCTGTATGGGATTGTCCGTGGGTTCCATAATGGTGCCATGTAAATCGCCCAGGTGGGTTTCATGTAGGATCGCACTTATAAACAGGTGGGCCCCAACTGGGCCACATGCACAAGACCTATCTTGGTCCCAGCTTTAGTTTTTTGTGGGTACTACAAGGTTACTATATGGGCTGAAATATGGGCTTTAAGTGGGTTTGTCCATAGGTTCCATGCTGGCCCCAGCAACTTCCAGCAAAAGCTGGAATTCAGGATACAGGATTTCACAGGGCTTTAGGTGGGGCCCAACTAGGAATCATATGCATGTGGCCCAATTAGGGATCATCTGGGCTCCATCTAAATGAGTAGCAACACCACACAAACAAGTTTTAAAGCATTAGAGCACACAGTGATATTGAAATATTTTCAATTTTATTAAAATTACTCATCATCATATTATGCTATATTCTGAAATTCCAGGGACAATATTTAAAGAAGCAGATTTATGTCAGATTAAAGAGTATCTATTTAATACCTATTTGTTAAAATACATATTTTGAACCTGTATTTGACCCAGTCTTTACTGAACATTTGAACAGGATATAAATTGGTGACAGTTAGAAGAAGCAGCAACTATACAGTACATTTATCAGTACAGCTTACACTGCAGACAGTCATTTGCGCATCTAGACACTCTCCTCCTCCATCTCTTGTCCTGGACTATTTTGAGAGTTTCCTCTCAGTTCCTTGCCAGTTGATCTGTGTTGTCTTCTTAAGAGCCTCTGCAAAACATTTTTTTTTTTTTTTTTTTTTTTTTAGGGATTTTGATTTTAGAAAAATCATGTTACTTACACGTCACAATACCTTATGACAGAATAACAATTTCTACTCAGGATAAAAAAAAAACAGCAAAAAAATTATATAGGAATGGTGACGGTTTTGGAATGTCACTGGAAGGGCATTTAGGAAATCAATAAAAAACAGTTTATAAAGTATGCATAATAAGTATAATGATTTATGATTACTTTTAAAGTAAAATTAGGAATGCTCCGATCAATCGGCCAGATATTAGGGTTAGGTTAACTAAGTAAGTAAGTAAAAGTTTATTAGGGGCCAAGCACCGAAGGTGCGGAGGCACCTATTGTATCTGTGCCGGTTCTTATTATTAGGGGCCAAGCACCGAAGGTGCGGAGGCACCTATTGTATCTGTGCCGGTTCTTATTATTATTAGGGGCCAAGCACCGAAGGTGCGGAGGCACCTATTGTATCTGTTCCGGTTCTTATTATTATTATTATTATTATTCTTCTTCCGACTGGGCGTCTATGGCAGCCCATAGACCGGTTTGCGGGAAAGTTGTTTTGATTTGACATTCTGATAGAGGACAGTCCCAACTTTAAATACACCAATTTTGGTGTCTCTAACTCATTCCCTCTAGCGCCACCAACTGTCCAAAGTTTCACTTTTATTATGCTAATAACTTTTGAACCGTAAGGCCTATCAACAAAATTCTTTTTTCCTCTTGTTCCTGAGCTCATGGCGATTCGATCGCACCCTATGACGTCATTTTCCGTCATAAAAAAACGGCCGCCATTTTGAATTTTCTAAAAAACGTACTTTTGCGAACTCGTCCTAGACGGTTTGTCTGATTTTCACCAAAATAGCACCGGATCATCTCCAGGCAGTGCTGACAAAAAGTTATGGAATTCAAGATGATTCGCCTAACGGTTTTCGATAAACGCACAAACTAATTTTACGTAACGCTTGCGAAAACAGACGTAAGGCTGTATCTCCGCAACGCTTCATCCTATTCAGACCAAACTTGGTACATGTAATCACAAGCATGACCTGAGGCTACATGCAGCGTTTCGGCGCAGCGCCACCTAGTGGTCCGGAGATATGAAAAATGGCTATTTTTGCTCATAACTTCTGAACGGTTTCTCCAAAAATCAAAAACTTGGTCTCGTTAGATTCAGGGCATCATGCCAAGTCGACTGATATCCAATTTTCCCAAATCGGCCATTTTGGCTGTCGGCCATTTTGAATTATGTGCTAAAATGCTGTATTTTTTGAACGCATGAACGAATTGTTACGAAACTCGGTATGGGTCATCAGTACGATGCCCTGAAGGAGCCTGAGAAGTTTCGAAACAGCGCCACCTAGTGGTGAATTGTTTTATTCAAACGCTTATAACTTTGGGTGTGGTACACTTATTTTCACGGGAGTCATATTTTTGAGGTCCTGAATCGTTGCCGAGTCCAACGATACCAAATATGTCGGGTTTCGTCTCACGGATGGCGTAGCGTAGCGATTTAGCGGCAAAAAAACACTTGGCGATATCTTCAAAACCGCTGTTCCGATCGAGACGAAACCACCGCCAGAAACACGGAATCATAGCTTGTTAACTAAACGCTAATGCCCAAATGCGAAAATATTGATAGTAAGGGGTAGTAAAATTCAAAAAAAGTCATGTGTCAGTCATTTTTTACGTGTTTTTTCATATAAATGTTTATAACTCGGAAGTGAATTGAGATATTTGCACCAAAATTGACACACATATGTATGGGGTCACTCTGAGGACACATAAAAAAAATTGTGGGACTGAGCCTCTTGGTGGCGCTATAATAGAACAAAACGTGAAATTCCCATTGACTTCAATACAGTTTTGTGAAATACAATGCTACACTAAACAAATGCTTTGGTCTAACATTACGAAACTCAGTGTGTGCCATAAGCAGCATGCCCTGAAGGTACTCAAAAGATTTTGAGACAGCGCCACCTGTTGGTCAAAAGTTATAATTAATTTCTGAGAACGCTAATAACTTTTGAATAAATTTGCCTATTGCAATGAAACTGATCTTAATAGATTCCTTCGGTTATGCCGAAAACATAGATATCAGGTTTTGCATAATCAGCCAAACTTCCTGTCCGCCATCTTTATTTCTTTGAAAAGCCTTCTTTTTCGAACTCCTCCTAGACCATTTGTCCGATTTTCACGAAAATTTAATCGCATCATCTCCAGACCGTGCCGACTAAAAGTTATGAATTGCACGATGATAGACAAAACCGTTTTCGTATACCACAGCATCAAAGTTTAGGCATGCTGCCAAAATTACTATTTAGGCTTTATCTCTGCAATGCCTTCACATTTTGACACCAAACTTTGCATGTGTCATTGTCACCTCACTCTGACCACATCACATCTATTTCGTAACTGCGCCACCTATTGTTCGAAAGTGATAACCCATTAAATCATCTTATAAGTTAATGTTTATGTGATTTTCTTAGCCATTTGCCCAAAGTTCTCTCAAAATGCCCTTAATTGCTCCTTGCTGCAGTTGGTCTGCCACTCCTTGCCATTTTGGCATATGTTGCCGCTTCTTGCGCTTGGCCCCGGTAATGGCTGCTTGCAGCTATATTTATTATTATTATTCTTCTTCCGACTGGGCGTCTATGGCAGCCCATAGACCGGTTTGCGGGAAAGTTGTTTTGGTTTGACATTCTGATAGAGGACAGTCCCAACTTTAAATACACCAATTTTGGTGTCTCTAACTCATTCCCTCTAGCGCCACCAACTGTCCAAAGTTGCACTTTTATTATGCTAATAACTTTTGAACCGTAAGGCCTATCAACAAAATTCTTTTTTCCTCTTGTTCCTGAGCTCATGCCGATTCGATCGCACCCTATGACGTCATTTTCCGTCATAAAAAAATGGCCGCCATTTTGAATTTTCTAAAAAACCTACTTTTGCGAACTCGTCCTAGACCGTTTGTCCGATTTTCACCAAAATCGCACCGGATCATCTCCAGGCAGTGCTGACAAAAAGTTATGGAATTCAAGATGATTCGAATAACCGTTTTCGATAAGCGCGCAAACTAATTTTACAAAACGCTTGCGAAAACAGACGTGAGGCTGTATCTCCGCAACGCTTCATCCTATTCAGACCAAACTTGGTACATGTCATCACAAGCATGACCTGAGGCTACATGCAGCGTTTCGGCGCAGCGCCACCTAGTGGTCCGGAGATATGAAAAATGGCTATTTTTGCTCGTAACTTCTGAACGGTTTCTCCAAAAATCAAAAACTTGGTCTCGTTAGATTCAGGGCGTCATGCCGAGTCGACCGATATCCAATTTTCCCAGATCGGCCATTTTGGCTGTCGGCCATTTTGAATTATGTGCTAAAATGCTGTATTTTTTGAACGCATGAACGAATTGTTACGAAACTCGGTATGGGTCATCAGTACGATGCCCTGAAGGAGCCTGAGAAGTTTCGAAACAGCGCCACCTAGTGGTGAATTTTTTTTTTCAAACGCTTATAACTTTGGGTGTGGTACACTTATTTTCACGGGAGTCATATTTTTGAGGTCCTGAATCGTTGCCGAGTCCAACGATACAAAATATGTCTGGGTTTCGTCTCACGGATGGCGTAGCGTAGCGATTTAGCGCGAAAAAAACACTTGGCGATATCTTCAAAACCGCTGTTCCGATCGAGACGAAACCACCGTCAGAAACACGGAATCATAGCTTGTTAACTATACGCTAATGCCCAAATGCGAAAATATTGATAGTAAGGGGTAGTAAAATTCAAACAAAGTCATGTGTCAGTCATTTTTTACGTGTTTTTTCATATAAATGTTTATAACTCGGAAGCGAATTGAGATATTTTCACCAAAATTGACACACATATGTATGGGGTCACTCTGAGGACACATAAAAAAATTGTGGGACTGAGCCTCTTGGTGGCGCTATAATAGAACAAAACGTGAAATTCCCATTGACTTCAATACAGTTTTGTGAAATACAATGCTATACTAAACAAATGCTTTGGTCTAACATTACGAAACTCAGTGTGTGCCATAAGCAGCATGCCCTGAAGGTACTCAAAAGATTTTGAGACAGCGCCACCTGTTGGTCAAAAGTTATAATTAATTTCTGAGAACGCTAATAACTTTTGAATAAATTTGCCTATTGCAATGAAACTGATCTTAATAGATTCCTTGGGTTATGCTGAAAACATAGATATCAGGTTTTCCATAATCAGACAAACTTCCTGTTCGCCATCTTTATTTCTTTGAAAAACCTTCTTTTTCGAACTCCTCCTAGACCGTTTGTCCGATTTTCACGAAAATTGAATCGTATCATCTCCAGACCGTGCTGACTAAAAGTTATGAATTGCACGATGATAGACAAAACCGTTTTCGTATACCACAGCATCAAAGTTTAGGCATGCTGCCAAAATGACTATTTAGGCTTTATCTCTGCAATGCCTTCACATTTTGACACCAAACTTTGCATGTGTCATTGTCACCTCACTCTGACCACATCCCATCTATTTCGTAACTGCGCCACCTATTGTTCGAAAGTGATAACCCATTAAATCATCTTATAAGTTAATGTTTATGTGATTTTCTTAGCCATTTGCCCAAAGTTCTCTCAAAATGCCATTAATTGCTCCTTGCTGCAGTTGGTCTGCCACTCCTTGCAATTTTGGCATATGTTGCCGCTTCTTGCGCTTGGCCCCGGTAATGGCTGCTTGCAGCTATATTTATTATTATTATTATTCTTCTTCCGACTGGGCGTCTATGGCAGCCCATAGACCGGTTTGCGGGAAAGTTGTTTTGGTTTGACATTCTGATAGAGGACAGTCCCAACTTTAAATACACCAATTTTGGTGTCTCTAACTCATTCCCTCTAGCGCCACCAACTGTCCAAAGTTTCACTTTTATTATGCTAATAACTTTTGAACCGTAAGGCCTATCAACAAAATTCTTTTTTCCTCTTGTTCCTGAGCTCATGGCGATTCGATCGCACCCTATGACGTCATTTTCCGTCATAAAAAAACGGCCGCCATTTTGAATTTTCTAAAAAACGTACTTTTGCGAACTCGTCCTAGACGGTTTGTCTGATTTTCACCAAAATAGCACCGGATCATCTCCAGGCAGTGCTGACAAAAAGTTATGGAATTCAAGATGATTCGAATAACCGTTTTCGATAAGCGCGCAAACTAATTTTACAAAACGCTTGCGAAAACAGACGTGAGGCTGTATCTCCGCAACGCTTCATCCTATTCAGACCAAACTTGGTACATGTCATCACAAGCATGACCTGAGGCTACATGCAGCGTTTCGGCGCAGCGCCACCTAGTGGTCCGGAGATATGAAAAATGGCTATTTTTGCTCATAACTTCTGAACGGTTTCTCCAAAAATCAAAAACTTGGTCTCGTTAGATTCAGGGCATCATGCCAAGTCGACTGATATCCAATTTTCCCAAATCGGCCATTTTGGCTGTCGGCCATTTTGAATTATGTGCTAAAATGCTGTATTTTTTGAACGCATGAACGAATTGTTACGAAACTCGGTATGGGTCATCAGTACGATGCCCTGAAGGAGCCTGAGAAGTTTCGAAACAGCGCCACCTAGTGGTGAATTGTTTTATTCAAACGCTTATAACTTTGGGTGTGGTACACTTATTTTCACGGGAGTCATATTTTTGAGGTCCTGAATCGTTGCCGAGTCCAACGATACCAAATATGTCGGGTTTCGTCTCACGGATGGCGTAGCGTAGCGATTTAGCGGCAAAAAAACACTTGGCGATATCTTCAAAACCGCTGTTCCGATCGAGACGAAACCACCGCCACATACACGGAATCATAGCTTGTTAACTATATGTTAATGCCCAAATGCGTAAATATTGATAGTAAGGGGTAGTAAAATTCAAACAAAGTCATGTGTCAGTCATTTTTTACGTGTTTTTTCATATAAATGTTTATAACTCGGAAGTAAATTGAGATATTTGCACCAAAATTGACACACATATGTATGGGGTCACTCTGAGGACACATAAAAAAAATTGTGGGACTGAGCCTCTTGGTGGCGCTATAATAGAACAAAACGTGAAATTCCCATTGACTTCAATACAGTTTTGTGAAATACAATGCTACACTAAACAAATGCTTTGGTCTAACATTACGAAACTCAGTGTGTGCCATAAGCAGCATGCCCTGAAGGTACTCAAAAGATTTTGAGACAGCGCCACCTGTTGGTCAAAAGTTATAATTAATTTCTGAGAACGCTAATAACTTTTGAATAAATTTGCCTATTGCAATGAAACTGATCTTAATAGATTCCTTCGGTTATGCCGAAAACATAGATATCAGGTTTTGCATAATCAGCCAAACTTCCTGTCCGCCATCTTTATTTCTTTGAAAAGCCTTCTTTTTCGAACTCCTCCTAGACCATTTGTCCGATTTTCACGAAAATTTAATCGCATCATCTCCAGACCGTGCCGACTAAAAGTTATGAATTGCACGATGATAGACAAAACCGTTTTCGTATACCACAGCATCAAAGTTTAGGCATGCTGCCAAAATTACTATTTAGGCTTTATCTCTGCAATGCCTTCACATTTTGACACCAAACTTTGCATGTGTCATTGTCACCTCCCTCTGACCACATCACATCTATTTCGTAACTGCGCCACCTATTGTTCGAAAGTGATAACCCATTAAATCATCTTATAAGTTAATGTTTATGTGATTTTTTTAGCCATTTGCCCAAAGTTCTCTCAAAATGCCCTTAATTGCTCCTTACTGCAGTTGGTCTGCCACTCCTTGCCATTTTGGCATATGTTGCCGCTTCTTGCGCTTGGCCCCGGTAATGGCTGCTTGCAGCTATATTTTATATAGCACCTTTCACAGGTACAAGGCAACAAAGTGCCTTACAACAAAAACATTAATATCATAAAATACACACAATAAAAGCATAGACAGTACATGACCATATCATGTAACACAGGTACCTAATTAAAAGCCTGAACAAATAAATAAGACTTTAGTCTGCATTTGAAGGCATCAACAGAGTCAAAAGAGCGCATATACAGTGGGAGGGGGTTATTAAACGCCTTCTGAAGCAAAGCCATGAGTTTGTGTAAGAAAAATATTCGGTAACGCTTTAGATTACAGCCCGGAATGTACTATGTAATTAAGAGGAATTTACAGTGTAACTTTCTGCAATTATAGTGTACCTATAAAGGACTTGCATGTAAGTATATGGGTAAAGTTTTGGGAATAATGGGGTAACAACCAGGAGAATTAAAAATATATATTAATACTGTAAGTATTATAGAAATAAGGGTTACTTATTCTACTATTATGATACAACAGTCTTACATTTGGGAGCAATTTAGCGAGTACATACACTGCAAACCTTTTTGTAAAAATTGTGTATCAATACTGTATAGGCTTTTTTTAAAGGACAGGGTACATATATAGGCATTTATACAATTCTTTAATATTTTTAAAAAAAATTATAGCAAAAGTGCAGATGTTTGAGTTTTGGCTAACATGTTTCAAGGCAAGAAAAGCTAAGACTATTGCAATTTTTTTTAAATACTGGGACATATATTTTGTTTGATGTGGTTACAGGGTAAGTGGTGCTTGTATAATAAATAAAGGTTTCCAAGTCAGTGATATAAAACTGTGTATGTATTTTTATTGTACTTACCCTGTAACTACATGGAACAAGGGGGTAACAAGCACCACCACATGAAACAAGTGTATCTTTCCCCAATATTTAAGCAAAAGTTGCAATAGTTTTTGTTTCAGTGCACTTATGTAAAAAAGATGACTTTATAAATGCATATGTACCCTGTAATTTTTTTTAAAAGCCTGTAATTTTAGAGTAGGTATTGGTTCACCTTTATTTCAAAAAGGTACGCAGTGTACAATTTTCTGGTGAAATTGCTCCCAAATGTAAGATTGTTATCACAATAGTAGGATAAACACCCTTTAGTCCTTTAATACTTACAGTATAAATAATTGTTTAATTCTCCTGGTTGTTACCTCCTTATTCCCCAAACTTAATATATTGTTCCTTTATACTTATATTGTAAGTATGTTATAGGTACACTATAATTACCAAAGGTTACGCTGTTAAATCGCTTTAATTACGCAGTACTTTCCAGGCTGTAATCTAAAGCATTATCAAATATTCATATTTAAAACTTTATTAAATAAAATAACCTTCCGGCCAAGCGAACATACAGATTGCACTTAAGTGTAAAGTGCAACTTATGTGGTTTTAAGTTGATATTTACTCTACACCATTATGCACTACGCTACTTCTGACGTCACAAATTGACCTATGGCTAAGCCATTCAGTCAAACACGATGACCAGTGCGCACCTAACCTAATACACTCGGACATTCTCTGCTTCCACGTCCATTGAAATGCATTGCAGTTAGTCAGTTTTCATTAGGTTTTTTTGTCATTTTAAGTTTAAAATGGTCAAACGGTGTGCATGGGGTACATACAACTCCGACACTAGGTTCCCGAGAGACTGGGCGACGGTGTGTATTTCTTTACCAATTCTCAACAGAGACAAGTGTCTGCTCTGGATTAAGTTATGCGATTAAGTCATGCGCCGCGGTAGACCACAACAACAACTAAAGTTAGCCTTCTAGTTGCTTTGTACATCATGTCACTTAGCTTAATTAGCGTATCTGTAAATAACCGAGATAACAAATGTTAACAATGTTGTGCTGAATGATTCATGTAAATACTGTAGCACCAAACGGTGATGGCAACGATATGCGGTATATCACGTTTACATTGTGACCTGTAAATTACATTTTTGCCTGGAGCTGAAGCTTTTCATCGACCTTCTCAACAATAAAATTATTAATATAACCCTCCAATGCATAGTTAAGGCCCTTAAGGTGACTTTGAGATGATATATAATATTTTTGTCTCCAAAAATCACCAATTGCCTCCTGTAAAATGTCTGCCATAGCGCCTGTCCCCGAATGTTGACTGTTTGTCCAAGTGAGTGGAGGGGGCGTGGGTTAGCCACAGGTCAATTGCATAAGTTTGCAAGTAGGCTGCTTATGGCCATTTAGTTGGAAGCTAGTTGTTTTACTTTAAAAAGTTTGAATATGGATATTTTTCAAACAAAATTTTTGCTTCAGAAGGCCTTTATTAACCCCCCTGGAGCCGTGTGGAGTTTATGATGGATGGATGCACTTTTTTGAGCTTTTTTAAACTAATAGTTGCAATCCACTGCCATTACGAAACTTGGAAGCGTCAGGGTGTTTATTAATAAAATTCTGATTGTATTTGTCTGAAAGAAGAACGTGGGCTAATATACACCAAAGGATGGCTTGAGGGTGAGTAAATCATGGGCTAAATACTCTAATTAAATTATGTAAAATCTAATTTTGAAAAATTTATTAAATTAAGTACAATCAAAACACCTCAACAAGGTTAATAAATCCATACCGGAAGTGACAGTACAATGTAGTAGATAAAGAGCAATCCTCCACCAAATTGCCAGTACTCATCTGGATCCTTGGTCAATCTGGGATGGGGTGGGGTGATGCGTCCTTAACAATATTAAAACAAAACGTATCAATATCGTACCAACATTTGCCATTATAAAACATTCAGAGAACATGAAAAATAGCCCAATAGCTCCCCGGTCTCCACTGTGTGTGTTTAATACTCACTGCTGTGTGTGTGTGTGTGTGTGTGTGCACTTGAATGGATGAAATGAAGAGCACAAATTCCGAGTTTGGGGACACATGTCACATCACATCAATTAAAGCTTTAAAAAAAAAATTGCTACTCCAAAATCAAACAAACCATCAAACAATTTTACCTGTAGCCACATTTATCCTGTTATGACACGTCTGAGGGTCTTTCCCTTGATGTTCTTCCGTGAACTAAATAAAGGGCTCATGATGGTGACATGTTCTCCTTTCTTTGTCACTTTAGAGGAAGAAAGACATAAAGATAATTAGTTACTCAGATTTGTCACTGGTAGAGGATATGACTTTTGATGATGAGTATAATACTTTTGACAACATAATATATTAATCCCAATGTAAGGTTTAGAAGCAATGGTTAAAACTGACTTACATAATGAAGTTGATAATCATGCCGTGGTGGATTTGTCTCTGTTGGGTGCCTGCTCTCCCCCAAAAATCTTCTTCCAGTGCTTGATATATAAAAATAATAAAAAAATAAACAAATCTCTTATCATTAGCAGTTATCAGTTTTTTAAGAGGTGATGTCAAAATATTTAGAAACGGGCATCTACTAAAATATAAGAGATTTAACGTTAGACCAATAACATTTCTCAACTCTTCTGTAGATTCCAGTGTTTCAGAGAGTAAATGACCGTTTTATCAGTCAAATCATATTTATATAGCGCTTTTCACAATATATCAGTCACTTTACTCATTTGGATTCTACTTCCCTAGTAAATAAATAAATAACTTCTACCAGAATATATTAGAACACATTTCATACTACTGTAATTATACTTCAATTTCATTAACATAATGACACATCACCTAAAAAGACTTTATTACACAATGAACATTTTATATATATATACATATATATATATATTACGACAAAAAATAAAGTAATAACGTTACCACTATTAAGTGTACCAAAAGTATATTTGCAATAGTTCCACTTTAGCACAATCAAATACACTTACTCAGAAGCACTAACGTTGCTTTCAGATAAATATGGTTAGCTACCCGTTATGTTAACGTTACAAACACAACTGCAGGTAACTTAGTAGCCTACGTCCGTTATCCGTTTATAAAACTCTCGTATGTAACGTTAACGTTAAGTTACACAGAACATTTCTGGGTAGTTAATGAACTCCATTCACATACGTTTTGTTTATCTGCATATTCAACCATGAACTATAACACTCTCATCCACTTATTTGAATGTAATACCTAAACGTTTATATTAGTGGATCTCAGTTTTTCTAAAATGATAGTGGAGACAGAAAAATGTTCTCTTACCTGATCGCCAATATTGCAGGATCTCACGCATCCAGTCTGAGCGTCTTCTGTGTGTTCACATCTTCTGTTCTCCTTCGTTTAGGCTACATGTCACATCGCAAATTATTTCAAAATAATAATTGAAAGACCGAGTAATCTTGCTGAGCAGCCGTCGTCATCAACTCAAATGTATTTGATTTTTCAAACTTGACCAGTAAAAAGGCGCGCACAGTTGTCATTGGCCAGTTACATAGATGACAGTCAGATTAACCAATCATGATCAAACAAGCTGAAACAACCGAAGTTACGACGTCACTCTGTAGGCCAAAACGCAGAAGTGAATTTGCATTTTAGCATTACAGTTCCCTCGCTCTAAAGCCTATGGGTTTTTTGAATGGGTTTTTGCTAAATCTCCTGAAATAAGGTCTCTGGTGAACAGAGCCTCACGTATTTTCACGTTTTGATCTATGACATAGAACACACAATTATAACCTGCGTGTGTTTTTTTTTTAAACTTTATTGTGTCTGATTGTGTTTTTTTTAAATCTTTATATATGCTTCAAAATGTATATAAATTTTGGATTAACTTGTAAAGATTATCTTGCTAGACAGAACGTGTACAACCCTCTGTTAAACACAGATCTTATTTTTTGCGATTTTCCAAAAGTCTATGGGGAAAATGCATTGCTTTTTTACCGAGGGAACCCATGCGCCGCTAGCTTCCGGGTTGTCCTACAAAGTGACGTCATCACTTCGGCACTCTATTGTTTCAGTGGTAATGATTGGGGGGGCCAAGATGGCGCGGTGTTAGGTGGACACGTTGTTGAACGTCTCGTCAGGAAATTTTGAAATAGGACGATTATAGCCATTACTATAATTTGACAGTTACTATTTATGAACGAGTAAGTAATTACCTTCTTCATTTTAACCTCCTTGCCTCAATTCATCTATGGGAAAAAAGAAAAATAGGCAAACTTCGAACGTGACAGCACGCGGGCCCATGTCAACTACAGAGCCGAATCAGCCGATTCAATTTGCTGAAGGGAGCGATAGCGTCGTTTCCTCTGTGGATGTGATTTCATCGGATATTGTTGCTGATGAACACAACTGGTTCGATTCGCGCCCAGATTTGAATGATCTTCTTGCTACTCCTCTGCCTGATACTCCCTTAAAACCTCCAACAAAAAAGACAAAACGGGTAAGCATGGAATGTGACGACTCATCAGCAGAAATTCTGGCGGCCATCCGTGAGCTTTCTGGCAAATATGAGGAGATGTTACAGAAAATTTCTGCCATTGACACAAGGACTGAATCTACGGCTAAGCGGATTGAGGCAATGTCGTCAGTTGTGACTCAACTTGTTGCTGAGGTTGCAACGCACAAGGAATCTCTGAAAGTTGTGGCAACGGAGATTCATGAGCTTCAAAAGATGAATAAAACCATGAAGGAAGAGGTGGGTGAATGTAAGCGTTACAGCTGGAGATGGACTTTAAAGTTACATGGCGTGAGAGAAAAGGATGGTGAGGATGTCCGGAAACTTGCAATCGATGTCCTTAGCAACACTGTAAAAAATGCCTGTGAAATCTACAGTTATTTACTGTAGATGTCACAGTAACAATACTGTAAAAGATTTTTACAGTAGAATATTGTAAAGTTTACAGTAAGACCTTAAAAATCACAGTAGTTCAAGCATTACAGTGGAAATCACAGTAGTCAAAGCATTACTGTAAAAAATCACAATACAGCCACTAAAGTACTGTAAATAGTAAAGTAAACTACTGTAATTTTCCTTTTTTTTATCATATATATATATATATATATATATATATATATATAAAGAATTTAAATATCTTTTGTTTGTTTGTATTTGTGACTGTAAATGGGTGTTAACAGGGCATAAACATATTTAATCCTTATCTTAAACTTCTCCAAAGTCTCCCCTAACAATATAGGCTTCATAAATGCATAATTTTTTGAGATATCATATCATCCTCTGATTTGAAATGAAGCATGACCATTGGTTATAAGTTGCAATAGTATTCACACTTTTCTATTAATATTAACATATTCATTTAATAAATATATTCTTAATGTTGGTTGTTTTTATCTTTTAGCTTAACGTTATATACTTCAATATTAATAACATTTGATTAATCATGAGTTTTGAATTTGAGCCAAAACTCTCAAGCTTTCTAAGTATGTTTTGATTAATGTATCTATTCAGAATGAAGAAACCTTTTTATTATGTGTAGGTTATGTCATGTGCATTACTTTCCAAAATTGGGGCTGCCTGGTTAACTCATAAATACGTAACATGGGATTTTTATTTTACAAAAATCAGTGTTATATGTATATATATTTTTTTTCGAAAGCAGGAGAGATAAATGTGCAAGTTTCCAGAGCTGTTTCTGAGCTGCAAGGCGAAATCAAAACGCCGTCAGAGTGGGCGGGGTTTAGGCAGTCAAAGCTAGAGTCTGTTAGAAAAAAGCGCGAAAGAAGCATTTGAATTTCTGTTTCGTCGTCAGTGACAGAAAAGCTAAGTTAATAGTCGAATTTACGTTTTCGTAACAGTCTTTAACGTTAAGCTCCGTTAATAAGTCTAGTATTATTCAAATGTGCGTTTCTTTATACACGGCTTTGTCTTGTGGTTGTAAAGTTATTTATTTTGTTTTCGTCTTTGTGTTGATTTCTTTCACTTTTTGCCTGAGAGGAATTCAGCGAAAACGTTTCCGTGAGAGCGCCGACGGAGACGTTTTTACAGCCTTTAAACGTTATTAGTATTAGTTAGCCAACAGTTTACCTAGTTATCGGTAGCTAGCTAGCCAGGAGAATATTTTTCCCCCACCCGTTGCCTCAGCCGGAGTTTCCATCTTGGGATCGCGGATCCTTTACCAACTGCTAATGGGGATTCGGGACTTCCAGAAAATCAGTAAGTTAAGTAACGTTAACTTTACGTACCATTTTACACCCCCCAACATAATGCAGGTTGACAAGCCTCCAATTGTTCAAGTAAATACAGGTTTGTTTGTGTCAGGTTTATGTTATTGGTGGTTGAGCATTTTTTCTTTAATAGACCTCACCTCACAATAAATAATAACGTTAAGTTAACTAACATGGTGCTAACGTCTATCTCAATTATTGGTTAAATGCTGGGTAACTTAACAGTTAAAGTCACTGGTGTCCACTGTGTGAACAATATTTTAATTAAGAGAAAATTGATGTAACTTAGAGTGGTAATTGATAAAGTTATTGTGGTAAGTTACTTAGTTTTTTTATGAGTAAACATGCACAAACCTAAAGAGAAAAAAAGGCTCATTGCTTTCTTATCAACAATTTTTATAAAGCTTTTTCTATCCTAGTTAGTTACCTTCTTTCGAGTGACTCTTTATCTTTGCTGGCATAGGAGACAAACGGTACCACTCCCTCAGATGTAGAGGCCCAGCTGTCTCCTCCCTATCACTCCAAGGATTATCATGCTTGGTAAGTTTCACATTCACTGTTAACAAATCCTTAATGTATAACTTTATGCACAAGCAAAGCAACGTTTCTGGAAAACACTCGTGAATGCAATGAGTTTGTGTCGTGCCATTCTCTGCACTAGTCAGCAGTCACTTCAAAAACTAAAGTTATGTGGAGTAAGTTACTCTCTTATTTTTAGTAGCCACCTATAATGTCGTGATTACTATTTCAGATTGCTTGCTATGCCTGTATCACTCATTGTTTTTCTATCACCAAACCAGTAACTGCTATTTAAAGGATTAGTTCACCTCAAAATGAAAGTTTCCGAATAATTTACAAGATATCCATGTTTTTCTTTCCTTCCTCAATGAAAGAGAAATTACATTTTTGTAGGAAAACATTTCTAGATTTTTCTTTGAATAATGGGCTCCAGTAGTCCAACAATTGTAGATAAAAAGTATATAAATTATAATTTTTTTTTCAGAAAATGACTGATCATTTCGCTAGATAAGACATTAATCCTCAGCTGGGAACCTGTATAGTGCGTTGAAGTACTTCAAAGACCTTTGAAACTGCATTCATTTGGACTTTAAAACGTTTACAATTGAAGCCCATTATCCAAAGAAAAATCAAGAAATGTTTTCCCTAAACTTAATTTCTCTTCCACTGAGGAAAGAAAGACATGGATATCTTGGATGGCATTAGGGTGAGTAAATTATTAGGAGAATTCATTTTGAGGTGAACTAATCAATCCTTTAATCCACTGCTTCAAAGATATGTATGCTCCCTGCCCTGTTTTTACAATAATTTATGTGGAAAAAATCTTTTATTGAATGTATCGCTATGAAATATAATTTTTGTGATGACTCTTGTCTTTACTAAGGAGAGACTGCAAAAAAATGGATGCTGTCGATCAAGGGGAGGGTCGTAACCCCACCTGGTGCTCACATGGTGGACTTCACCACTGCACAGCAAAATCCCCAGTGTTAATTCAACACTGCTCAGAGTGTATTTGGTCCCACTCTACAGAGTGTTAAAGTAACACTGAAGCAGTGTTAAAGTTAATGAGATAATTAAGTGACTAATTGGGTGATGATTGAGTATTAGTGATAAACACCTGCCCTGCTGTTAACGAGCAGAATCACTGAAAGAAAGAGAAACACAAGAACTACAACTGACCTCCAGTCACAGCCTTAGGTTAAATCAATTGAAGATACAAAGAAGACATTAAATCTGTGAAGTTCTCAGCAGAGGAGGATTAAACGACTCCACAAACAGCATTACCAGCTTCACTTATTACTAACCAGAATGACTTTATTTCTGTCAGATGTCTATGAACGGAGGTTTAGATGTTGATGTTTTAAAATATTTGGTCACCATTATTGTGATCAGTGTTTCCTTTAGTTGGGCAGTTTGACTCTCAGTATTTTAAGTACAATTTTGGTCTTTGTAACAATGTTTACCAAATCATACTGTTTGTTACATAGCAAACAATAAACAAAGGTGTTCAGCAATAATAGTTTTCATTATAAAACAGTAAATAAAAAATAATGGTTCTCTAATATTATCCCTGACCAAAGGTTGTAATTTTTTTTAACAAATAAATTTCACCTTTTTTGACAGCTTACTGAACATCAACATTCTGATTTTTTATATGCACTGCAGAGAGTTTGACAGAAAATCATTAAACTTCTTTTTTTTTTAAACAAACAGACATCATGAATCAGCATATCAATCTCAACAATGGTGACAGGTGACTCAACAATGGTGAAGAGTGGGGCTGGGCAATATATATCGCACGATATTGTATGCGCATCTAATCAGTAAAGCCGGTTCCTTGATTAGTAGTAAATCACCTTCACCTGCTTTCAGATGGAGCGGCATTTACTACAAAGAGCCGTATAGTAGATCACTGACAAGCTGAGCCAAATCGCGTTAATATCGAGGATGTATCGCCAGCGATATTTAATGCGATATGGCTCAGCTGGTCAGTTAACTACGGCTCGTCGTCACGACAAAATCTCCCGTGTTAAACTAACACACCTGGGAGTGTACATGAGTCCACACTCAAGAGTGTTAAAGTTAATTAGATAATTAAGTGATTAAATGAGTGATGATTGAGCATTATTGAAGACACCTAAAGCAGAATCACAAGGAAAAAAAATCTAAAATTGTAAGCCACCGTTATGGAGATGAGTGTTTACTTTAGTTGGGCTCTTGACCCTTATATTAAAAACTTTATATTTTAATTTGCTGTTGCATCTGAGTTAAACCTGTCAGATGAACAAAAATAAACAACTATAAAATGATGTTGGTTATATGAAGACTTTCATAATTTAAAATTTATTCTGTTGGTTACTGCATAACTGAGATTCCGCATAAACATCCAGAATGTTAAATATAATATAATGGATTTCTCAAAAGTTGTTTAAAAAAAAAATCTTTCTTTTAGGCACACACAGACCTCAAGATTCAGTCAATGCTTCTCAACAACGGTGACGAGTAGAATATTCAAGTGGGAAAATAATGAGTTGTGATTGGTGGCAACATGTCACCACGGTTGAGATAGACAGGCTGATTATTGATCTCTGTGTTACTGAATAAAGATGACAGTGATTTGATCAGAATATTTTTTATTAAATATTTTAGGTTATAAGTAAAATACAGATATGCTGCAGAACTACAAAACTGTAGCTAACAAGTTAACCAAATCATCTAAATAAGTTAAATTTTTCAGATCATTGCATGATTATGTCAAAACATAACCAACACTATCAGATCACAGTTGCCTTTGTACATATGACTGTTATAAATCAATATCGACAGGCAAACAAAACTTAAATGAAAATATAAGTGTCAAGAGCCCAACTAAAGCAGACACTGATCTCCATAACGGTGGCTTACAATTTGTGATTTTCTCCTTTAGCGATTCTGCTTGTGATCATCAGGTCTCTTCAATAATGCTCAATCATCACTAAATTAATCACTTAATTATCTAAATAACAGTTTAATTTAACACTCATATCGTCAATTTGAAAGCATGTGAAGGTGATTTACTACTGATCAAGGAACCGGCTTTACTGATTAGATGCGCATAACAATATCGTGCGATATATCGCCCAGCCCTAGTGAAGAGTTTTAAACTATGGTGCCTCCCAGAATGCATTGCGGCATAAAGCATTTCACCATTGATGAGATTCATATGTGGATTATTGATGTCTGTGTGTTTGTCCAAAGATTATTTTTCCATTAAAAAATAAAATAAAAATCAGCTTGATGTCTAATATGTACAAAAATAAATGTTGTAAAGAATTAGAACTATTTATAACATTTTGCAGCTTTTTTGTCCTTTATTATGTTGTAAATTATTACATTATCTCTAGGCCATCTTTGATTTTGGCTTTCTTTGCAACAAATTATGTGTTTTGTTTAACACTGTTACAGAGACCATAAAATCACATGAGAAGGCAAGAGTCAAATTGCCCAAATAAAGGAAACACTGTTCACCATAATGGTGATTTTTTTAAATGGTGACTAAACCATCAACATCTAAACCTCTGTTAATTCTCAATAAAATCTTCTGTAGAAGTCTGACAGAAATAAAGTCATTCTGGTTAGTAATAAGTGAAGCTGGTAATGCTGTTTGTGGAGTCGTTTAATCCTCCTCTGCTGAGAACTTCACAGATTTAATGTCTTCTTTGTATCTTCAATTGATTTAACCTAAGGCTGTGACTGGAGGTCAGTTGTAGTTCTTGTGTTTCTCTTTCTTTCAGTGATTCTGCTCGTTAACAGCAGGGCAGGTGTTTATCACTAATACTCAATCATCACCCAATTAGTCACTTAATTATCTCATTAACTTTAACACTGCTTCAGTGTTACTTTAACACTCTGTAGAGTGGGGCCAAATACACTCTGAGCAGTGTTGAATTAACACTGGGGATTTTGCTGTGTGCCTTGGCCGCTCTCTTCGCCTGTTACGTATTCAACCTACAGTATTAGCAGTATTAGGTGGAAGCCAGCACAACACTGGAGTTTAATCAGAGGTATTTTTATATTAAATAATTTGACTGCAATGTAAAAGCACATTGACAATTGAAAAGCTGTTCAAAATCATCTTCTCCCTTTAAAATGTTATGTAATAGGTAGGGCCCTATGAAATCCATTTTATTTTTTCCCAAATTCCGTTTTATTTTTTCCCAAATTTAGTTTTTTCCGTTTTAATTTTAGGGAATTAGGTTTTTTTTTTACCCTTGACTGTTAATTTAGTTGTAAAAAATAGTATGCTTTTAAAGTTAATGATAAAAATGTATTAAAAAAATACAAATAAATTAGGAATGACCTTAAATTTATTGAGGTAATACAGACAATTACTCAGTAGCCTTTTCAGGACAAATACTGCATGATGCAACATAACACTGCACTCTTCAAGTAACAACAAAATATGGTTATGAGCTTTAAACTGTCCAGTAATATAAATTATATTAGTTTATAAGTTTAAATAAAGTCACACTCTGTCTCTCATGGAGTTCGCTTCGCCTTTGTCCAGTCCGGCGCCTCAGACAGACGTGGTGTGCACGTCGTGTGTGTGTGTGTGAGAGACGCGTGAGTGAGAGCGAGACGGAGGGAGAGCGGGGAAATACAACTGAATGAATACGCTGCGTGTTTTAAATAGTGTTAAAAACCGAAACGCAGTATGTGGCGGCGAATTAAGTGTGGGAAACACTGCATAAATCACGTGCGAACTGCTCGGCACTGACGGCTTATAGCGTTGAGTTTCTTAACTTTTAGTCGACGAATGGAGAGCCGCTTCGCCATGCTTTCATTGTTTTGATTTCGTCTTTGGAGCTGAAATGACGGGTTGGGGGGTTGAGTCGCCCAGATTTGCTTCCCCCGGTCTGCATTTTCACCAGACATACGTTTTTCTCCCAGACAAAAACAGAATTTCAAACCAAATATGTAAAAATCCACGAAATTCCGCGTTAACACTAGATTCCGCGTTAATTGGCCAATTCCGCGATTCCGTCCGCGATTTCGTTATCGCGGAAATCATAGGGCCCTAAATAGGGCTGGGCGATATGTCTGAAAACTGTATCACGATATAAGTGTTTCATATTGGTTGATATCGACAATTATTGATATTTTTATGACCTATTTAAAATAAGGACCATGAGAAAAATATATTACATTTAAACATTTTTATTTTAAACCTAAAGGATTAGTTCACCTCAAAATGTAAATTTCCTTATAATTAACTCACCCCAATGGCATCCAAGATATCCATCTCTTTCTTTCTTCAGTAAAAATGAACCGTTGGTCTAATAACACATTTTTACCTAGTCAGCCGTTCTCTGATATTTGTTTTCATGATAATCGAATGTAAAGAGTTTTATCTGTAAAAACTGTTTAGATTATAACGCTAGTATATGGGGACATATAATAAGTAAGATCTATCGCTAGTTTATACCACTAACAAGGCTCAAAATAGCCCCACACTAACACCAAACGGCATTCGTGGTTCGACTTGTCGAGACTGTTTTCCCAAGATGGCTCCTGCCTGTATACGCGAAGTGGACTGTCTTGATAAAATATCTTCTTATTATACTGTCTGTACACTTACAAAGTTCTCAATGCTTCGTTTTGGATGTAGGGACCCTCATTATGTTACTATGTTAGTGTGGGGCTATTTTGAGCCTTGTTAGTGGTATTAACTAGCGATTTCTTTTTACTTAGTCAATGCCCCCATATACTAGCGTTATACACTAAACAGTTTTTAGAGATAAAACACTTTACATTCGATTATCATAAAAACAAATCTCAGAGAATGGTCGACTAGGTACCAATATGTTATTAGACCAAAGGTTCATTTTGCACTGGAGTTCTCCTTTAAGAACTAATCCTTTAAAGGGGAAATTAAGCAGTCAATCAAGTTTACATGATTTACTAGATGGATTTCCACTATAATCAACAATTATACAAGACACATGACAAATGTAAACATATAAAAGAAAAAACTTTATATCTTTCGCCGCCAGGGTGCCGCCATTGCGCAGTATTCTAACATGTGACGTAACGGGGTTGGTTGGCTTTAGTTAATAGGCTTTGGGCAGTGAATATCCCAACATCAAACTGTTTACGCCACAGTGTTTTAACCACGGACGACTAATGTTAGGTACAGTTATTAGACAAAAAGACAATGTCTAATGTTATGTTGACAATCTGCACTGTGTTCACGTGTTCAAACATTGTTCACGATGTCTGCCATCATATTCCCGTCTCGTCAACACCATGTAAGTTACGTTGCTATGAACAGCCGGTGGTGGTTTGGGGCGAAGAGCGGGTTTGCAATGCTAACAGGTGTCAGTATGGCTGTTGAATTGCGATGCCCACTGTGTCAGAGTCCATCTGCTTTCAAGAGGTTGATCTTGACCATGCGTGGTCAATTCTGCATCACTGGCACGCACGTTTACCATGCTATACCATCTATACTAGTTAAAACTCATAAATAACTACAAATAACTAATGTTAGGGTAATCTGTTATGTTTTGTTGCGTGTTTCTTAAAATATATATATATATATATATATATATATATATATATATCGGCCAATATATAGGAATATCGGATTTTAAAACCAACAAATATTTGTATCGGTATCGGCCTTCAAAATCCTTTATCAGTCGGGCTCTAGTTAAAATAACTGATCTGTCACGAGACGTCTGAATCGGTGTATAACAAATTGGTAACACTTTACAATATGGTTCCATTTATTAAACTCTAGTTAACTACATTAGTTAACATTAACTATTAATAAACTGCACTTCTACAGCATTTATTAAACTTTCTAAATGTTAATTTCACCATTTACTAGTAGCCTAAATTATTTAAATAAGTTGTATTTGTTAAAGGAACACTCCACTTTTGTTTTTTATTGGCTCTACAACTCTCCCAGAGTTAAACAGTTAAGTTTTACCGTTTTCGAAACCATTCAGTCGATTTAATGTGTTTTCTTCTTTAATTTCAGGGCTCCAAATAGGATTCTCTGTCTCCAAGGTCAAGGCATGCAAGAGGCCACAGACCTTTGCCAAGTGGCAGGGGAAGTTTATTTTCCTTTCTGTTTTAAATGTTCATACAAATGTTAAATATATATTTTTTTAATGTTCAATGTTTTATTTTATTTCAATATTGCCATAGTGTTATTTATTGCTCTTTAGAATGGGGTAATCAGTTATTTGCACAACTTCAAAGTAGTTAAATTTTTTGACTGTATTGGATCAATTTGCATTATTGTTCCATTATAGCAACTAGTCATACGGAACTAGTGAATGAACTAGTAACAGTTTGCTCTGTAACTTTACAAATCTTGTAATGAAATAGGCTCGTTGTATCAATTTGTATTAGCCTATTGTTCCGTCATAGCAACCTGTCATACAGAACTATTGAATGAACTAATAACAATTTGCTCTGTAACTTTAAAAAAACGTTTTGTAAAATTTTCTTCAGTCGTAAATTAAAGGAACACAACAACTTGTTGGGACTTTAGCATATTCACTGTATCCCCCAGAGTTAGATATATCTCGTGCATGCTGTAACTCTGTCTGACACACCCACCGCTAGCCTAGCTTAGCACAAAGACTGGGTCTAAATGGCTCCAACTAGCATACTAATCCCAATAAGTGACAAAATAACGCAAACATTTTCCTATTTACATGTTGTGATTTGTATAGTCACAGAGTGTACAAAAAACAAGGTCATATGTGACACAGCCATCTTTACCGTATAAATATTGGGAACTATATTCTCAGAATGCGAAACACTGCTACTTGGGCGGAGTGATAACCGCAGCACCCGAGACGCGCCATGGAGAGGAGCAGAGAGTTCGTTCAGAGTTGGAATAATAGAGTCAGCAATTACTAGATAGTGAAAGCATAGTTTACAATCATGGGTGTTCGCTGTGTTGTAAAGAGCTGCGACAATAAATGGGAGACCAGGTAATGCCATGATGTTTCATAGAATTCCAAACAAAAATGCTGACCTGTGATATTTATTAGTCAGGATGCATTTTTGTTTGGAATTCTTTGAAACATCATGGCATTACCTGGTCTCCCATTTATTGTCGCAGCTCTTTACAATACAGCGAACACTCATGATTGTAAACTATGCTTTCACTATCTAGTAATTGCTGACTCTATTAATCCAACTCTGAACGAACTCTCTGCTCCTCTCCACGGCGTGTCTCAGGAGCTGCGGTTATCACTAGCAGTGGTTCGCCTTCTGAGAATATAGTTCCCAATATGCGGTTAAATGATGGCTGTGTCTCATATGACCTTGTTATTTGTACACTCTGATTTATACAAATCACAACATAAATAGGAAAATGTTTGCGTTATTTTGTTACTTATTGGGATTAGTATGCTAGCTGGAGCCATTTACATCCAGTCTTTGTGCTAAGCTATAGGCTAGCGGTGGGTGTGTCAGACAGAGTTACAGCACGCATGGAGATGAAAAAGGTATGTAAGGATTTATCTAACTCTGGGGGATACGGTGAAAAAGCTAAAGTCCCAAAAAGTCAGAGTGTTCCTTTGAATTTAGCAACAGTAGAATAAGCATGATAATAGACTTCACGCCATTAGACTATCTAAAGTTAACACTCCGCTGGGTGTTGTGGCCACATTACTTGCATAGAACGTGCATTAACTTTGGATGGTATAATGGCATGTTGTCCAATGTCCATTATCCCTTTGTTGTACCCGTTTTGTCATTTCTGTTCACCAAATCTTTTTAAATAAATAACTGTTAACAATTTTCTTATTGTCTGCAGTTGATTGCAATGTTTTAGAAAAATGGGTGTTTCTTTTAATGATGGCTAATATTAAATGATAGTGATGTAGTATTTAAATTGTACAGTGAGAAACTGAATTTACAGTGCTTAACCGTTATCTACTGTTTATAGTACCGTGTTGCATACAATACATAAAAAACAGTGCTTAACGTTTTTGTATGTAAATTAAATTGAAATTTTCTTCTACAGTAAAACAATCAATGGTGTAAATAGAACTAAAATCACAATATTTCAATGTTTTTGATTTCACAGTGTTTACATAAAATACTGTGAAAAGTACACTACCCTTACTGTAAAACGTATTCACAGTAACTTACTGGCAACAATTAGCCAGTAAGTTACTGTAAATACAACTAAAATCACAGTATTTAATTGTTTTTGAATTCACAGTATAAACATAAAATACTGTAAATGGAAGTACAGTACCCTTACTGTAAAGAGTATTCACAGTAACTTACTGGCTAATCGTTGCCAGTAAGTTACTGTAAATTTTACAGTCAATTTTTTACAGTGAATGTAGTTCCTGGGATCAGTGATAACCTTGAGGAGGCCGTCGACATTGCACATCGTCTTGGCCAGAGAAGAAATGACGGTTCCCACAGATCAATCATTATACTGTTTGCTCTGCGTCGTATTCGTGACACCGTTTGGCATTCTGCTAGAGGCTGCAAATTTCTTTTCGAGAATAAGTTGCGACTCACGGAAGCACTTTCACCAGAGGATAGGGCCGCCAGAGAAAAACTTTGGCCTCTCGTTAAAAAAGCCAGGGATGAAGGAAAGAAAGCCTCCTTTCGCGGCGCATTTGCCTTAATCGACGGGAAAAGATTCAACTTCTCTGATGTAAAATAGACCTGTTCGGTTCTGTGGTGCGGATATCTTTTTCCTCGTTGAAAAGGAAATAAGACTGGTTCCTGTCATCCATAGACAACGCATTTTGGGAAACTAGGTTTTGTTATTTCCCCGATCGAACCGCAAACTCTGCTATGTAAGTTGATAAAGATTGACAATGTTCAGTTCGATCGTTCAATCTATTATCTATTGACAGCGTTTTTTTGTTTGTTTGTTTTGACTAACGTTATCTAACGCTTGCGCTGACAAGCAAGGAGGTTGAGTGATTATACTCTAATGTTCGTGAATTAATTTTGGTTATATATTGTTCCTTTTTCAAAATAGATTTGTGTGATTTTTTTCAGACAAGAGGTAGCCTACTAAACTTTTTCTTTGTACGATGGATTTTAAGTTTCATTCTTTTTCTGTTGTATCCTTGAATGTGAGGGGTTTACGTGACGCTGTAAAGAGGAAAGCTGTTTTTTTATTTTGTAAAAGCAGTGAGTCAGATATAATTTTTCTTCAGGAAACGCATTCAAGTGATATGGATGTAAAATTTTGGAAAAATCAGTGGGGAAATGCAATTTATTGCAGCCATGGCTCTAATCATTCTGCTGGAGTTTCAATTTTGTTGCACAAATTTAAAGGGCACATACTAGAAGTTAAATCTTCTGATGAAGGGAGATGGATTATTTTAGCGATTAAGCAGGATAATTCAATCTTTATTATTTGTAATATTTATGGTTTCAATTCCCGATCTGCCAACAGGTCTCTCTTCTCTCAGATAACCTCAGAATTGAATGAAGTACTTATCAAGTACCCAGATTCTTTTGTGATTTTAGGTGGGGATTTAAATGAATGTGTGGATGACTCCTTGGACCGACTTCCTCCCAGAAATAACGATAGCCAGCAGTTAAATATTAACATTTTATCATTATGCTCGAAATTTTCTCTTACAGATACATGGCGTTTCTTTCACCCTGATTTGCAGGAATTTACTTGGTCAAATAGAAGTAAGTCTTCCCAATCGAGAATCGACCTCTTCCTGATCTCTTCATCAGCTCTTCAATTTGTAAAAGATATTTCTCATTCTTTCGCTCCCCTCTCAGACCATAAGGTAATTAGACTAAAATTGTGTAGTAACACTGGAAAAACCTCAAGTTTGCGCGGTTATTGGAAATTTAATAACTCTCTCCTTAAGGATACGGCCTTTAATGATGGCATTAAGAACTTATTTTCTGATATATTCTCTGAAAATTTCACTGACGGTTATAAAACAAAATGGGAATTTTTTAAATATAAAGCTAGGCAGATTGCCATCAGAAGAAGCAAAGAGCTAAAATCCTCTAAAAATAAAAAAATATTTGAACTCCTAAATAAAATAAACACGTTATTGCAAAAAACATTAACTCAGGAGGAAGAGTTAATTTTAAGAGATTTAAATTTACAAATCAATCAAGCTTATTTGGATTTAGCTAGAGGGATTTTTATTAGATCCAAAGCCAAATGGTTAGAAGAAGGAGAGACTAACTCCAGTTACTTTTTTGCATTAGAGAAGAGGAATTGCAGGAGAAATTCATTAACAGCTCTAAATATTAATGGCGTCAAATGCAATGATCCAAACTTAATTTCTAAGTTTATCACAAACTTTTATGACAAACTGTATGCTTCCGAATTTAATTCAGATAATTGTGATACTTTTGTCGAAACTATAAAAAACTATATTCCAACTATTGATAATGATTTTAAAGATCTTTGTGAGTCAACTTTGACAATTGGCGAAGTTAAATCTGCTCTTTTCTCTATGAAGAAAGGGAAATCCCCTGGTGTTGATGGTTTTTCCGTTGAATTTTACCTCCATTTCTGGGACTTAATAAAATCCCCATTACTTTGCATGTATAAAGAATGCATTGCTCAGAAAGAAATGACTACTTCAATGAAGCAGGGGATAATCTCCCTTATTCCAAAACCTGAAAAAGACTCTCTCTTAATTGATAATTGGCGACCAATAACACTCTTAACTATTGATTACAAGATATTGGCCCTGGTGTATGCTAATAGGTTGAAATTTAAGCTTGACCAAATTATTGCAGAGACACAGTCAGGATTTGTCAAAGGTAGACATATCAGCAATAATATAAGACTTATTTTAGATTTGTTGGATTACTCTGAATTTGTACACTCTGAAGCCATTATTCTTTTCTTAGACTTTTATAAGGCCTTTGATACCATTGAGCATGAATTTCTTCTGCAATCTCTCAAACTGTTTGGTTTTGGGGAATCCTTTGTTAATGTAATTAAAATGTTTTATAAAGAAATTAGTAGTTCAGTCATAGTTAATATGAACACCTCCCAAAGATTTGTTTTAAAGCGTGGTGTCAGACAGGGTTGCCCAATTTCCCCCTTTTTATTTATTTTGGTTACTGAGCTATTATCACTGAGTATTATGCACAATCAGAACTTGAAAGGTATTTCCATTTTTGACAGGGAAATTAAAATCTCACAGCTGGCTGATGACACCACTCTTTTTTTACACGATAAAACTCAACTCTCCAGTGCCATTCAGATAGTTAGAAATTTTTCATCTGCGTCTGGGTTAAGGTTAAATATGTCGAAGTGTGAAATAATGTCATTGCATAAATGCGATGACACGTCATTCGAGGGTATTCCAGTTAAAGACACAATTAAGTATTTAGGTATTCACTTAACAAAAAATTTAGTAGACAGACAACAACTTAATTTTTCTAGTAGAATTAAAAAAACTCAAAATATTTTTAATCTTTGGCTACAAAGAGACCTAACTCTGTATGGGAGGGTTCTCTTGTCTAAAGCGGAAGGTCTCTCTCGCTTTGTGTATCCATCACTTTCTTTATTTGTGAATGACTGCACTGCTAAAGGTGTTAATAAAATTTTTCTTGATTTTATATGGAAAAACAGGTCTCATAAACTTAAAAAAGAAGTGATTTCCAATTGTAGAAGTGATGGGGGACTAGAAGTGCTAAATTTTCACAACGTTATTAATGTGTTTAAAATCAATTGGATTAGAAGATGTCTACTAAATTCAAATTCTGTTTGGTTTTTCATTCCTAATTTCATCTTTAATAAAATTGGAGGCCTCTCTTTTATCTTAAAATGTAATTATATGTATAATAAACTCCCGGTTAAACTATCTAAATTTCATCAGCAAGCTCTTCTTGCATGGAAACTGTGTTACATCCACAATTTCTCCCCACATAAATCTCTTCTGTGGAATAATATGAATATAACTGTTAGAAACAAATCTCTCTTTTTCTCTAATTGGTTTAATAGAGGTCTAATTTATTTAATTTCTTTATTTGACAATTCTGGTAACATTTTGTCTTATGAACGCTTCATGACTATCCATGACTTTCCTATTCCTTTTAGAGAATACAATACTGTGCTTAAAGCTATTCCTACAGGTCTAGTGCAACTGATTAAGAGCCACTTATTATACAACCAAAATAATATGATGGATTCGTCTTTGTTACTGGATGGCATTAGCATTTATGATAAGAAATGCAATAATAAACATATTCGCCAGATTTTTCAAAAAAGAGATCTAATTTGCCCTAGAGGCAGATCCCATTGGGCTGCCGCTATTGGCAATATCGAATGGAGAAAAGCGTGGTTATTACCGCATAAATATTTTATTCCTAACAAAACCAAAGAAGTCCACTTTAAAATATTACATAAGATATATCCTGTTAATGCAACGGTGTCCAAATATATTGATATTTCCAGTACCTGTTCGTTTTGCGGTGACGAAGATGAAACTTTAATACACTTATTTTTTTCTTGCAAATTGGTTCAGAAATTTTGGTCTAGTATGTTTTCTCATTTAAATAAAACCCCCATCCATGCACACTCCTTTAATTTGAAAGATATTATTTGTTATTATACTGATGCCCACACATCCAAAGTATACATTTTTAATTTTTTTATTTTATTTGGTAAATTTTTCATCCATAAACAGAAATTTATGGGATCACTCCCTATTTTCTCACATTTTTTGGTTGAAGTAGACTCACTGCTTAAATCTTTTAGTTTATCTAGCAATAAAAAATGTAATAGATTCCTGAAAATATATGAACAATTATTTTGTATTGGATCTGATAGTCAAGATTAAACAGCTTTATATCATACATTGCTTATTTTACTTGTATTATTATTTTTTATTTTTTTATTTTATGTTTTATAATTGTGTAATGTAATATAATTATTTTTATGGCACTTGATTTGGAATTATTCTGTATAATTTGTCTTTGCTTTACCTCTTTTATGTTCTCCTGAATGTATTTGTAAATGTATATGTTTCTTCAATAAAAAAAAAAAAAAAAAAAAAAAAAAAAAAAAAAAAAGTGGTAATGATTAAAAAAAAAAAATGATTTTTTTTTTTTTTAAGAAATCCGTGTTTAATTTAATTTGTAGGCTATATTATTTGATTACTGTTTTTATGAAAGTGTGTGAATAAAAATGTAATCCTGCAAGCTAAACTTTAGGCACACACACAAAATTGTAAACCCCAAACAAAATCGCACAAAGCAAAAAAAGTTTATTCTGCACTTGTTGAGATTGAAATTATATCCATTATTTTTATTATTGTTAATAATATACTGATTCTATTTCAACACAAATTTATATTTTTGAAGTGGTGTTTTGATCAAAATATCATAAAATGCTACAATAATAATTAGAAATTAATAATTAGAAATAATAATAATTTAAATGTTATGGATTTCTTGAAGACATGACATTGATTCAACAAACAGATAAAAAAATTCAACTGTTTAGCATTAAAATGTTACATTGTGTACATTGTGTGCATTCTGTACTCGCTGCAAATGTGATTTTTGAATTTAGTTTTGATTTTCCCTTCAAACACTGCATGTTGCATTCTAACTTTTTTTACTTGGGCTATTTCATCATCTGGACTGAGTCTCTTTCAATAATCAAAACCCTAACCCTAACCCCAATATTTAAAATCTCTAGAATTACATTGTCACTAACTGACTGACCAGAAAACTCTTGAGTATTTACATTGAATAAGGGCATTTGGCTGATGCTAGGGGTTTGATTTATTCTAGCCATCTCAAGTCATTAGAATATTTTGATAGATAAGTAGCTTCTGTAACCCGTTCTTCATATTGTACAGTGACCATTTTCGGGATATTTTGAACCATTTGTATAACTATATTGAGATAAGCATATTGCAGTAACTCAGAAGTTTGCAGTAACAAAATTAAACCACTAAAAGTTGACACTTTGAGTTTGAATATTTAGTGTCAATGATTAGGGTTGGAACTAATATCTGCTGAACGCCAACACTCCAGGACTGGATTTGAAGAGCCGTGGCCTATACTGTATCCACATACCAATACTATTGCAACAGTATTGGGACACCCATCCAAGTTATTGAATGGGGGTGTTTCAATCACTTCCATGGCCACAGTTGTATAAAATCAAGCACCTAGGTATGCAGGTGCTTCTACAAACATGTGTAAAAACATAGGTTGCTTTCAGGAGCTCAGTGAATTCAAGCGTGGTACCATGATAGGTTTCCACCTGTGGAATAAGTCCATTTGTGAAATTTCCTCACTACTAAATATGGTCAACTGTTAGTGGTATTTTAACAAGGATTATACTGTAAATCATAAATATACTGTATATAAATGTTTTAATGATTGCACAGATATGTTTTTTTTTACAAGTGTATAGTTTATGAAGTCATTTACAGATGCACAATTTATATTTATTCCATAGTTCATTATATTCACAATTATACTTGTATATATTTCCGCATTAAGGATCCATATAGAGATTACTTATGTGGAAACTACTTTGGGCCCATGTAGGCAGCCTTTATGGGAATGTTTGTGTTTGCCCATGTCTGACCCATGCGGTTTATCAAAATGGGCCCCATATATTTTTCACATTCAGAACCCATATAGAGATTACTTATGAGGGAACTACTTTGGGCCCATGTAGGCAGCCTATATGGGACTGCTTGTGTTTGCCCATATCTGACCCATGCGGTTTATCAAAATGGGCCCCATATATTTTTTACATTCAGAACCCATATAGAGATTACTTATGAGGGAACTACCTTGAGCCCATGTAGGCAGCCTATATGGGACTGTTTGTGTCTGCCCATGTCTGACCCATGCGGTTTATCAAAATGGGCCCCATATATTTTTCACATTCAGAACCCATATAGAGATTACTTATGAGGGAACTACTTTGGGCCCATGTAGGCAGCCTATATGGGACTGCTTGTGTTTGCCCATATCTGACCCATGCGGTTTATCAAAATGGGCCCCATATATTTTTTACATTCAGAACCCATATAGAGATTACTTATGAGGGAACTACCTTGAGCCCATGTAGGCAGCCTATATGGGACTGCTTGTGTTTGCCCATATCTGACCCATGCGGTTTATCAAAATGGGCCCCATATATTTTTCACATTCAGAACCCATATAGAGATTACTTATGAGGGAACTACCTTGGGCCCATGTAGGCAGCCTATATGGGACTGTTTGTGTTTGCCCATGTCTGACCCATGCAGTTTATCAAAGTGGGCCCCACATGTTTTTCCCATTCAGAACCCATATAGAGATTACTTATGAGGGAACTACCTTGGGCCCATGTAGGCAGCCTATATGGGACTGTTTGTGTTTGCCCATATCTGACCCATGCGATTTATCAAAATGGGCCCCATATATTTTTCACATTCAGAACCCATATAGAGATTACCTATGAGGCAACTACCTTGGGCCCATGTAGGCAGCCTATATGGGACTGCTTGTGTTTGCCCATATCTGACCCATGCGGTTTATCAAAATGGGCCCCATATATTTTTCACATTCAGAACCCATATAGAGATTACCTATGAGGGAACTACCTTGGGCCCATGTAGGCAGCCTATATGGGACTGCTTGTGTTTGCCCATATCTGACCCATGCGGTTTATCAAAATGGGCCCCATATATTTTTCACATTCAGAACCCATATAGAGATTACTTATGAGGGAACTACTTTGGGCCCATGTAGGCAGCCTATATGGGACTGCTTGTGTTTGCCCATATCTGACCCATGCGGTTTATCAAAATGGGCCCCATATATTTTTCACATTCAGAACCCATATAGAGATTACTTATGAGGGAACTACCTTGGGCCCATGTAGGCAGCCTATATGGGACTGTTTGTGTTTGCCCATGTCTGACCCATGCAGTTTATCAAAGTGGGCCCCACATGTTTTTCCCATTCAGAACCCATATAGAGATTACTTATGAGGGAACTACCTTGGGCCCATGTAGGCAGCCTATATGGGACTGTTTGTGTTTGCCCATATCTGACCCATGCGATTTATCAAAATGGGCCCCATATATTTTTCACATTCAGAACCCATATAGAGATTACCTATGAGGGAACTACCTTGGGCCCATGTAGGCAGCCTATATGGGACTGCTTGTGTTTGCCCATATCTGACCCATGCGGTTTATCAAAATGGGCCCCATATATTTTTCACATTCAGAACCCATATAGAGATTACCTATGAGGGAACTACCTTGGGCCCATGTAGGCAGCCTAAATGGGACTGTTTGTGTTTGCCCATGTCTGACCCATGCGGTTTATCAAAGTGGGCCCCATATGTTTTTCCCATTCAGAACCCATATAGAGATTACCTATGAGGGAACTACCTTGGGCCTATATAGGTTGCTTATATGGGATTGATTGTGTTTGCACATGTCTGTCCGATATAGTTTGGCCATGTGGGCCCCATATGTATTGCCCCATTCAAAACCCATATAGAGATTACCAACGTGGGTGCCACATTGGGCTCATGTAGGCAGCCTATATAGGACTGATTGTGTTTGCCCATGTCTGACCCATATGGGTTATGAAAGTGGACCCCATATATTTTTCCCATTCATAACCCATATAGAGATTATCTATGTGGGTACTACCTTGGGCCCACGCAGGCAGCCTATATGGGACTGCTTGTGTTTGCCCATATCTGACCCATGCGGTTTATCAAAATGGGCCCCATATATTTTTCACATTCAGAACCCATATAGAGATTACCTATGAGGGAACTACCTTGGGCCCATGTAGGCAGCCTATATGGGACTGCTTGTGTTTGCCCATATCTGACCCATGCGGTTTATCAAAATGGGCCCCATATATTTTTCACATTCAGAACCCATATAGAGATTACCTATGAGGGAACTACCTTGGGCCCATGTAGGCAGCCTATATGGGACTGTTTGTGTTTGCCCATGTCTGACCCATGCAGTTTATCAAAGTGGGCCCCATATGTTTTTCCCATTCAGAACCCATATAGAGATTACCTATGAGGGAACTACCTTGGGCCCATGTAGGCAGCCTAAATGGGACTGTTTGTGTCTGCCCATGTCTGACCCATGCGGTTTATCAAAGTGGGCCCCATATGTTTTTCCCATTCAGAACCCATATAGAGATTACCTATGAGGGAACTACCTTGGGCCTATATAGGTTGCTTATATGGGATTGATTGTGTTTGCACATGTCTGTCCGATATAGTTTGGCCATGTGGGTCCCATATGTATTGCCCCATTCAAAACCCATATAGAGATTACCAACGTGGGTGCCACATTGGGCTCATGTAGGCAGCCTATATAGGACTGATTGTGTTTGCCCATGTCTGACCCATATGGGTTATGAAAGTGGACCCCATATATTTTTCCCATTCATAACCCATATAGAGATTATCTATGTGGGTACTACCTTGGGCCCACGCAGGCAGCCTATATGGGACTGGTTGTATTTGCCAATGTCTCACCCATTTGATAAACCCAAATGGGCCCCATTTGTGTTCCCCATTTTGAGCCCATGCCCTCATTTCCCATTAGTGACCCAACTAGGACCCACATAGGGAGCCCACTTATTTTTGCCCATGTGGGACCGACGTAGCTGACCCAAGTGGGCCCCAGAAAAGATGCCCATTTTGGGACCATACCCACTTGGTACCCACGTAGCCCAAGCATAAACCATGTGGGGCCCACATATACATGTTGGCTGGGTTGTAACTAGCTAGGATCGTGGGCATTCTGAACCTGACCGTAAAGCTGTTCAAATATTTGAGGAGACTGATCCGAGTTAACTTTAAGGGAAAAATAAATACCAAAGAAATTAATCTGAGATAAAATCCAAAATATTTGAAAAGAAAGAAAAAAAAGAAACATTTTGAGTTTTAAAAAGAAAACTAAAATACTGAAAGGCATTAGAGTTAACTTTTCTTTAAATTTTTCTTTTGTTCTGTGAGTGAGGGACAGAGAAAGAGAGCGAAGCAGCCCCTCCCTTCAGAATTGCCCTGTACCTTCATACACATACACACACACATCCAGTTGGAGAGGCAGGGAGCCCCACACACACATACATATACAGACAGCCTGCAGCTCTGAGCACACACACATACTTACACACACACAGACAGCCTGCAGCTCTGAGCACACACACAGACGCATCACATAGGCTGCAGTTTCTGAACATAGGCACACATACATCCCTGCTGTTCTGAGTTAACAGACTGTTCTGAGTGCACAGACTTTGGACACTTTGAAAATGGCAGCAAGTGCCTGAAGAACAAGAGGAAGAAGAACAAGAAACTAACTAAACTTTTGAAAAAAGGACTGGACATTAATGCATCTATGAATGAGCAGTTAAGCTGGTTCGAGTCCCAAAAAGACAAGATAAAATCAAAAGCATTTCCAATTTTAGCAGCTAATTGGATTGTGAAACAAGGTGGAATTTGTTGCGACTTAGATGGAGGTCCGGTTCCGCTTGTTGAAGTTATGAAGCCTCAGCTTGAAGCATACCACAAATTAAACAAAATCATGTCCATCACATGTCCAGAGAAGGAAAACACAACCAGTGATGATTTATTTGATCCAGATTGGACAAATATAATAACTGAAGCAGAAAGGAAATATTCACAAGCACCAGTGAAATCCGCGACAACAGTAACACCTCCACCTTACAAACCAATTTATCCACCTTTGCCTAAACAATATACAAGTTCATCTAAACCTCTGACGCAGCCTCAAGCTTCAAGATCAAACGGAGGTCCAGTTGACAAAATGTATATTGCATCTGCACAAGCAGCTCCAATAATAACAAGATCTAAATCAGCCCAGCCAAGCAGAGACATGATGAGATGTACACCAGCTCATAATTATGGATCTGACTGGGGTGATGAGACAAGAGATGATGACGTGATTACAATTGACAAAATCGGTCCTGAATTTTCTTCACCTGTGATTAAAAGGGAAGAGTCGCAACCTGAGATGATGACCGAAGAAAGACCATTTACTCCGGGAGAACGACAAGCCATTCTCTCAGCCTTGCCTCCTCTGAAGAGACAAGATCCAAACACAGAGTTTTGGCGAGAATTAGACTCCCTGGTTGAAGCACATCAAATGACACTAAAAGACATTCACACCATTGTGAAAGCTAAAATCCCAAGAGACCGATGGGAACGCCTGCCAGCGTCGATAACAACAGCCCAATGGGTAGACTTGTGGGTTGATGGCCAAGGACGACCCCTGGGTCTTTGGCAAACATTAGATGTATTCCGAAAGGAAATCCAAGAAATCTTGGGAAGCGGTAAAATTCCATTCACTTCAGTGACATTGATTAAGCAAAAGGATGATGAATCTCCAGACGAATATGCTCTGCGTAAGTGGAACACTTATGAGAGATGGGCTCTCTGCGCTAAGAAACAACCTGACAGAGATGATGTACAATTCACTGACACACTTGTGGATGGGTTTAGCTCTAAATACCAACAAGCGTTATCACTTGGAGTCAATCCAGGCGAAACATATGACCAAATTATGCAATGGGCTGGCCGTCTAGAGATGGCGATGAGATCAAACAAGGAAGAAGGAAACAAGACAAATCGAAAAGGAGTGGCGACAGCTCAATACAACATGGACACAAAGAATAAGATTGTTGTTTGCGGCAACTGTGGAAAGCGTGGCCACTCAAGAAAAGACTGCTGGGCTAAAGGTGGTGGAGCAGAAGGTCAAGGTCCATCTTTTAAACAAGTCATTGTGAAAAACCATGATGAAACTTCTCAAGGGAGGACGTGGACAGAAGCACAAGTTCGTCAGCTCATTGAAGGAATTATGTGTAACTGATTACTGGAACAGCTATATGTACTGTGTAAGTTCTTTATTTAGGCAGAGAGAGGGAAAAATACAGAAGCAACAAGGACGATCTTTGCGGGTCCATTATACTCTCTCTCCCTTATGTCTTATATAAATTGGTAAAATAAATAACATATATTGGCAGAATGACTGGTGTCTTTTCATTAAATTAAATAACAAGGGGAAACGAAGATCTTAAATCTACATTAGCAATGGGATGAAAAACATACCACTACTGACATTCCACACATTCCTGAGTTAGGCAGTTTTGTTATGGTCAAACGTATTCCCAGGAAAGGTTTAGAACCTAGGTGGGAGGGGCCATATGAGGTACTCTTAACAACAGATACAAGTGTCTGCCTAAAAGGGAAGGGTGTAGGAACAGATAGATGGTATCATTGGTCACAAGTTAAACCTTGCTTAGTGAATGAACAAAATGATGAAGGCTTAGGACCTGAGATTGAGCACTGTTCACTCATTAACTTTGGGAAAAAGGAGTGATGATTAATTATTTTTCTGCTTCCATTTCAGGAATCAATTCCATTGACATTGATTAGAGATGGTCGCAAGTTATTCTCGATACACAACGACAATGATGGGGATTATGGGATTGGGTGCCACGTAATGATAAAGACCTTGCTAAATATCGAGTGGGCATCTACGGTGGATGTAACTTTCACCACCAATGTTACAAAAGCAGAGTAATTTGGCCGGTGAAAGATGGGGGGTATACCGGTAGTGCTCAAAGATGAGAAATTTGTTCAAAAGAACAATGTGAAATTGTGGGGTTAAACCTCATAACATCTACTGATGTGGAAATTAATTTCATTTTGAATCGTACCCACATGCTTACAATATGGGATTCATTAGCCCTAGGCTGTATCTATCCCATAGTGCTACCATGCGAGGGGTTTCTATGGGATGCTACCTCCAGGACAACTAGATTCAAGGGAAATTACATACGAGTTTGGCATTCGGAAGATGCGAATGAATATTGTGAGACTGAATTAGAAACTGGGGAAATTGGACGGTGTTTTTATCTTTCTGCGGGAAAGACAAACAAAGCTAAAACATGCCCAAGTACAACTATTGCACCAGCTCATGGTATATTGCTAGCAAAGGAAACCAAAACCTTGATAAATGAAGCTCATATGGTGCGACAACGCATTAATTATAACTTGATGTCTCTTCTTACTGTTTATGATCAGTCCTATTGTGGAAATTTCACAAAAATTAGGAGCTGGTTGGAAAAAGAAATTAAATATTATACCTCTAAGGATCCTCTTGGAAGTCGAAATCGTAAATCTCTAAGTATATGGGGAGACATAGCGGGGGTATTTGGCTCTGTCAATTCAATTAGTAATACTGCTCAGATGAACCAATTAAGTGAGTACTCTCAGTGAGTGGGAACAATGACCGGCAAAGGACTTACTGAGACTCTTCAAGGTTCTCTACATATTATAGCAGCGGGTCAGCATCTTAATGACGCAGCGAGGGAATTGGCAGATGCATTAGTGAAATCGTCTAATTTTGAGACACATCGTGCAGCGTGTTTATTTTTGGCTCAGAATTTGAAGGATCAAATGGTAGAGGATATTCAGGTTATTCGAATGGGTCAAGTTCCTGAGCGAATAGCGCAATCTTTGTTATTGGTTTTTGGAAAACAACTTAATTTGACTTCTGCTAAACATGCTCCATTAGTTAAAATCGCAATCAATGAAGATTCGTTGTCAGGTTCTGGAACATTACCTTTGATTATGGTCTGGCCTCAATATGGGAAACGCAATATTATGACAGTTAGACGATTCCAATCAATGGGGGTTAGACAAGGAAATTCAGTACTTAGATTGGTAAGGAATGGATATTGGGCTGAAGGTGAAACACCAATGATTTCTACTACAGACTGTTGTATTGAGGAACATGAGTGGGTAATTTGCTCATGTTCTACAATGTTTAGTCTGTCTCTTAATGGATCTGCAGTTTGGGAAGTAGTTCCTTTAGATCAAGCCACAGGTGCATGGCAGGTGTCAGAAGCACAGTGGTGTATATTACATGACGGAATAAATGAAAATATGATATACGGAGGAAAGCTATGTCCAATTCCTTCTGATCCATTTTGCGTTGAGATTCTCTATCCTCTTCAATTGGGTGGAATTCATGTTCCACATGTACAATTGTTGCAGTTAGATCCACAGTGGTGGAATAATGATTTGGTGGAAGAGAGGAATTATGAACTCTTTGAAATGGTCAAGAGAGTTAAAGCAAGCGTTAAGGCAGCTCAAGAGGAGGGAATTCAAGCAATGGGTCATGTTATCGTAGCGAATGGAGTAGCTAAATTGATGTCTGAGAGGAAATTAGCTCGAATTCCAGGGAATTTAACATGGTCGGAATGGATAGTTTTGACTATGGTAGGAGTTTTTGTGTTTCTGTTAGTAATAAAACTTATCATATATGTGATAAGAAAGAGAAGTACCAAACCTTTTAGATTGGTTATTACTAACAAAATGGATAGAACCGAGAATGGAAAATTCGGAGTGAGATAGGAGATTTTACACTACACTACTTACAAAACACAACCTCACAAACAATGAACACCCGCTTACTGATTTACAACCCCAAGGGATAGGACCCTTTAACATCAATGTTTATTTTGTTTGTTATTTTAAGCGCGGAACTGGGGGAGTTAATTAATTAACGAGTTAATTAATTAATGAGTCCAGGCACGGGCAGAAGACTTTTTTAGTTTTTCTTTTCTTAGATGATTGGGGTTCATTTTAAATGCTCACACATAGATGTTAAATGACACATAGCATACGGGAACATAACATGGGTTGGGTTTGTGTTTGTTATTTGTTTTCTTTTCTTTTCTTTTCCATTCTTCTGTTCTTTTATGTCTATGTCTTGGTCTACTATTTCTCCTCGCCACTATCACTTCAATAGGCTGGCCACCTGGGGATGATGGTGTGGAACTGACTGTCGTAGTTCCAGAGGAGGGACTGAAGATTCAAAATCTCTTCATTTAATGTTGTTTTTAGTACTATTATTATTTTGTATTAATATTCATAATATGTATCTGTTTTATTACATGTATACACACATTATTATTTGTAATCTTTGCATTTTGTGATTATAATGTTTTGAAGATGTGGGAGAGAGAGAGACTTTAGGAGACTTTGTGATAAGTTAAACTGTATGAGAGAATGTATGTTGGAGTGAGACAGAAAGTTTATGTAGTGTATAGTTTCCATCAGGGATGGATATACATTCCATAGTAAATGGAAACCATATGTTCTTGTGGTAAGGTATGTGTTACTATGGTGATGCAGTTTTTTCTTGGTCAGTGGTATAAAGACTGAGACCCTTTGTTCAAAAAGTAGGAAGAGATGGTAACGATGCAGAATGAAGACCTCTGTTTCTCTTCCTCCTATGTCTTATAAATATTATAAATAAATTCGAGAGATCTCTTGGCAAAATCACTGGTGTCTCTTTTCATGGGGAAAGCAAAAGAAGTTTTTTTAGATCTACACACTGAAACTATTTCAGAGGCTCCTGGGGCATATGGCTTCATATGAGACCGCTTCAGCTGTGGCTTCGCGATCGAGTCCCGAGGTGGGCATGGCATCGCGGTTCGCTCCGAGTTCCAGTTACTCCAGCATGCCGCCGAACCTTCTTCCCGTGGTCGAACCTCAGCTTCTTACGGACCGGCGTCCCTATCTCGGCGAGTTTCCAGGCATCTCGTTGTCTCCACGGATGCGTCTACCACGGGTTGGGGTGCCATGTGCATTGGGCATGCAGCCGCCAGTTCCTGGACAGGAGCCCAGCGCCTCATGCACATCAATTGCCTCGAGCTGCTGGCAGTACGGCTCGCCCTGCAGCCGCTTCAGAGCGTTGCTCTCGGGCCAGCACGTGCTTGTCCGCTCAGACAACTCTACGGCAGTAGCGTACGTCAACCACCAGGGGGGTCTACGCTCGCGCCGGTTGTCGCAGCTCGCCCGCCACCTCTTGATATGGAGTCAGAAGCACCTGAGGTCCCTTCGTGCAGTATACATTCCTGGAGACCGGAACCTGGCAGCCGACGAGCTGTCACGGGTCCGTCCCATCTCCGGCGGATGGCGACTCCATCCCCAGTCGGTCCAGCTGATTTGGGACCAGTTCGGGGAGGCTCAGATAGATCTGTTCGCCTCTCGGGACTCGTCCCACTGCGCCCAGTTTTATTCCCTGACCTGGGGTACGCTCGGCTCAGATGCGCTGGCACACAGCTGGCCACGGGGCCCACGCAAGTATGCGTTTCCCCCAGTGAGCCTCCTTGCACGGGTGTTGTGCAAGATCAAGGAGGACGAGGAGCAGGTCTTGCTGGTAGCCCCCTACTGGCCCACCAAGACGTGGTTCTCCGAACTCATGCTCCTCGCGACAGCACCTCCTTGGCCTATTCCTCTGACCTACTCTCTCAGAGACGGGGCACTCTCTGGCACCCTCGTCCCGATCTTTGGAGGCTGCACGTGTGGCTCCGGGACGGGACGAGGCAGGTTTGAGTTCGCTGCCACCTGCGGTGGCGGCAACCATCACTTCCGCAAGAGCGTCGTCCACGAGACACCTTTATGCGTTGAAGTGGAACCTCTTCGTCAATTCCATCACTTCCGCAAGAGCGTCGTCCACGAGACACCTTTATGCGTTGAAGTGGAACCTCTTCGTCAATTGGTGTTCTTCTCGCAGAGAAGACCCCCGGAGGTGTTCGATCGAGGTCGTGCTTTCCTTCCTGCAAGAAGGGTTGGAGCGCAGGCTGTCGCCCTCCACCCTTAAGGTTTACGTCGCGGCCATTGCCGCTTCTCATGAAGCAGTGGAAGGTAAGTCCTTAGGGAAGCACGACCTGGTCATCAGGTTCCTGAGAGGAGCGAGGAGGCTGCATCCGCCTCGTCCTCCCCTCGTACCCTCTTGGGACCTCTCGGTAGTTTTAAGTGCTCTGCAGAGGCATCCCTTTGAGCCTTTGCAATCGGTAGAGTTCAAGTTTCTGTCCATGAAGACAGCACTCCTGGTTGCATTGGCCTCCATCAAGAGGGTGGGGGACCTGCACGCATTCTCCATTGACGAAGCGTGCCTGGAGTTCGGGCCGGCTTACTCTCACGTGATCCTGAGACCCCGGCCTGTATATGTGCCTAAGGTTCCCACCACTCCCTTCCGGGACCAGGTGGTGAACCTGCAAGCGCTGCCCCTGGAGGTGGCAGACCCAGCCTTGGCACTGCTCTGTCCGGTACGTGCTCTCCGCACCTATGTCGACAGAACTCAGTGTTTCAGGACCTCAGACCAGCTCTTTGTCTGTTATGGGGGGAGCCAGAAGGGAAGGGCTCTCTCAAAGCAACGGCTGTCCCACTGGATAGTGGACACCATTGCTTTGTCTTGCCAGCAGCAAGGCCGTCCGTGTCCCCTTGGTGTGACGGCCCATTCCACTCGGAGTGTAGCCTCCTCTTGGGCTTTAGCGCACGGCGCCTCGCTAACAGACATCTGCAGAGCTGCAGGCTGGGCGACACCCAACACCTTCGCCAGATTCTATTCTATGCTCGCCACTCCACTCCCCGGACTGGATAAGTGCGATATTTCCTCAGTTCTTCCATTGAAGTCTTGAGTCCTCCAGCACCGACGATGCGGGCACCACTGCTGTTGCTCTGGACGCTGGCTAGGTGCCTCCATGCGTACGGTTCCCCCATGGTAACCGTCTCATGTGTATTATCCACTGTAAGCCTCTCTGAGCATGTGTCTTCCCTTGGCAAGCCATCTGCCACCCCTGGAGCTGAAATCTTAGCAGCCACCTGCGGTTGGTGCTCCAGTGTCTCCATATGCGTTCCTTCATGGCCATATGAGTATTCTTAAGTCCTCCCTTCGGTAGGCATCTGGTAACATGTCCCTCCCGGGATATGTTTCCCAGTGTACCTTGGTAATCCTGTGTCAAAGTAGAATCCCTAAAAAAGAGAGGAGGGGTCCAGACTTTCGCAGGGCACTGGAAGACAGCTTGAAGAAGGCGTGATGGCACAGACCCCCAATCTCCGTCACTTCTGACGTAACTCGAAGTGACTACGAAAGGGAACGTCTCGGTTACGTATGTAACCCTCGTTCCCTGAGTAGGGAACGGAGACGTTACGTCTCCCTGCCACTTCTGCTGTATCGCTGGGTAGACGCCGAGTTCAGTCTTGGCTCCTCAGCGAAGACATACTGCGGTTGCGTTCACTTCCTCCTTTTATACTCACGGAGTAGGGCGGAGTACGCTATGCAAATTTCCGCAGCCCCAAGGCATTGCATGCCATTGGCTCGTTTTTAAATACTCGAAGAGGATTGGCTTTCAATGCGAAACCCCCAATCTCCGTCATTTCTGACGTAACGTCTCCGTTCCCTACTCAGAGAACGAGGGTTACATACGTAACCGAGACGTTTTCTAAATATCAACCCAAGGGGAAGCATATACAACGAGAATAAAAGTGGGGCCAAAATAGACCCTTGAGGGACCCCGCAAGTAAGAGACACTGCATAAGAGGTAAACTCACCAATGCTAACCGAGAACCTTCTATTACTCAAATAAGATTGAAACCATTTAAGGGCATTTCCCTGAATGCCCACCCAGTGCTCCAGACGTGCGATGAGGATAGAGTGGTCAATTGTGTCAAACGCTGCGCTCAAATCCAACAGCACTAGCACAGCAGATTTGCCAGAGTCAAGAGTCAGTAAAATATCTTTTAGAAATTTAATCAGGGCTGTAGTGTTTTTTTCTTAAACCCTGATTGGAATATCTCAAAGATCTTATTTTTATCTAAGAAGCTCTGTAGTTAGGTAAAAACTATTTTCTCTAAAATTTTCGACATAAAAGAAAGATTTGAGACTGGCCGAAAATTTGTCAACACTGACAAATCTAAATTAGTTTTTTTAAGAAGTGGGTGGACAATAGCATACTTCATTTCATCTGGCACAGTTGCATCTACAAGGCAGCTATTCATGATCTTTTGAACGATGGGCCCAATCACCTCAAACACTAGTTTAAAAAAGCGTGGGGGAAGAGCGTCATGGGGGGATCCTGAGGGTTTGAGCCCGTCTACAATATCTTGTAGAGCGGGCAAAGTGACTGGCTCAAGGTGACTTAGGATACTAGTGCAGAGTGGCGGGAGAAAAGAATCATAAACTGCTGTGGAGATATTTAGCCTAATATCACTTATCTTATCCACAAAATGTTTTTGAAATATGTCACAGATAGCTTGAGATTCTGTAGGGTTTAAACTGTCAGAAGGGTTAACAGCAGCGTTTATGGTGGAAAAAAGTACTCTTGGGTTATGATGATGTTTTCCAATTAGATCTGAGAAATATTTGGACTTTTCCATTCTCACCCCATTCTGATATTGTTTCAGATTGTCCCTTAGAATTTCATATGAAATTTGGAGCTTATCTTTTTTCCATCTCCTTTCGGCCCTTCTGCAGGCCTGGCGGAGAGCACGAGTATTGTCATTAAGCCAGGGCTCACGTTTTAATTTGTGATGTTTGGCTTTTAAGGGTGCCATAGAGTTTAAAATATTAACCGAAATGGTATTAAAATGATTAAGAGAATCTGCACCACTCCAATTATCACAAAAAAGTAAGGTGCAGTGGCGTAGCCAGGGGAGGGGCCATGGGGGCACTGGCCCCTCCTGAAAAATTGCCCCCCCAGTGTGCCCCCACCCTTCTAATTGCCTGTCACTCAAAAATTCAAATCATTATCTTTCAGATTGTAGTAGAATAATTCATGATTCCGCGTCACGATGCTTCTCAAAACCACACGGTAAGTTGATATATTTTATACAGCTTATTTTTTAAAGAAAGACGATGTGTATTCACCCTGCTGAGGGGAATGTGATAAAGCCTGGAGTGGAGCGAAAGCACGTTCCTCTCTCCACTCTAAGCATTCTGTAATCACTTCGCTCTTGATAAATAAATAAATAAATAAAAATGCATGATTAAATAGCAAAATAAATAATTAATACTAAAATAACACTGGATTAATTAAGTCATTCTAAACTGTGTCTATGATCCACATATTTTACAATAAACTAAAGCATACCTTTTTGAAAAAGTAGCTATCTAACAAAGTATTTATATAATGATATTTTACAATCAATATGCTCAAGACTAATTAGCCTTCCTTGAAATAAGCAGATTTGGTCTATTCATCAATGCAAATTTACTGCAACTGCTGAAATGCAAATTGAATAGGATGTGGGAAAAAATATGTATTGTATACAATTTTATTACAGTTTTATGAATTCATTAATTGTGTGTTTATTATATGAATGATTAATACACAAGTTTTTGAGCCGTTTCCGCTCTACATCCTAAGCTCCTCCCGTTTATGCAATCCACTTCCGTTTTGGCGGGTTGGTTATGCTACCTAGCTCCGTTGTGCCGACAAAGCACTGATATCGCAGTGACAAAGAGGATAACAATTAACTTACAACATGAATAAAAGTGGTTCGGGAACGACGTGTGCGGTAGTTGGTTGCAAAAACTCGCGAAAGCACCTGAACGAGTGGTTAGATAGAGAGTGTTACGACCACAAACCAGCTACGAAGAGGCAATGTCCATGCGCTCCATTGTTTACATTTTTTCGCAAGCCTGATACCGACTCGGAATCAAGGACCTGGCTGAAGGCATTAAATCTAAAGAAACCACCCCGCACCGTTTATGTTTGTTCCTATCACTTTGTTGACCAAAAACCAACCAAGGATAATCCTTTCCCAGAGTTGTGGTTGGGATACAATCGTCCTCCACAGCCAAAGAGGCGTCAACTCACTGGCTAGGCTCTACATTTGCTTTTAGATAAATAAGTGATCATGTTTGTATGACATAACACAACCGACTTTGTTGCTGTGCAGATATTGGTATGCCTCGGAGGCTTTCAGATTGTCCATTGCTTTTCCATCTATTGCCATGGAGTGCATGAAGTAGGAGCAAATATTACTGTACGTTATCCTGGGCCACGTCGACATGTTATCCTCCCAGTTCTGTACTGAATTCGGGTGGGGGATAGTAACGCCATCTCCAGTCAAAGTAGTGGAACCGTGTTCCCAAGCTAGCATCTTAATAGCTGTGTTTACACCGGCAGACGCTGTGCAAACCACTTCCGGCGGAAATTAATTGCATATGTGTAGCGTTATGGCGGCGCCCACAATTTGCCGCGTAAACTTGTGTATATAATTATGCATTTATATAAATAAGGCTGTTCTATTATTATTTGTGAGTTGGACACTAATACATTGGATTATTTTATTAATTACAGTTTTTCTATCACTTTTGTATAGTGAAAAGTTAATATAAATTGTATTTTATTGTTTTGATTTAGAGCAGTAAATAACTGCTATTAAAGATAACAGGGTATCACTGTTTATTGCTGATTTTAAAGCTTACTGAACTTGAAATGATTTGGATATCTACAGTTCTACAAAAATACACAACATAAGAATGGCCCCTCTGTAATAATTGTGGCCCCTCTTGTGCCCCCCAGTTGAAAAAAATCCTAGAATCGCCCCTGGTCAGGTGATTGGGACAGATCATTAAACACAGCTGAAAACTCAGAAGAGGTAGTCGATGTGATTTTACGAGACCATCGAATAGCCTTAGTGGGTCTTGTAATGTGAAAAGCAGTGGGGACTCTAAAGACAATAGGCTTATGATCAGAAAAAACATGGTCCTCTATTACAAGGTCACTGACTGTCAAACCATGTGAAAGCACCAAGTCCAGAGTATGGCCCTGAATATGAGTGGGAGTGTTTACAAATTGTACCAGATCAAAAGAGTCAATAAGGCTCAAAAATTCTTTGGCTAATGGATTTTCTAAACAACACACATGAATATTAAAATCCCCCATAATTAACATTCTATCATAATTGGGAGTAATCCCCCCTAAAAAATCTGAAAACTCATTAATAAAGTCTTTATGAGGTTTAGGTGGGCGATAAATGACTGCAATTGCCACTGGATAATCCAATTCCAGGACAAATAATTGAACTTCAAAACTCGAATAGGCATCAGTCGCTATGATCTTACAGCGATAGTTCTGTTTAAAAACAGAAGCCAGTCCTCCCCCTCGGCCCACGGATCGAGGCGAGTTTAAAAATGTACAGTTAGTTGGTACCAGTTCAGTAAAAGGACTCCTATCCCCTGGAGAAAGCCACGTTTCCGTGATAAACAGAAAGTCAAGGCTGCGTGAGGTAAAAAAGTCGTTAAGAATCACTGTCTTGTTAACCAGTGACCTGGCATTGATCAACGACATCATGATCTGCCGCCGTGACTCAGCAGTCCGCTGTATTGCCCGGCACAGTGGACGGAGGTGATTAGCGCAGACGCCGCCTCGGCGCAGACGGGGTGAGGAACTCTTTGGAGGTTGATGTGGTTGATCCCCTACGATCAGTATGATGTCACCAGGTGACGAAGGGCGGAACCATGAACGCGGTGTTGTTTCCATGGGGAGCTAATTTAATGTAACACCCCACCGGTTGCCCCATGAAAAACAGTTCGGCTGGATTCCGCAAAGGAGAAACAAGCGGCAGCTGTGAGATGGGCGGAGATTGAATCATCGCGTTCACGAGGGGGATCATAAAAGCGGATGTTCGGGTGAAGAGGAGGAGCGGCAGGGGACAGAGGAATCCACGGCAAGGAAGGAGCCTGAAAACAGCAGTTCAACCCGGATGGAGAAGGAGAGACAGCAGTAGCAGTTAAGTGCCATTGGAGATCCTCATTATCTGACTCCGGTCTCACAGCATATATAAACGACCAGTGAATTTGCCCTGGATCTTTGTGCATTCTGAAATTGCCTATTGAGGTCTTCTGTTTGATATTGTGGAAACCTTTTTATGGCAGTGGTGTGTGCGTAGTATACTCTCCATAAAGTGTGGACACGCTGTTCCATCGGCACGAGAGGAGGGAGCTGGCCGGGATCACGAGTGGAGATCTTATTCACTGCGAGTGGTGTGAGTTGCAGTGCCAAGTGTGAAGTGACTAGTGTGGAGTGATCACATATGATTATTTGAAGCGATTGATGTTTGCACTGGGGTGAGGATTGTTGTGTCTGTTCGTGCCCCCAGCCGTCCTATTCCAGAATTAACCCCTTACTGTGTGCTGAGTATGCACTGTGCAGGATTGTGCCTCCGGTCCATCCAGTGCGAAGAGGAGTCGTGAGATGTTTATGCACTGCTGTTTGACTTCCCTGTCCTAAATAAGAACCAGCATTGGTTCATTGAGTCTCTCATATTGAAAGCCTGAATCTGCCCACCGAGTCTTTTATGCTGAAGTCAGCCACCTGCTGTGAGTACGTACATACTGTTGACTTGAAGATGACTTGTGAAATGTTTATGCACTGCTGTTTGACTTCCCTGTTCTAAATAAGAACCAGCACCTGTCCATTGAGTCTCTCATATTGAAAGCCTGAATCTGCCCACCGAGTCTTTCATGCTGAAGTCAGCCACCTGCTGTGAGTACGTACATACTATTGACTTGAAGATGACTGGTGAAATGTTTATGCACTGCTGTTTGACTTCCCTGTCCTAAATAAGAACCAGCACCTGTCCATTGAGTCTCTCATATTGAAAGCCTGAATCTGCCCAATGAGTCTCTCATGCTGAAGTCAGCCACCTGTTGTGAGTACGCACATACGATTGACTTGAAGACGACTTGTGAAATGTTTATGCATTGCTGTTTGACTTCCCTGTCTTAAACCAGAACAGCATCTGCTCGATACTTACCCCTGGCTGTCTGAAGAGGAACTGCCGTGCGAATTCCAGAACAGCATCTGCTCTATACTTACCCCTGGCTGTCCGAAGAGGAACTGCCGTGTGAATTCCAGAACAGCATCTGCTCCATACTTACCCCTGGCTGTCTGAAGAGGAACTGCCGTGTGAATTCCAGAACAGCATCTGCTCTATACTTACCCCTGGCTGTCTGAAGAGGAACTGCCGTGTGAATTCCAGAACAGCATCAGTTCTATACTTACCCCTGGCTGTCTGAAGAGGAACTGCCGTGTGAATTCCAGAACAGCATCTGCTCTATACTTACCCCTGGCTGTCTGAAGAGGAACTGCCGTGTGAATTCTAGACCAGCATCTGCTCTATACTTACCCCTGGCTGTCTGAAGAGGAACTGCTGTGTGAATTCCAGAACAGCATCTGCTCTATACTTACCCCTGGCTGTCTGAAGAGGAACTGCCGTGTGAATTCCAGAACAGCATCTGCTCTATACTTACCCCTGGCTGTCTGAAGAGGAACTGCCGTGTGAATTCCAGAACAGCATCTGCTCTATACTTACCCCTGGCTGTCTGAAGAGGAACTGCCATGTGAATTCCAGAACAGCATCTGCTCTAAACTTACCTCTGGCTGTCCGACGAGGAACTGCCGTGTGAATTCCAGAATAGCATCTGCTCTACACTTACCCCAGCTGTCCGAAGAGGGACTGCCGTGTGAATTCCAGAACAGCATCTGCTCTATACTTACCTCTGGCTGTCTGAAGAGGAACTGCCGTGTGAATTCCAGAACAACATCTGCTCGATACTTACCCCTGGCTGTCTGAAGAGGAACTGCCGCGTGAATTCCAGATCAGCATCCGCTCTATACTTACCCCTAGCAGCCAAGAAGAAGAAACTTCCAGTTTTAGTTTACGAAATTTTAATTCAATAAAATCCTTTTACATTTGATACCTTGTTTGTGGTCGTGGTGTTTCTGGGTAACTCCTCGAGGTGGTACGCTCATAGGGGTGGTCTGCAACAGGGGGGGCCATCCCGACCTGTGACAGAATTGGCGTAGTCGGCAGGGTAACCTGGAACCTGGCTGGAAGACAGTCAGACACAACAACTCCAGGAGCTCTTGGCGAAGTGGGCACACATATTTTCTACACATGATGAGGATTATGGCCGCACCGCCATCGTGAAACATCAGATCCCTACTGGTGATGCCGCACCAAGCCGGGAGCGGTACCGTCCTGTGCCACCGACCCTCTATTCCGAGGTTCATACCTTGTTGAAGGGGATGCTGGAGAAAGGGGTCATCCGGGAGAGCAGTAGCCCTTGGGCGGCTCCGATCGTCTTGGTGCGAAAGAAGACCGGAGCTTGGAGGTTCTGCGTGGATTACCGCAGACTGAACCAAGTCACCAAGAAGGATGCCTTTCCGCTACCGCGGATCGAGGACTCACTTACCAGCCTGACACAAGCCGCGTGGTATTCCACTTTAGATCTGGCCAGTGGATATTGGCAGGTACAGGTGGAGGAGGAAGACAGAGAAAAGACTGCATTTACTACCCCTTTCGGGCTCTTCGAGTGGGACCGGATGCCGTTTGGCCTTTGCAACGCTCCAGCTACCTTCCAAAGGCTGATGCAACGGTATCTGGGTGGCCAGTTAGTAGATTCCACGTTGGTATATCTAGATGATGTCATTGTTTACTCTCCTGACTTCACATCCCATCTTCAGCACTTGGAACGAGTATTTCAGGCCATGAGGAAGTACGGACTGAAGTTGCAACCAGATAAATGCCAGCTATTTCGTAAGGAAGTGAAATTTCTGGGCCACTGTGTAAGTGCCTCTGGAGTCTCGGTGGACCCAGAAAAAGTGTCCGTTGTACAGGAGTGGGGTGTACCAAAGACAGTGCGACAAGTGAGGTCCTTCTTAGGTTTCGTGGGGTATTATCGGCGGTACATTAAGGGTTTCTCTAGGATTGCCAGACCATTAAATCAGCTCCTGGCGGGTACAGGCCGTCCCCGTGGTCGTGGGTCCCATCCTGTTGCTTGGGACTCCGCCTGCTGTGTGGCCTTTCGGAGGCTCAAACAGGAGCTGCTTCAGGCCCCAATTCTGGCCTATGCGGACTTCACCCAGCCGTTTATCCTATATACAGATGCTAGTAACCTCGCGCTTAGGAGCAGTGCTGGCCCAGCGGCAGCAGGGAGTGGAACAAGTCATTGCCTACGCAAGCCGAAGCCTTCACCCCGCTGAGCGAAATGATTCCAACTACAGCTCATTTAAAATCGAATTGCTGGCTATGAAGTGGGCAATGAGCGAGAAATTCAAAGACTATCTATGGGGAGCGAAGGTACTGGTGATACCGGATAATAACCCACTAGTCCACTTGCAGACAGCTAAATTGGGGGCAGTCGAACAGCGCTGGGTAGCGCAAATGGCTAATTATGATTACAAACTTCAGTATCGGCCGGGGCGGGAGCACACTAATGCTGACGTAATGTCCAGACTTCCAGGGGCCGAAGGCAGGAGCGTCCCAATGGAGACCAGGGAGGAGCGTGAGGAGGGACTCATGGTAGGTATTGTGGAAGCACCGGGCCTCCAGCCAGAGGAAGCCCCCGTTAGTTGGGGCTGGGACCCCGAGCGGTGGAAGGGACGGCAGGAGGCAGACGCTGGGCTGCTGGCAATACGGTCCTGGTTGACACAAGGGCTGCAGCCGGAGAGGACAGAACGCCGGGCCCAGACATGGGCGGTGAGAAAACTCTTAGGGCAGTGGGAGAGGCTCTATCTGCGGGATGGGGTGGTCTGCCGGACCATCCAAGATGCCGAGCGGGGCGAAGCAGTCTGCCAGGTGGTTGTATCAGAGGGCCAGGTTCAGGCTCTTCTGCAAGCTTACCACACTCAGTTGGGACACCAAGGGCAAGAGAGGACGTTATCTTTGCTGCGAAGGCATTTCCATTGGCCAGGGATGGAGGCGTCAGTCAACTCATTCATCCGGGACTGCCCGCGCTGCACGCTCTTCAAAACAAGAAAAGAGGTGAGAGCCCCACTGGTCCCGATACGAGCCAAAGCCCCTCTGCACATCGTGGCCATGGACTACTTGACACTGAGTCGACCGGTGGACCGTATTCAGAATATCCTTGTGGTAACTGACCTGTTTACAAAATACGCTTGGGCCATTCCAACTTTGGACCAGACTGCCGTCACCACCGCAAATGCCTTGTGGAAGACAGTATTCCAGCCATTTGGGTGCCCGGAGACCCTTCATTCGGATCAAGGGCCGAACTTTGAATCTAAGGTTATTCAGGAACTGTGCCAGCTCTATGGGTGTAAGAAGACCCACACCACGCCGTACCACCCTCAGGGAAACGGGGGATGTGAGCGGTTCAACCAGACCCTGTTGGACTTATTGGGAACACTGGACACAGACCGTCAGAGTAACTGGGTGGATAATCTTCCCGCTCTGGTTCAGGCTTATAACAATAGTGTGCACAGTACTACTGGGTACGCAAAAACGTACTTGATGTTTGGGAGACATGTACGCTTGCCCACGGATTTGCTGCTTGGGACGGCAGCGGCAGGAGAAGTTATGAGCCTGACTGATTGGGCCGGCAAGCACCATCAGCGACTTCATTCAGCATACGAAGAGGTCACTAAGAAAATAAACACAGCTGCTGCTAAGAATAAGCGTTTATATGACCGGACATCACGAGAGGCCCCGCTGTTGCCCGGGGAGAGAGTTTTGGTGCGGGACAATCGGCGCCAAGGAAAGGGCAAGCTGAGCGACTGGTGGGAGGCTCAGCCTTATGTGGTGCAACGCCAGCAACGTCTCGACCAGCCGGTGTACACCATCCGTCCAGAGGGGAAGTCGGGCCCAGAGCGGGTCATACATCGGAATCTAATGCCTCGTTTCCACTGAGTGGTACGGTATGGTTCAGTACGGTACGGTTCGGGTCGGGTCGCTAAACCATGATCGGGGCTCGCGTTTCTACTGCCAGCAGTACCCTTCTTGATAGGCGTGGTGTATGTCGGAAAGTTGTGACAACGTCACTTGATGGGCGTGGTGGATGACGGAAAGTCGCTTGACTTCATTCACGCGCGACGAAGAAAGCTGAAACCGCAAACAACAATGGAGGACATACAGCAGATCTTGTTCTTGCTTCTCGGCATGTGGCTGTTTGTCACAAGGAGGAGACAAGCGTTGTTTGAACAAAGGCTGCAGGCTGCAAGGAAAAACACAGCCGAAAAATACAGGGGAATTCGGGAAATGTTAAGGAGCTGGGACGAGGCAGACAACCGCGCAAGTCAAGACAAGGCAAGACAAAAACGACGGCGCAGGAGGGTAAGCTTGAGCTAAATGTTTTTTTTTTATGTCGATGTCATTGTATGTCGACTAACGTTACAATGTATTTCGTTTCATGTACTGTAATCCGTTAACTAGGCAATATTCTGATAAATCAAGTAACGTTAACCCTCCAGTACGAACAAATAAGTACAATAAGCCCTGCCTGCGAAACCAAGCCTATATTGGCCTTTAAACTGTGACAACAGTAAACTACATTATATTAACTACATTATATTACTAATCATTGTGAAGGTTACATCTTAAAATCATAAATCTCTCATGAATCTGTAAGAAATCTATATTATTACAAGTGCAATACTAGTTGTGGTTAATGACTGATAATGTAATTTTTCCGAAAATAGTTATATCTGCAAGCTATTTTTTCTTTGTGCGTCAATGACACCACAGTGCTTTTCACTGTTGCAGGATATTGGATATTGTATACAATGTATATTTATTTTGTCCAAGGTAACACTTTCAATGTTGTAATTTCCCCAATACTTTATGTATTGTTTGACCTGGCCTATGATAGTTGCACTAATAATTAAAGGACATGAACACACCCACCATCACTGCTACATTGTATTAACATTTTGTTTGCTTTATGTGTTTTTCTAGATAATCAATCTGATGCAAAATCGGCGCTGCAGACCAACCATTTGGACTTTCAGCCGCTCAACTGACTGGTGGGATGTGATCGTTCCAGGATTCACACACACACACAGTGGGTGCAAAACTTCAGGATGTCTGAAGAAACATTTCTGTCCCTTTGTGCGATGGTGCATCCAGAAATGGAGAAGCAGGACACAAACTTCAGAGTGTGTATTCCTCTTAAGAAAAGAGTTGCCATAGCACTATGGAAGCTGGCAACCAACAGCGACTACAGAAGTATTGGCCATCTTTTTGGAGTCAGCAAAACAACAGTGTGTCGGTGCATCCAGGAGTTCTGCATGGCCACTTGCACATTGTTAGTTCCAGAACAATTATGTTTTCCTGACCGGCAGAAGCTTAAAGAGATGGCAGCCTATTTTGAGAACCGGTTTGGGCTTCCGCAGTGTGTGGGTGCCATTGATGGGTCACACATACCCATAATAGCCCCAAAGGAGTACCACTGCGATTACTTCAACAGAAAAGGCTGGCATTCCATCATCCTGCAAGGAGTAGTTGACGGGAAAGGACTATTTTGGAATGTATATGCAGGAATGGCTGGAAGTATGCATGATGCTCGGATTCTGAGACTGTCCACATTGTGGGAGTTAGTCGAGCGTGGAAGCCTTTACCCAGCTTGCACCAGGAACATCAGTGGGGTGAATGCTGGCTATTATGTGCTAGGAGACTCTGCCTATCCTTTGCAGAATTGGCTACTAAAACCATTCCCTGACAATGGACGGCTGACAGCAGAACAACTGACCTTCAACAAGAAAGTGTGCAGGGCTCGGGTGGTTGTTGAAAATGCTTTTGGAAGACTCAAAGGGAGGTGGCGGTGCCTTTTGAAGAGGAATGACAGTGACATTGAACTGGTAAAATCCATGGTGTTGACTTGTTGTGCTCTGCACAATCTTTGTGAAAGACATGGAGAGGATTACCAGCACGAATGGGATACAGCTGTTGCTGCAGAGCCTGTGGTGCCACTGGCACAAGGTGTAGAGGAGGAGGGCGGGGATGTACGTGAGGGACTGATGCGGTTTTTGAACAGTTAAATCTGTTGTACACTTATCAAAGGCGCACCTGTGTAAATGCTTGTTTTTTCACATGTTTTGATTGACTTTATGGACCCAAATAAATTGATTTTACATTTACCCTGCCTCTTCATATTTTGTAAAAGAAAGAACTTATTTCTCTCTGCAATACCCATGTAGAAAAATGAATTCATGTTTTGTTTGCAATGGGTTAATTTTAAAATCAATTATGAGTACAGAGTGAAATATTTGAAGATTAGCTATTGTAAAGTAACACATTACCAACTATTTTGTATTTAACCCCTTAATTTCAGCCCCAATTTTGGGAAGTGATGCATACATGACATACACAAAATAAAAAGGTATGAATTCTGAATAGACACAAACAACATATATTTAGTAAGCCAACACTTGAGTTTACATTTCAAGACTCAAAATTGACTGTTATTAATATTGAGATATATAAGCTCAAGCATAAAACCAAAAACAACAAATATTAAGAACATATTTATTAAATGTATAAAAGGATAGCAACTTATAACCACAACTCAATTGTAGCCACAACTGTGTTCATGCCTTATTTCAAATCTGAGGATGACATCTCTAAAATTATGCATTTCATAAAGCCTAATTTGACACCATGTGACTTTGGGGAAGTTTTAGAGAAGGCTATACGAATCTTATCAAATATTTTATTGCCCTGTAAACACCCATTTACAGTCTCTGAATAATGTATGGCGAGGAGAATTGGCCCCATTCGTGTTGTTTTCATTTAAATCGACCAAACATTCACACCTTTGTCGGTATGAGAATTATCTTCATTAATTCTTTTATCCTTATTCTTTTGTTTGAATTGAGCCATTACAGCCTTTATTCTGGCATTATGGCTTGGCCATCGAAACCTCTCTGAATCCCACCCTACATGAATAATCCACCTATTATATTAAGTCCAGTAAGAAAAAACAAACAATAAAAAACTATTCTTGGAACTTCAAATGCAAAATATTTTTAAAAAAATATTGTATGAAATACAAGCAGGTGCATAGCACAACAAGTAGCCTTAAGCTACATGACACAATTTAATTAATTACAATTTAACAATTTAATATTATACTTTTATTCAAAGTTCACTTTACAACATCGAGTATTTGTATCATATTCCGGTCGTGGATTAAAATGGTTTCAAGTCATGAAAAGATTTTGAAATATGTTATATTTGGCATTTTAGATGAAGCTATTGGCTAGCCTTACCTAGCACTTGCATTCTGTAAAAAAATTGTTATTCGTATGAAAACCCCAAATCGCACGGAAATCACACAACTAAACACATCATATTTCAATCGTGCATTCAGGGCTGAAGTTCAGGAAGTAGTGCAGCTGGGCATAAAGCCAATTCAGTGGAAAATGAATAGAAATGTTATTCTTGATGACGAATTATTTTACTAGCATGTGATACTTATTAATCATTTCTACAAATATGCGGACTACTGGACTAATAAGCCCTGGCAGGTGGCTGTATATAGCATGTATTTGAACACAAATAAACCGGAGAAGATGAGAATAAATGTTTTATGAGTGATGATTTCTATTCAAAATAACGAACGTTACAGATTAATTATTTTGCAGTGCTAGCATAAATCAAGAAATTAATATCACTGCAAACCAGTTTAATCATAAACAGTAGTCAAATATCAAAGCTGAAGACGTAAACCTTTATTATGATGCTGAGTTTGTCCAGATCAAGTAAGAGTGTGGGTTTTTACAAGTAGGCTAATGCATTTTGAACAACCATAAATTGGGATTACCGGTGATCCCATGATGATCAAGGCAAGCATAATCTCCCAAATCAACATTATCATTAACAAAGGGTGTCGTTGACGCCAGATGACAGGAACGTTAATAAAATGACAAATTTATAGCAGTGTTTTGCTCCTGAAAGACCCCCAAGACCAGTGGCAGTTCTACTCTGAATTACACCCAGGGCGAGACCCCCTTCGAGTGCCCCCCCCCCCCCAAAAAAAAAAATAAATAAAAAACAAACAAACAAACAAAACAACAACAACCCAACAATAAAATCACATACCGTTCATTTGAAAAACACAGTTAATAGAATCCAGTTATTTTGCTAGTTTAATCTAAATTAAATTAAAGGGAGGAAGTAACCATTAGCGCATTGGTTATTGCCTTAAATTATATGCATGGCACACTTTTAGTTATGGCTTGTTAAACAATATTTGTCACGAAATGGAGTTTTTAAAAGTAAAATGGTCTGAGAGATACTTATTTAGTAACACAATACTTATCTCTTATCTCTTAAATAATTTTGAACAGCTCTCATATTAAACACTATCCAAACTGTTATAGACCTAAAATAGCTTTTGTAGCCCTATGTCACTCTTAAAATGTTAGAATGTTAGAAAATAGAAAATTGTACTTTGCATATAGGCTACTGTAAAAAGACAAAGTTGATCATTATGTAAATTATTTTCATTTCATGAATATAGTGACCAACATGATCACATACACAAAAAGCCTAATACACAATCAATTCACCAAGTTAATAACATTAAAGATTTGTTTTAAAGGAGTGTCTTTTATCTTACCTACTAAACTTAAAAAAGGTTAACACAAAAAGAGATTTTATAAAAATATATACCTCATATTTCAGCATTCAATCATCTCTATAAAAAGAATGAGTCAATAAAGATACATTCCTGACATTTATAATGCACAGTAGCTTATCTTTTATTATTAATAGTAAAATTCGGACCGATTTGCCCATGGCTGCCGTTGTTATACAACCATGCACTGGGCTCTCCACAATGAAAAACAAGTTTTAGTAGCTAATGTATTTCCACCACAGAAAAACGCTTGCTGAAGCTCTGCTAAAAGATTTTTTTATGGAGAAAAAACACCCAAGTGTTTGGGTGCACGAGCACTCCCATACTGAAAAGTTTATGAGCGCGCCTCCCGCGAGCGCATAATGAGCGCTTCCCGTGCGCCTAATCGCCTATTTGAAATAACGACCTCGAGCGCGCAAAAGACGCGATACGTAAACTAATCAAGAAGAGACCCCCTTGACATCGCTTCTGTGCACGGCACCTTCTCAGCAATTAGGGGCGCCATTGCCAATAATTGAATCGAAATGGTAAAAAAAATAGAAAACCTTCGAGGCACAGAGGATTTTTTTAACTGCTCGTGCCGCCCCCCATGTGACATGAAGAAATGCCGCCCCGGGCGACTGCCCGGTTCGCCCGTGCCTAGAACCGCTACTGCCCAAGACACATAAGGTTATGAAAAGTACTTTAATTTGAGTACAATGTGCTGTGCAACAATAATAGAAGAAAACATGTGTAAACAAGTGCAAACAAAAAGTAAACGTGTGCAAACAAAAAGTAAACAAGTGCAAACAAAGTAAACAAGAGTAAAGTGCTGTGTGAAAAGCACCAGTGGCTGGATCATGGCACAGGGTCACGGCGACTACTCAACGCCTGCACCAGCTGACTGAGTGTGCCGAGGAAGGCCTGATTGAAGCTTCCTGATTGAAGCTTGCTCCATTTGTTGCCGAGTTATTTCAGCCTCATGCCGCCTTGCCTCACGGGCGTCCTCCAGCATCAATTCAAAGCGCCGGTCACGACGGTCCTCCATCCTCTCCAGCCACTCCTGCTGCCTCTCATCAGCTGCCTGCATCTCAACCAGGGCCGCAACAACTTCCTGTTGCCCCCCTTTCCTCTTGCCTGGAACGCAAAAAAGACAGGAATGCTGGTTGTTTAGTGAGGCATTTTTATCCTTGTAATTTGAGTCAACCAATATAAAGGGGGACATATCTACAGTACTACAAAACAATGTCCAGATTATACTGTAAATGATCTGTATAATACTGTAATAATCAGTGTGTAAATTTTCACTCTGGTGTTTATATCTTACCGATGGTTATACGTCGTTCACTCGAAGTTGATGGAGCAGATTCTGGTGGTGGTGTCGGTGTTGATGTCCTGGCAGGCGAACTTGAGCTTTCAAGAGTGGACATCTCATCAAGTGCCTCTATTTCCTCCTGACAGCTAGGATCCTCAACTGAAAAGTTACACAAGTCATGCTAATTGCACAAACTGCAACAATACTGTTTGAGATGAATAGAGAACATACAACGTAGTCGGATTGAGTGGGAAGTCAATTTACTGCAGTAGACAACAAAGCATTTTTACTTTGTCAATGTACATGTAGGAATGATGTAAAATGTTTCTCCCAGCCTTAGGGGGGAGCTGTGTTCTATGAGTGTTTCACTGTGTGAGTTAAGCCTTCTTCACATGGGTGGAGCTGTTTTTAATTCAGTTCTATTTCCTTGTGGAAAGGTAAGGAGGGTTTTTTTGGTGTTCTCTGCCACATCTATTTAATTTCTTGAATTATATTGGCCATCCATGTCATTTTAGAAAATATATAACTGTTAAAGATGTCAACTAACATATATGTGCAGTTATTTGTGATGGATGGTTTTATATTTCTGATATTATTTAATGAGTTGTAAATTCCATGTGGTGGGGTATATTTTTCTGTGTATTGTATGGTGATTATCATCTGTCTGAGTATTTTGGGTTTTGTTCTTTGTATTTTGGATGTATGTGACATTTGACGTTTAATTGTCATATGGGGAAAGTTATTTTTTCCCAATCTTTGAGAATCCCCGTGATTTGATTGCTAATATAACTGCAGCTAAGGCTGTGCTGTTTTATTTTATAGTTTTGTATGCATTTTTATTTTTTAATATTGTTTACTAACAGTTCTATTTCCTTGTGGAAAGATGTTGTTGTGTGCTGCGTACTGGCTGATGCAGAATAAGAGAGCCCAAAATAAAGCTGCTACCGTGATGACCACGATATTTGTGTCCTCCTCATTCAACACCATTTAAACACAACGCAGAGACATTTAGGGGAGCACACAGACGAAGAGGGTTACATCTTTGGTGCCGTGACCCGGATGAGAGTGAGGTTTAGGGGGGTGAGTGTAACGGAGGCCAGCTAGTAGTTGCTGTGCAAGTAAACCTCACTCCCCGATCTCAATAGGCGCTCTCGCGACAAACGCTAGAGGCTGCAGTCTTTAGCCTCCTTGTTAGCGCTCGACTCTCACGCCGGAGACCCGGGTTCGAGGCCCGCTCGGAGCGGGGCGAGTAGGACCCGGGTGTGAGGGGTTACATACATAAGTATTTTTTTTAAGTATCTATAATTTTATCAGAGTAACTTTTACTGCACTACATTCCAAAGCATAATATTGTTTTTTTTTTTTTACCCCAGGACATTTCTGTATTGTTATAAAAGGCTTAAAAAGTACAACAATGTTGTGGGGTAAAAAGTACAATAATTTTAAACTTTAAGCCCATTGAATGTGGACATTTTTCCCATCTCACTCTGATATTTCATTACATAAGCTCTATCATTATACCCATCTTTCTTTAATTTATTTTTTATTTAGGCTATGTTCTGTGTTATATTTCATGTTATCACTGTGAAGCTGCTTTGATACAATCTGTATTGTAAAAAGCATTATATAAATAAAGGTGACTTGACTATTTAGTTGAATATCTTGAGTAGTATAATAAATGGTAGTTAAATAGTTTTATGATTCCTGGACGTACGTAAAGTTACGCCGTTCACCACTGGCTAATAAAGTAGCGTTTTGCTAGCTTGCAAATTATTTGTTGGTACCACACTGGCTGACTAAAAAACAAACAACAGGTTTGCTCAAATGTTGTGCATTGCACGCTTTCCCGCTACCGTTGTATACATCTCCACAAGTAAAAGTTATAAGAACTTACCGGCAGGCTCAATCATCGACTCCAGCAAAGCGTTCGCCGTATCGATGCCTCCTTCTCTTCCCAAACTCGCCGGTCTGTGTCCGTAGATTGCGTCCATCATATCTAACCACTTCCATTTTTTTTCTGTGAACACCACTCCGGCTGTTGTGGTCTTTCACCTTACGGTAGTCACTCCGCAGTTTCTTGCTTTTAATTCGGCACTGCTCGGACGTCCGCTGGAAACCCTCGGCAGCCATCCTTTCAGAAACATGCTGAAAAACCTTTTCGTTTCTCACCATGCCATCGAGTTCCCTTTGGACCCTTTCTTCACCGATGATACCCAGGAAGGTCTGCACCTCCTGGGTCGACCACGGTAATGTTAAGCTTCGCGACGACATTATTTTGCAGCGGTGTTTTAAAAATGGCGCCTCTTGTGTTGTTGACTTTCCCCTTGTAGCACGCGCAAGTGACAATTCTCTGTCAACCAATCACCGTTCTGCAGTGAGTCTAGCTCCACCTTTTAGTACCCTTTCACTGTGCTAGGTACCCCAACGAAAGGGTACCCAAAAAAGTGGTACGGTACGGTTCGGCTTTTGGTACCATTCACAACTTTTAACAGTGGAAACGCAAATAATTGCGTACCGTACCGAACTGTACCGTACCGTACCGCTCAGTGGAAACGAGGCATAATCCGCCCCTGCCCAAACTATCCAAAACCTTTGGTGGAGGCTCCCTCCGACCCGGTGGCACCCCAGCCACCCTTAGTAGGCTGGGCAGTTGTTACGAGAGCTCCAACTATTGAGCCAAGGGGGGTAGGTCCTGCCTCCCCTCTGAGACGATCTCAACGGGAAAACCGAGGACAACCCCCGGAGAGGTATGGGGACTGGGTCTCGGGACCTGGTTCTAGGGACTAGAACGGACTGGTGGGGGAGGATGTCACCAGGTGACGAAGGGCGGAACCATGAACGCGGTGTTGTTTCCATGGGGAGCTAATTTAATGTAACACCCCACCGGTTGCCCCATGAAAAACAGTTCGGCTGGATTCCGCAAAGGAGAAACGAGCGGCAACTGTGAGATGGGCGGAGATTGAATCATCGCGTTCACGAGGGGGATCATAAAAGCGGATGTTCGGGTGAAGAGGAGGAGCGGCAGGGGACAGAGGAATCCACGGCAAGGAAGGAGCCTGAAAACAGCAGTTCAACCCGGATGGAGAAGGAGAGACAGCAGTAACAGTTAAGTGCCATTGGAGATCCTCATTATCTGACTCAGGTCTCACAGCATATATAAACAACCAGTGAATTTGCCCTGGATCTTTGTGCATTCTGAGATTGCCTATTGAGGTCTTCTGTTTGATATTGTGGAAACCTTTTTATGGCAGTGGTGTGTGCGTAGTATACTCTCCATACAGTGTGGACACGCTGTTCCATCGGCACGAGAGGAGGGAGCTGGCCGGGATCACGAGTGGAGATCTTATTCACTGCGAGTGGTGTGAGTTGCAGTGCCTAGTGTGAAGTGACTAGTGTGGAGTGATCACATATGATTATTTGAAGCGATTGATGTTTGCACTGGGGTGAGGATTGTTGTGTCTGTTCGTGCCCCCAGCCGTCCTATTCCAGAATTAACCCCTTACTGTGTGCTGAGTATGCACTGTGCAGGATTGTGCCTCCGGTCCATCCAGTGCGAAGAGGAGTCGTGAGATGTTTATGCACTGCTGTTTGACTTCCCTGTCCTAAATAAGAACCAGCATTGGTTCATTGAGTCTCTCATATTGAAAGCCTGAATCTGCCCACCGAGTCTTTTATGCTGAAGTCAGCCACCTGCTGTGAGTACGTACATACTGTTGACTTGAAGATGACTTGTGAAATGTTTATGCACTGCTTTTTGACTTCCCTGTTCTAAATAAGAACCAGCACCTGTCCATTGAGTCTCTCATATTGAAAGCCTGAATCTGCCCACCGAGTCTTTTATGCTGAAGTCAGCCACCTGCTGTGAGTACGTACATACTATTGACTTGAAGATGACTGGTGAAATGTTTATGCACTGCTGTTTGACTTCCCTGTCCTAAATAAGAACCAGCACCTGTCCATTGAGTCTCTCATATTGAAAGCCTGAATCTGCCCACCGAGTCTTTCATGCTGAAGTCAGCCACCTGCTGTGAGTACGTACATACTATTGACTTGAAGACGACTTGTGAAATGTTTATGCATTGCTGTTTGACTTCCCTGTCCTAAATAAGAACCAGCACCTGTCCATTGAGTCTCTCATATTGAAAGCCTGAATCTGCCCAATGAGTCTCTCATGCTAAAGTAAGCCACCTGTTGTGAGGGGCACAGATAGCATTGGGGACGGGGGGGACATGTCCCCCCCAGATTCATAGTGACCCGATCCGTCCCCCGCCCTCACTATCCCTATGAAAGTCGACAAAAAACGGTAAACCAGAGGATAACCAGTGTTTTCGCTAGCCAAAGTTATTGTTGTGCGTGCCCCGACCCGATCTGAAGCAGCGGCGGGCCGGGACACGCACAATAATAATCTACTACACCGGTCACCATTACTTTGTACCCATGTTCTCACTACACGCTGTTCTGTTGTCAATAAACACACGATGCCATCATGCCACCGACGTTTACACTCTCTCTCAGTGTGTGTGCTACGACTCCTCTTGAGTGACATCCCCGGGGTCCTATGGCGAGCTAGCTGCCTCCATCGTGCCTGTAGAAGCGGACCGGTAACCATAGTGATCATATACTATACAATCTATGACTGAGCTGATCGGTGATTTTCTTAACTGAAAAAAAAAAAAAAAATCGACTGTATAAATGCCACATTAAGGCATCACCTCGTTTAAAAAAAAAAAAAAAACTTTCCCAGATGTGGCAGATTAGATTAATTGTTAAGGGGAATAGCTAGTCTGAAAATAAGGCTTTTGCACTTAGTAAACACTGCAAAATGTGGAGACCATAACTATGCATTAAGATGAGTGGACAGAGGCAAATAATGAATGAACACAAAAAGAATGGTTGGATAAATCAAACAATTTATCGTCGTCAGGTAATAATGTTTTATCTAATAACTTAACCCATTGTACTGTATAAATTGACTGAGGTATGTTCACTGTTGTGTTACCACTATAAAAATAATTATAATAAGTAAATTTATGTAGTGCAAGGTTTATGCAAACAACAAGTAAAGGCCTACATAAACTTTTGACATCATCTTATAGCAGGAAATCATATTTTTATTTTATTTATTTTCTTTTTCTTTTTTTTACTGTACGGAGCAACTGAGGATATAGATTCTAAAATTATGGGATATAAAAAACATTTCTTAATATGTCATACATCATTTGAAAGATATTTCTAATCTATAAATTGCAACAAACTTGTAATTAAAACTTACATTTTAGTTATTATTATATATTTTTGAAATGGTAGTTTTAGCAATTGATTCTCTGGAATATGTTGTATTTCACATTGTTGTAAAAAGTCTATAGAGGTATGGAGGTTTAACTTAAAATTTATACTTCAAAATGTTGTCCTCCTGGCCATCATATCTGATGACAGTAAGGCAGGCCCTAGTAGTCAGTCAAGTGAGGATCTGCAAGAGGGCAGCCACAGTAAAAATATGTTGTTGTTATTTTAGTTTATTTTATTATTATTTTTATTTTTGCACATAGGTTCTTTGCTTTTTTGTTCATAATGACAGACATTGCGAGATAATCAAATGTTTAAATAATAAATACTTTGCTGAAGACATGGGTCATGGGTGATTGGAATACTAGTCAAATAACAGTCTGATCATGCATATCTAGTGGTGATCAGTAAGGCCTTTTTTTTTTTACCTTTGTTTATTGTTGTAATCCATGATTTAAAATAAGAATCCCCCATTGGCTTTGTAGTCCAAATCATTTGCCAAAATAACGCAAAGTAACTACTTGAGCACTAGTTAAAGCCCAAATTATGTAAAATCACGAATTGAGTTTAAATCATTTGTTGACAGTCTGGTCCCCCCCAGTTAAAAAATCCTATCTGCGCCACTGGTGAGTACGCACATACGATTGACTTGAAGACGACTTGTGAAATGTTTATGCATTGCTGTTTGACTTCACTGTCCTAAACCAGAACAGCATCTGCTCGATACTTACTGAACAAATTAGCAGCTACTCTCAGTGGGGGGCTGGGACACTTTGGAAAGAGGCAGGGTACAGGCAAACCACGGTCAGATGGTTGGAGAGTTGAATAAGGTTGGAAGGAGGAGGACACAGACAGAATTCAGCCAAGTTCACCTCAAAGGGTGTATTTATTAAATTGTCTCTTGTCTTCCTGGCTGGTATATGAGCGTGTGGGTATGGGTGTGTGTGCTGTAACAAGAACAAAGAAACAATCAGCACACAACCAGCAATAACAGTTTAAATCAAAGTTCATATTGCCATCAACATAATATCAACATAAATAATCACAATATATCATATAATAATATATAATATAATTATATAACACAACGGTATTATAGTAACACATTAAAGATAAAGAACAAACATGTACAAACATGACAAGGCATGGAGAATAATTAATTTATGCTACTTCCGGTTGCATAGTACACGGTTGTTAGTGCACTGACACTCGCAGCCAACTCAATTGCACGCTGATGGCCCACAATGGACAGCAAAGGCAGCTGAGATCATTAGAGATTGGTGTGGCAAACGTAATACCACCGCAACCACCACGTCTAACAGTTGCAAGTGGAGAAAGGAAAGTAACTCACGTTTGGAAGACGCACACAGGATTAATCACAAGGCTAGCAGGAGATCAGGAGATTGGAAATAGGAGATGCGAGTTCGGTTAGGTCACACCCGGATGCAAACAGAAGCACTGCTTGACCAGGTAAGTTATATCCCCTGCCTAATAATTAGTGACAGGTGTGTCTCCTGTGCAACACGCGAGGGAATCACAGCTGCAGGCAATTTGGGCCAATCATGGGGGATAGAGCGGGCGAGTGAGGCTTTTGTACAGCCGCCCCGGAATTTGTCACAAATTCCATACCGTAGAAAGAATCACGAGCTCCTGCCTCCCTCCTCCTCCTCTTCATCTTTCAACTCTGGTAAGGGGATGAGCCTTGCAACAGGTCTGATGTACCTCTTCTCACCAACCCTCACCTCCACTGTTCGGACTCTCCCGTCTACTCCTGAGATGACTTGGGTGATCCGTCCAACCGGCCAGTGAGCCCGAGGGAACTGAGGATCGACTATCAGGACTGGCTGTCCAACGGTCATGTTGCTGGTATCCCTCCTCCATTTCCCTCGCGACTGCAAGGTGGGTAAGTAATCTCGGATAAATCTCGACCAGAAGTGGTCAGCAAGAAGTTGACTGTGTAGAGAATCGAGGCGAATCAAACACAACTTAATCAAATTAATCTCTCATGGGATTAATTCACATGGCTTCAACACTCCAAGTTCTGGAGCCCACATTCCAGAGTCACGGAACGACTCCGTGCTGTCTGCAGATAAGGACTTTTATTGCCCCACAGGCCCAAGAGAGGGGCACTAAACAGGACGAACGTGTCAATATGGTAATGTTACTAAGACAAATCTGCTCCAAAATGGTGGAACAAGAGGCTCACATCAAAGACCCCTCTGATGCCCTGACAGAGATGTTCCACAGAACACCTTTGCCTCGTCCCCCTTCGAGTTGAACTCTCAGTAACCTTACGATTGAGATCGGAGATCTCACACATAAAATCATATAAACTCACCACAGAACAATTCTTGAACTTTTAATCAAACCTCACAAGTCTCATTGCTTTCTGCAATTCATGTGTTGTTTGTTAATGCTTAGATCACATATGAATCATGTAATTGTTGTTAACTATTAACTCTTGTAATTGTTATACAACCATTAGAAGTGTGAATGCCTCATTTACTCTTAAACGAATCGTATTCTCCTAATTCAAAAGATGGCTTGATTGAAATCTGCGTAAAAGGTTTTGTTTTATTATTATAATTATCATAAGGTTAAAACGATGGTCTTTTGTCTCTGCTAAGTGCTGGAGACCAGCTCACAGACCATGCATAAATTATGATAAAGCAAGAAGTAGATCCGCCTCCAATTGGCCAGAAGCTTCTTGGAGGTTGGACTAGAGTTTAAGTTAAAGATCCGAACAAAGGACCTCATGATCAGATTTCTGTAGAGATTTTGAAGATTTCAGATGATTTTTGTTTAGATTTTTGTTCTGTTCTGTAACTGTTAAGTCCGTGCCTCTCTCTAAAACCAGCAAGAGAGTGTTCTGTTCGTGCTTATCTCTGAAACAAAGAACATGTCCACATGCTTCTACATCGACTAGACCAAATTCGACCAGCAGACGAATAACCCATCAAGATCAGGGTTACAATTCAGCTCAGTCAAGCCATCCGACTCGCCTTGCTTTCATTTCTTTCCTTTATTTCCTTTTTCGTAAAAGTCTCGTTTCAAAGTTAAGTTTGCAACGCGCTTCGAATTGGAAAAGACTCTCATTCGCTTGCTAATCACACGTGACCAGCGGCGAAACTTCCATCCCTGCACTTCAAAGACAACAAACCACGCAACGGACCCGGCCGGGAAACCCCCCCCCTTCGACGCGACGCAGACAAAGGGAATTCCCTCAGCCACTACAAAGCGCAAGTACTCCAGGCTCTAACTGAACTGGTGCTTTAATGTTAATTGAATAACCTCTCTAAGAAACGAAGGTTCAAATTAATGCTTGGTGGTCCTTTCAGGTTATGTCTTATGTGCATATAGAAAGTTGAAACTTTCTCTCACTCTTTCCAACTCACTCTTTCCCTTTCGCGACTGTATGAATGTGTGTGTGCGTGTGCGTGATTATGTTTAGACCTTAGTTTTGTGCTTAGAATAGCTAATAAAGTCTTGTCCATATATTTGAAAAGATAAATCTTCTTGTGTCGTGTTTGCACATTTAATGTCTTGTACTGTTCGATTTAAAGTTACCTTGCTAAGACATAGTGTTTCACTATAGATTTGGTTATAATTACGGCCCGTCCAAATGAACTCTAAGCGAGTCATTTGCTCGGTTCAGTGATTCGGTTCCATAGATTCATTGCAAATCAATGAATCATTTCCCTTTGAGCTAAATTGGCCTTCGGCCCCCTTTAATACATTTTATGTATATTATTATATGTTGCATTTGCTACAACTGTGACGCCACCTGCGTGTCCCGATAAAGCTGGTTGATGCAAAGGTGGCTTGCGGAAGTGAGGAGTCACGACGGCCCATGAGGAGCAGATTGGGGGTGATCGGATCAGGATCTGAAGGGTCGGCTGAGATGTATCCTAGAGGCTTCGCATTCAAGATACCCTCCACCTCTATAAGTACGGTACGGAGAACGGTTTCCAGAATGGGCTGACTGCCAAGGACCACTTGGAGGGAAGTTGACCGATTTGATCTCCCTCTCCCATACACCACCAAAATGAGGTGCATGGGGAGGATTGAAGCGGAAGGTGATCTGTTGCTCAGCCAGTTGTTGTCTCAGATTGGGCTCCATAGCTTCAAACGATTTGCGGAGTAACACATCACCTCCCCTGAAGTTGGTTCCTCGGTCAGCCAAGATTTCGAATGGCTTCCCTCTTCGAGATATAAAGCGACGGAGGGCCATAAGGAATGCTTCTGTATCCATACTCTCAAGTATATCCAGATGTATACATCGGGTAGTGAGGCACTTGAAGAGTATTCCCCAACGTTTTTCACACCGGCGGCCCACTTTGACCTGGAATGGTCCAAAGCAGTCGACCCCCGTTGACCAGAAGGGAGGCTTGAACAGGCGAAGACGGGCAGTTGGTAAGTCCGCCATTCTTGGAATGTCTGGCTTGGCTTTCCACTTGCGGCACTCCAGGCAGGTGTTCTGGTGCCGCTTGATTGCACTCCGGCCCCTCAGCACCCAATACTTCCGCCGTATCTCGCCATGAACTCGCTCTGGTCCAGGGTGCAGAAGCTGCTCATCATAGCTCTTTATAATGAGTCTGGAAAGAGGATGATCACCGTCAAGGACAATCGGATGTAGGACATCAGGTTCCAACTCCGCCCGGCGCAGTCTTCCGCCTACCCGGATCACATTCAATGCAGGGTCCAGCTCAGGGGAGAGGGAGACGAGTCGGCTATTCCTCGGTAAGTCTCTATCTTTGAGTAGAGCTTGAAGCTCTTCTGGGAAACTCTCCGCCTGAGCTCCCTGGATCAGCAGTGTTTCCGCTGCAAGGTGAGAAGCAGCAGTAGCCGCCCCATCAGAGGCCATCTTGGATACTGCTGCAATCAGATCTTCTAACCTGCTGTATCGTGAAACATCAGGCAGCGGAGAGGCAGGTATCTCGTGAGTCAGGTAACAGGCAATAGACTTCCTAAGCTCATCCGTCTCACTCTCGGGCAGTGGAATGGACAACGGAGGGAAGACCGGCCACTGAGTTTCAGGTTTACACAAGAACGATGGTCCCTCACTCCATCTTTGACGTTGTGCTAGCTCTTGCAGTGTCTTTCCTCTCGTAATGTCGTCCGCAGGATTGCTCTGGCTATCCACATACCTCCAGCTGTTCACATCAGTGAGGTCTTGTATCTCAGCAATGCGTGTCCCTACAAAGACCTTATACCTGCAGGACTCTGACTTCAGCCAAGAGAGCACGGTGGTAGAGTCACTCCAGTAAACCACCTTGCGGATGGGCAAGGTAAGTTCAGTTTGCACAGTGGATGAGAGCTGGGCTCCGAGGAGGGCAGCACAGAGCTCAAGGCGGGGCACAGAGATCTGCCTCCTTGGGGCCACTCTTGACTTGGCCAAGACAAAGCAAACCTGAACCTCACCCTCTGCAGGCTGTGCTCTGAGGTAAGCTACTGCCCCATAGACCCTCTCAGATGCATCACAACAGACGTGGAGATCCCATTCTGTTGCAGGGGAATCAACTGATGCGGGCACATAACACCGGGGCATCTGCACTCGATGAAGATCCACCAATTCACGCTCCCACTCAAGCCACCGATCCATCAGCTCAGCTGGGCGAATAGGATCATCCCAATCCTGCTTGGTCTTCCATAGGTCCTGAACAATCACCTTGGCCCTCGTAGTGTAAGGCAATATGTAGCCTAACGGGTCATATTGACTGGCTAAGGTGCGGTAAACCACCCTCAAGGTGGGTGAAGCTGAGGTCAGTCCTGCCCTGTGTTTGTATCCAAGGGTGTCTGGGATACAAGCCCAACGGAGACCCAGGGCTGGCTCTTGAGGGCCCAAATCCATCTCGGAAAGCCACAGCTCGGTGCTGGTTGACCTTGCTTCTGGAGGGAGATGTTTCACCACCTCTACAGTGTTGCTCGCCCACTGCCTGATCTCAAATCCGCCTTTAGCAAGTTGGATACGCAGTTTCTCAAGCAAGGTCTTGGCTGCTACGGAAGAAGGCAGGCTCTGGAGGCAGTTATCGACGTAGAACGAGTTCTCCACCGAATCCACTACCTCTTGGTCACTGTCATCACAACTCCTGGTGTGATGCTGCAGCGCATAGATCGCACAGCATGGGCTGCAAGCTGCACCGAAGGGAAGCACTTGCCATTCATAAGTGGTTGGCTCCCTCTCTCTTTCTAGATTCCGCCAAAGAAAGCGAAGGAGAGCCTGGTCCTGTGGCAGCAGACGGACCTGATGGAACATGGCACGGATATCGCCGCTGATGGCCACTGAATGCTGCCTGAATCGGAGCAACACTCCCAAGAGGGATGGACCCAAGGTAGGTCCTGGAAGCAAGTCTTCATTCAGGCATTGGCCCCTGAACGTGAATGAACAATTGAAGACTAACCTGTGCTTTCCACTAGCTTGCTTAATAACATGATGAGGTAAGTACCACGACTCAATAGGTTGACTCTCGCCCACATCCTTCACAATGGTCACATAACCAGCATCAAGAAGCTTCTGGATCTCATTATGGTGTATGTTGGCGAGTTCAGGATCCCTGTCCAGTCGTCTTTCTGTTCCCCGCAACAAGGGCATGACGGAATATTTGGAGACCGAAAGCAAAGGGCGATTCGGGGCACGCAGCAAGGGTGTGGCATATCGTTGAATGCCATCAACGGTCACAGGGACAGTCTTGGTCCGTAACAGCTCCAATGCATACTCATCATGCTTCGAGCGAGTCACATCCTTGCTGCTTCGGTGGGGATAAGCGTCCAGCTTCCACAACAACTCGACATTCCTAAGGAGCTCCGCAGTGGCACAAGGTAACGGATTGGCGGTAGAGGTCATGAAGAGGCAGGACTCGAGGTGCACATCCGGGCGGGAGGTCACACTAACAGGTCCCTGCATGGCCCAGCCTAATGCTGTATGAACTGCCACTGGTCCACCCTTCGGACCCATCCGGACAGGCTCAGTCGGAACGATCAGTTCAGGGTAATCTGAGCCGATAAGAACAAGAGGTGCTATTCGGGAAAAGGACTGAAGTGGCAACTCTCTCAGGTGGGGATACTGCTTCTTAAGGGCCTCTGCAGGGCAGGTGTGTTCAGCCAGGCTAAGGCACAGAGAGGTAAAGGCATTGTGGATGGGATATTTTATCTCCGGTTGCCCTGCCGGGGATATAGAAAAGGACACAGTCATGCCCTCCACCGGGACTACCCGCTGCCGTATAGTCTGCAGATAAAGCACCTCTGGCTCCCCCTGGAGGTGAAGATGTTGACCAGCAGTGGGCAAGATGATTGTTCGACTAGAGGCATCGTCGAGAAGAGCGAATGTCTCCAGGCTATGGCCCCCAGCGTGTAAAGTCACTCTTAAGACCTTAAGCAAGACCCTCGGTGAGCGACTGGGCAGGTCAAGGTAGACCGCTTCATCATGGGGAGATTGAACCATCAAGATTTTGGTCGTATTCTGACTGCTGAGGTCATGGAGGATGGTCAAATGCAGCTGGTTACACAGGTTACAAGGTTTCTTCAGTGTGCATTTGTCTGGCGAATGACAGCGGGCACATTTGTGGCACCTTTTATTCTCCACAATCCAATCCCTTAGCTGAGCTGGAGTGAACTTCATCACCTCTGGGCATGATCCAAAGTAGTGATCACGGTTGTTGTGATAAGGGCAGTAAGGCTGGAACTTAGGCTTATTTTTGGAGGGATACTTCTTACCCTGTCCCTCTGCAACAGTGCTGGCCATATGCCTCCGTTCAGGGTTGGAGGTAGTAGTGGCAATGGCATTTGACGTGGTACAGGCAGTGGTGAGATACAAGGTGGTTGGACTCTCTCTGCGCCTCACCTCTTTACCAACAGGTTCTTTCCTTTCCCACTGGACAGAGGTCAACTGCTGCACCACACTCCTGGCCCTTGCCTTCCCTCGTAGCCAGGCCGACAGATGTTGAAGAGTGTATGTTCTCGTGGTCCCATCCTTCAAGTAGCCTTGAGCATAGCAGTGCTCGACAAACCCATCACGATATGAAGGGGGCAATTTACCCATAAGCTTGTCCACATGTGAGCCACACTTTAGTTCACTGCCATTCTTCCCCTCTACTGACTCTAACAGCCCAATAAGAGAACTAACAGCGATAGCAAATTCTTGAAAGGCAGCATTATCGCCCATCTTGATAGGTGGGGTGTTCAAAATGCTGCTTATCTCATTCTGGACTAGCTGGCGAGGTTGTCCATATCTAGTTCTCAGAGCAGCCAGGGCGGATGTGTAGGGGTCTCTGGCATACATATGTGACTTAGCCAGTCTATAGGCGCTCGGGAGCTTCAAATGGTCAAGAAGGATCTGGAACTTGAAATGCTCTGAAAGGTGGGTATGGATGCCCACCAGATTGCCCAAAGCCATATCCAGCAGAACAAAGTCGCTTTCTCTGCCACTGTCAAAGTAAGGCAACTTTGGTCTTGGAATTCCATATGCCGATGCAACTAACAGCTCCATCAGGTCAGTTCCTCTCTCAGGTAATGGTGGTGGCCCGACATTGTTTGGAGCCGCTGGGCATGCAGGAGGTACTGGAGATGGCTGCCGGAGCCCTGGAGGTGGATCGTCCCCTCCAGGAGATGGCACTGGAGGCTGTGGATCTGGCCCCTCACCTTCAGAAGTCGCGGGGCTCATCGAAGATTCGGAACACGGCTCATGACCCCTGGGAGGCTTTGGATACATTGGAGTCACAGGAAATGGCTCTTCATCCCGGGAGGTTAGACGGCCCTGCGGCTCCATGAATGGTTCCCCACCGCGGGAAGACGCCAGAGGCACGGGAGGCACATACGATCCTTCATCCCGTCGTGGGTATCCCGCCCTCGTTTCAGTCCGTGGTAGCTGACGGAAAGGTGATTGGGTGAGCGTCGGGCTCTGATTTTGCTCTGTCGCGCCAAGGGAGATGGTATGGACATGACGAGATAGAGAAGGATGGAGATCCTCGGTTGGGAATGAGCTGAGATGTAGGGCAGGTCCTGGTCTCAGTTGCGGTCCGCCCGGCTGCTGAATATTCCAGGAGGGGTGGATGTCCACCTGCTGCTCTGTCTCACTCTCCTCCTTGATCAGAGCTGCAACCAGCCGAGCTTCTTCCAACTCGCGTCTCGCTTTACGCAGCCTTCTCTCCTCCTGCAGCCTCTTGGTAATCCCCTCTCTTTCTCGTAGGGCCTGGCGTGTTTGTTCATCCAGCTGCTGGTACCTCATATCCACTTCTCGCTCTTCCCTTATTTGCTCCTCCAACTCTTCCAGGGCCAGGAGCTTCCTCCTCTCCTCCAGTGTGGCTACTTGTCTGTCACTGAGAGAGATTCGAGAGGCCGAGTTACCGGATTTACCTCCAGTATCATAAGTATATGTGGAGGATGATTCGCTTTTACGTGCAGAAGGCTTCTTTCGTTCATCAGGTTGTACTGGGGCTGGGCCGTCTGGCTGGATCCACACGACCCCTGGCGAAGCCTTCAGCAAGCTAACATGTGGCCTGGAAAGGCCTGCAGCATCAGAGACGGAAGCTCTAGGAACTGTTTCAAAACCTCGTGGGATCACAGCATCACTGGATTGAAGAGGAACAGCTCGACCTTCTCCACTCCCGGGGGGCTCATGAAGCTCTGCCAAGGGCTCTACAGGGACTGGAGGTGGATCCGGATTAGCGCCGTCCACTCTCTCTGGTGAAGGGGGGGAACTCAAGTTAATGGCTAAAGTAGCACGGGGGGTACGGCTGGAGCTCGTTGGGACAGTATAGCGGTCTGGTGGTCTCCTCACTCTGCGAGGGCGTGGATCGGTCACAGTGGCATCACCTGGCTCAGGCTCAGATTCATGGCTGATCGCATCTGGTCGCTGGAGACCACGTTCTTCGTCTGGCCTCTCTGCCTCCAACCCATTACCTGACATCGTCTCTTTCCTCCGGCTCGAAGGACCATTGAACAAATTAGCAGCTACTCTCAGTGGGGGGCTGGGACACTTTGGAAAGAGGCAGGGTACAGGCAAACCACGGTCAGATGGTTGGAGAGTTGAATAAGGTTGGAAGGAGGAGGACACAGACAGAATTCAGCCAAGTTCACCTCAAAGGGTGTATTTATTAAATTGTCTCTTGTCTTCCTGGCTGGTATATGAGCGTGTGGGTATGGGTGTGTGTGCTGTAACAAGAACAAAGAAACAATCAGCACACAACCAGCAATAACAGTTTAAATCAAAGTTCATATTGCCATCAACATAATATCAACATAAATAATCACAATATATCATATAATAATATATAATATAATTATATAACACAACGGTATTATAGTAACACATTAAAGATAAAGAACAAACATGACAAGGCATGGAGAATAATTAATTTATGCTACTTCCGGTTGCATAGTACACGGTTGTTAGTGCACTGACACTCGCAGCCAACTCAATTGCACGCTGATGGCCCACAATGGACAGCAAAGGCAGCTGAGATCATTAGAGATTGGTGTGGGAAACGTAATACCACCGCAACCACCACGTCTAACAGTTGCAAGTGGAGAAAGGAAAGTAACTCACGTTTGGAAGACGCACACAGGATTAATCACAAGGCTAGCAGGAGATCAGGAGATTGGAAATAGGAGATGCGAGTTCGGTTAGGTCACACCCGGATTCAAACAGAAGCACTGCTTGACCAGGTAAGTTATATCCCCTGCCTAATAATTAGTGACAGGTGTGTCTCCTGTGCAACACGCGAGGGAATCACAGCTGCAGGCAATTTGGGCCAATCATGGGGGATAGAGCGGGCGAGTGAGGTTTTTGTACACTTACCCCTGGCTGTCTGAAGAGGAACTGCCGTGCGAATTCCAGAACAGCATCTGCTTTATACTTACCCCTGGCTGTCCGAAGAGGAACTGCCGTGTGAATTCCAGAACAGCATCTGCTCTATACTTACCCCTGGCTGTCTGAAGAGGAACTGCCGTGTGAATTCCAGAACAGCATCTGCTCTATACTTACCCCTGGCTGTCTGAAGAGGAACTGCCGTGTGAATTCCAGAACAGCATCTGCTCTATACTTATCCCTGGCTGTCTGAAGAGGAACTGCCGTGTGAATTCTAGACCAGCATCTGCTCTATACTTACCCCTGGCTGTCTGAAGAGGAACTGCCGTGTGAATTCCAGAACAGCATCTGCTCTATACTTACCCCTGGCTGTCTGAAGAGGAACTGCCGTGTGAATTCTAGAACAGCATCTGCTCTATACTTACCCCCTGGCTGTCTGAAGAGGAACTGCCGTGTGAATTCCAGAACCGCATCTGCTCTATACTTACCCCTGGCTGTCTGAAGAGGAACTGCCGTGTGAATTCCAGAACAGCATCTGCTCTATACTTATCCCTGGCTGTCTGAAGAGGAACTGCCGTGTGAATTCTAGACCAGCATCTGCTCTATACTTACCCCTGGCTGTCTGAAGAGGAACTGCCGTGTGAATTCCAGAACAGCATCTGCTCTATACTTACCCCTGGCTGTCTGAAGAGGAACTGCCGTGTGAATTCCAGAACAGCATCTGCTCTATACTTACCCCTGGCTGTCTGAAGAGGAACTGCCGTGTGAATTCCAGAACAGCATCTGCTCTATACTTACCTCTGGCTGTCCGATGAGGAACTGCCGTGTGAATTACAGAATAGCATCTGCTCTACACTTACCCCAGCTGTCCAAAGAGGGACTGCCGTGTGAATTCCAGAACAGCATCTGCTCTATACTTACCTCTGGCTGTCTGAAGAGGAACTGCCGCGTGAATTCCAGATCAGCATCCGCTCTATACTTACCCCTAGCAGCCAAGAAGAAGAAACTTCCAGTTTTAGTTTACGTAATTTTAATTCAATAAAATCCTTTTACATTTGATACCTTGTTTGTGGTCGTGGTGTTTCTGGGTAAATCCTCGAGGTGGTACGCTCATAGGGGTGGTCTGCAACAGGGGGGGCCATCCCGACCTGTGACAGAATTCCACGCGTACGATTGTTCCAGCAATCGCCCCGCAATGAAGCGACCGCGCCCAGCCGCAAAAGCGCGAAGGCCAGCGTGAGGCAGGAAGCCCGATTCAGCCATCAGACGAAGCTTAAACTTCACTGCAGCGACGCTTTCTTCGTGGCAAATGACAAGGCAGGCCGTGCAAATAGTCAGGTATCAAAGTGGAGGCACACTGAGATCAGGACTGGACATCATGGAATTGCTCTTCAGTGATATTTTTAATATCAAGCAGCGTTTGACGATCATATGTTAAAAGTGATGAAACATTTTGTAAAATGACTAACATAAAACACATTAAAACAAAGAAACAGGCAGATTCAAGTAGTGCATTAATCAGTATTAAGAACATGAAATCAGAAACAAGACAGGATATTTTGTTGGAAATAGTCCAAGCGGTTTATAGAATTAATAGAGTAGGAGTAATAATAAAATGTATCTGGATTCCAGCCCATATAGGAGTAGAAGGAAATGAAATTGCAGACAAATATGCCAAAAATGCAACCAAAAAATCAGAAATAGATATGGTAATAAGTTATAGTAAGGCGGAAGTTAAAAGCATAATCAAAGAAGAAATGAAGAAGAAGTGGCAAGAGGAGTGAAATAAAGAAACAAAAGCAAGAATGTATTACAGTATCCAGAAGAAGGTAGGAGGTATGAGAGAAAATAATAGGAATAAAAGGGAAGAGGACATTATTTCAAGAATGAGATTTGGGCATACTGGATTGAATAGTACACTGAAGTTAAATAGGGAAACAAGAAACTGGGATGTGTGAGGTCTGTAATATCAATGAAACAGTAGAGCATGTTATTATTAATTGTCAAAAGTATAATGAGGAAAGGATGAGCCTGAGAAACTGGTTGAGAAAAGAAAAAATTAGATTTGATATGAAGGAATTATTACAATGAATTCAGGTCATGTAGGATATAGAGCCATATTTGTCTTTTTGAATAAAACAGGTCTTAGTAGAAGGATATAACTTTTATTGTCTTAGGAAATTGTATTTATTGGTAATGTATGAATATTAATAATGTTAATAAATATTTATTAAAGTTATTTATTGGTGTTATTATGGTTTTATGTATTTATATATTTATTTAAAGGGTAGTGAGGAAAAGCTATTTTGATCCACACTCCTTATCAGAAGGTGGTGGTAATGCACACCTAAAAGTTGTTTGCCAACCGCCAATAAAAAAGAAGAAGAAGAAGAAGGTTTCGAAGCTTCATGAAGCTGTGTGTGCTTCTCAATATCCCTCCTCGTCTCCTCGCTCCTCCGTCCTCCCTCCAATGACCCGGAAACCAATCGAGCTCAGCCATCTTGAAGGACATCTCAATTCTCTAATTGCGCCCCGTGAGGAGTCGAGGATCGAGGAGTGAGGAGGCTTCCTGAGGAGTCATAAGCGAGGATACACAGGTGCATCCTACGCAGAACTGTTATATTATGTGTGTTCGACATCGCCTGCGGCTGGATGCAACCGATCGGCGAGAATAGCCGCGTGCAGGCGGGGAGGAGCTGCAAACGGAGACGTGAAGTCGGACAATTTCTGGTTCCCGTAGTGACCGCTCACGTGGTGTTTGCATGCTTATACCACAGCTGAAGTGAAAGAAATGCAACATTTGCCAAATAAACAGATATTTCAGATATTTCAGACACATTTTCATTCAATACTTTACTGCTTCATACAGCATCTGTTTGAACTAGAATAAAGTTCAAAATAAGCCTATAATCAATGACGTGGAATCAACGTTTTTTAATCAGTTTTATTTTGATAAACATGATAAACATGACACAATATAACATTGCGACTACAGGAAAAGAGTGTTTACTGTTATAAAATACTGATTTGTGAGCTTTAGTGGAACTAAACGTGTGAGAATAAACACGAAACGCACATGATCGTTGTCATGCGGTGAATCCGGGTGAATCCGGCGAATCGTGGAACAGCTGTGACATCATCAGAGCTTGTGCAGCCCATAGATATCATATAGAGACTAGATACCCATTGGCCGCTGGAAAACGAGAAATCCGGCCGCCATCTTGAACCGGTCGTATTCTTAGTTTCGTTGCGTGGCAGCAGATAAGATGCCAGAGCACTGTGGAGCATTTTCCTGTTCTAATCGCCGGACCACCGAAAATAGGGCTTTTCACAAGTAAGTCTTAACATTACCGTACTATTGGTTGTATTTTGTGAATAGAATATTATCAGATAATCGAGAAGGAGCAAGGATATTTGCTATTACTACTGAAATCGTTGTGAAATGCTGTTTACTGCATCAGCCGGTGTTCACCCGGCATGGAGAGGTGGGGTAACTGTTAAAGTAATAATTACAAGAGCTTCTAGGTTGTCAGATAAGCATTCAACTGCCCTGTTGTATAGGTTATTTGTGTTTGCGCACATCAGAAAGCAACGTAATATACACGCATGACAGCGATGCCCAAATTGAGTTAGCAGCTACCTCTCCAACTTCTAGTTTTATTGATAACCTATATCTTACCACAAGCTCAGGACGGACCCGGATGTGCGGGAAGTCTGACGTGACGGGACTGACACAGTGACAAACATAGTGAAAGTTTCCGTGAGTAAAGACTAAGGACTGAGAAGTTAAGGTACTGTAAAAACAGTTTAAAATAATAATTAAAGAAGGGATTGTGTGAGGGACTTATCACTTTCAGTGGGATTATCGACCGACGGCCTGTATAGGTCCGGAATGGTAATCTCACGGAGTTACTTGCAATCCGCAGGAGATGGCAGGGAATGACTCTGACAGTGAGAATATTAGCATGGCTTGTAGTGAGGGAGATGAGAGTAGGATAAATGAATGGGAAAGTGACGGGAAGGGAAAGAGTCGGAAAAGTAAGAAAAAACGTGTACCTAGCGTTGGAGATTCGGAGAGTGATGAAAGTGGAAAGGTGGGAAAAACAGTTAAGGAAGGAACGTTGAATGTAGTTGTTAGATTTGAAGGAGAAGGTGGAGTTAAGAACATTGACCCGATTAAACTAACAAAAATCATCAAGAATCAGATTGGGGTAGTGAAATATGCAAGGATTCTAGGAGATGGAAATTTGCTAATTGGATGTAAAAATGAGATGCAGTTAGAAAAAGTTAAAAAGATGACATATGTTGGGAAAATTAAAGTACAGAAGGTTGCAAAAGTTGGAGAAAAGGGATTTAATGGAGGCAAAGGAGTGATCTATGGGATTCCCATTAATGTCAATAATAAAGAATTAATGGAAAACATGAGGGCGGGTAATTTCACAGTGAAAAGTGTAAAAGGCTGACCAAAGGAATAGAGAAAAAGGAGTCAATACTGATTGAATTTGAGGAGAAAGAATTACCTAAGAAGGTATATTTTGGCTATGTAAAATACAATGTGAAAGAATATATACAGAAACCAATGAGATGCTATAAATGTCAGGAGTTTGGGCATATAGCTAAAATGTGCAAAGGGAAAAAAAGGTGTGCTAGATGTGGAGGTGAGCATGATTATGGGATGTGTGGTGAGGGAACACAACCTTAGTGTTGTAACTGTGGAGGAAATCATAGTGTAGCATACTGGGGATGTGAAGCACTTAAAAAGAGGTAGAAATACAGAGGATAAGAATAAAAGAGAAGATGTCGTATGCTGAAGCAGCTAAGTTGAATGGACAGAGGAATCAGAGGTTAGAGGTGAAGACTAAAATTTCATCTTTTAATATTATTTCATTATTAAATATTATGTATCTGTATTATTATTCTTTATTAGTTTTCATAATCACTGTATTATCCTATGGAGTTTCAAGTTTGAATGCATGAAAGAACATATGTCAGGGGAAAGCTATATATTGCTTAGGGAGGTATGTGTGTCATGTAACATGTTCACTCAGCATAAATGTTTCCACTGATGCAAGTGTACCACAGATGTACATAACAAGGAAAGTAGCGCACGTATGACATTTACGTTCTAAGTTGAGAAGCTCAGAGCAACATGTTTGTTACCTTACAAGGAAGCTGTAAGACTGTGTGATGTATAAAAGTCAATGTCACATTGTACCACCCTTAGAGAAACATGTAGGCATGACCGGGTGAGAGGGTAGAGAAACATGGAGAAACGCATATACCTGGCATGAACACAACATCTTGAAGTTTCTCTCCTGACATATATATAATATATAATAAAACTTTCTTGGCAAGATAACTGGTGTCCGGTCCCGTAAATTGAATAATAACGGGGAAACACAAGAGGCTTTAATTCCAAGTCTACAAGAGGTAAGAGTAAATCAAGGACAAGAGGAAATTAATGTTCAGCAAGAGAAGAGGAAATCATGGATGGAAAAAAAGAAACTGGTCACATTCATTGCAGGAGTAATTAATGCAACTCATGAGATTAAGTCAAAATAGGAAAAGAATCCAAGTAATTGTGAAAGCGGCAGAACATCATTTGGACATGATAGGGCTGAAATGGGAGGAAATAAATGATGAACTTAGGATGCAAGCAAGTCAGGAGACACCAGGATTAGGTTCTTAAACCTAATAATGCTAATTTTGCAATGGAATAGGAGAAGTCTTTTAGCTAATGAGCAGGATTTTAAGCAATTTGTTGGTAGTAGAGTAGAAAAAACAGAGATAGTGTGTATTCAAGAAACTTGGTTAAAATCTCAATTAGATTTTGTTTTATATATGATTATGTGGCAATAAGGTATGATATAAGGGAGGGAGGAGGAGGAGGGTGTGCTACATTTATAAAGCAAGGAATACCATATAAAATTTTAGGAGTGGGAAATGAACAAGAGTATGTAGCAGTGAAAGTGTGGGCTGGAAAGAGAGAGTTGGTGATTTTTAATTATTATAATCCTTGTAAAAGGCTAGAGAAAAATAAGCTAGAAGAGTTAGAGGGACAAAATTGTAATAATATTATTTGGTGTGGGGACTTTAATGGGCACAACACATTGTGGGGAAGTGAAAAAAAATTATTATAATGGTCAAGTAATTGAAGAAATGTTAGATGAGAAGAATTTAGTGTGCTTAAATAATGGAGTAGGTAAGAATTGATGTTAACACTGGAAAAGAATCAGTATTAGATCTTAGTTTCAAATAGAATTGCAGCAAGATGTGATTGGTCAGTGCATAAAGATGGTACAATGGTAGTGATCATTATCCAGTGTGGTGTAAAATAAATATAGAGGTAGTATTGAGTATTGGGGAAGCAAGTGGAAAATGGATTTTTGAGAAAGCTGATTGGGGAAAATTCCAGGAGGAAAGTAATAAATTGTTAAGAACAATAAATGATGAATTGAGTGTCGAAATATTAGACAATCGAATTAAACAAGGTATAATATTAGCAGCCGAAGAATCCATTCCCAGGAGTAAAGGAAGATGTAAAAAGAAAACAGTGCCATGGTGGGATAAAAAATGTAAAGAAGCAGTGAAAAATAGAAACAAAGCATTTAGGTTAGTTAAAAGAACACATAATTATCTTCATTTGATTCAGTATAAACAAGCTCAAGCAATTCCAGGAAAATTCCAGGAGGAAAGTAATAAATTGTTTAGAAAAACAAATGATGAATTTAGTGTCGAAATATTAGACAATCGAATTAAACAAGGTATAATATTAGCAGCAGAAGAATCTATGGTGGGATAAAAAATGTAAAGAAGCAGTGAAAAATAGAAACAAAGCATTTAGGTTAGTTAAAAGAACACATAATTATCTTCATTTGATTCAGTATAAACAAGCTCAAGCAATTCCAGGAAAATTCCAGCAGGAAAGTAATAAATTGTTTAAGAAAAATAAATGATGAATTGAGTGTCGAAATATTAGACAATCGAATTAAACAAGGTATAATAATAGCAGCAGAAGAATCCATTCCCAGGAGTAAAGGAAGATGTAAAAAGAAAACAGTGCCATGGTGGGATAAAAAATGTAAAGAAGCAGTGAAAAATAGAAACAAAGCATTTAGGTTAGTTAAAAGAACACATAATTATTTTCATTTGATTCAGTATAAACAAGCTCAAGCAATAGTAAGGAGGACAATCAGAAAGGCAAAAAATAACATACTGGAAGTCTTATTGTGACACAATAGGAAATACAACTCAAATAGGTGAAGTATGGGGAATGATTAAAAAAATGTGTGTGTGTGTGGGGGGGGGGGGGTGGTTGTTAAAAGAGAATGGAATTATCCAGTTTTGACTATAAGAAATGAGAATGCGATAACGAATAAGGAAAAGGTAGAGATGATGGCAAAAAGTTTTGTTAAAATAAATAGTTCTAGTAACTTGACAGAGGAAGAAGAATAGCAATAGAAATAACAAAAGCACAATATAAAGATGTGATATGCAGGAAAGATTATGGGGATGAGGTACAGGATGTTCCTTTTAACATGGGAGAGTTGCAGAGAGCACTGGATAGGTCAGGGAAAACATCACCAGGAAAGGATGAAGTGTGTTATAGTATGTTAAAACATTTAAGTAAAGAGGGACTGCAGAAATTATTGCATTTATATAACAAGGTATGGGAGAAAGGAAGGATACCACAAAGTTGGAAGGAGGCAGTAATTATTCCAATAAGGAAGCCTGGAAAGTAGGGGTGGGCGATATGGAAAAAATATCATATCACGATTTTTTTAGGAAAATCACGATCACGATTTTTTATCACGATTCTTTTTCAATTTGGTTTTAATATTTTGCAAGTGGCTGTTCATTACAGCCAAACTAATGTTAAAAACAAATCCTTAGGTAACAAAAGAAAAAAGAAAGGCATACATTTAGGCCAGTGGCGAAGATAAAAATCTTTGTCATTATTTTCTTTGTTATTAAAAAAATAAGACAAGATAAACATTACACCAATTAATATTCAAATTAAATAAATAGTGCTTTATTTTTTCAGATGCAGTAGGTGTATTTAGCAGTAGCATTGAAGAAAGTAATTAAATTAACAAATATGAAATTAAAACACTACATAGACTTCACTGAATAAATTGATTCTTATTAAAGCTACTAATAAAGTTCTCAGTCAGTGAGTGATTTTCTCCTTGTGTGTGTTTTTTTTTTTTTTATTAACACTAAAGGGATAGTTCCCTCAAAAATGAAAATGGTCTTAATTTTCAAGATGTTTTAAACAGTGGCGCCTCCAGAAATTTTTCGTAGGGGTGGCCAGATGGGGCCAGTTAAAATCTTGGGGTGGCACACCAAAACTACAGTATAAACCATAATTTCAGAATTGTTTTCTACTGTTGTAATAAACCAGCCTGTAGAAAACTATCAGAAAGACTTAAGGAAACTCTTACTGATATACTTTGGTTTATTGTGTAATATTTAATGTTACTAATGATATTAGTAGGGCCCAACTAATATATATTACATTGTATATAATGATATATATTATATGATATATAAGGGTCCTTGCCCCACAGCAAATTTCCAGATACTTACATAATTGTGATGAATTTAATCATTTTTAAGTTATTAGTTTGCAGTGTAAGATTACAGTTAACACCTTTAAATATTACATAAATCTATTATGAATTTTTAATACACTTAATGAGTGTATACATCAGCAGCAAAAAGTAATTCTTGAAAAAATCTGCACAGTAATTTTATAAAATCTAAATATGTTAATAAAAACAAATTACTATTAGTTCTCTTTTAAAATTCAATCAGGCAATCATGTCACAATTTTATATTTATATATTAATGTCAAGAATTCAGAAGTGCATAGCCTAAACTACAAATAAATTATATACAATTAAATTATGCTTATTTAAAATGTATTGAGCAGGCTAGGTATAACAAAATATATTGGCTTTTAATAATATTTCAGTGCGCAAACCCATGATTGAGCCCGTTCTTGCATGATTACATGAAAAACATCGCGGGTGCAGAATGATGTGCTCAAAGCAACATGGAGTCACAGTGTGCAGCAGCACTGCGCTTCATAAGTGTGCATTTAAAAGCTCATGTCACAAATCGAAAAAATGTTGAGCGCACAAATCCAAGTGCGATTTGTTCCTTTGTTTCACAGTTATTGTGCGTTTGATGCCGATTCATAATCCTTGTGATATGTGTGTGTGATCTAACAGAACACGGTAGTGAGTAACTTAAAAACAGCAACAAACTCCAAGAAAATAAAGTAATTTTATGCGAATATACAGACTTTTATCTACAGATCATGCATTTATAATGTCAATATATCATATTGGAGAGAGTTTTACCGTGCATCCAAGAGGCGCGCGTGCTGTTTGAATATGAATGGAGAATGATGACAGTCGCAGAGGAGGGAAAACGAGTTTATACTTTAATGATGTAAATATACTTCTGTCCCTCACATTAAGCTATGGAATGACTTCAGATGACTTTGTCACCCAAACTGACGTGAAAAAAGCGGGAGGCGCCGAAAAGCGCGCTGTTTGCATCCCTGCCAAAACGTGGCAAAAACACACCTAAAAGCTGCTGTAACAGTATACCATTTGGCGCTTAAAAAGCACGTCACGACACATAATTCCCCGTCTTCTTTTACTTAAGAATATTTTTGACTTATTTATAAAATGCATAACTGATGCTACAAAAATTAATACTGGCCATTGGGGTGGCAAATGGGGTGGCCAGGAGTCGGCCAGGGGTGGCCATGGCCACCCTGGCCACCCCCTGGTGGCGCCATTGGTTTTAAACCCAAATAAGTTTCTTTCTTCTGTTGAAAATAAAAGTTATTTTGAATAATGTGGGTAACCGAACAGTTGCTGCCCAGATAGCAAACTGACATTGAATCAACGTGGAAATATGACATCGAAACAACCTTGATCTAACATTGTTTTGCTCATCGAATTAACGTTAAACCAACGTCAGACGCGTCATTCTTTCAAAACTAACGGAAAATCAACTTGAAATCAACGCGTTGTTTCAACGTTATGAAAGCAAACCAATTTTTGATTGTCATTTAGCTTTGAAGAATGCCGCGTCTGACGTTGGTTCAACGTTAATTCGATGAGCAAAATCAACGTTGTTTCAATGTCATGAGAGACGTTGTTTCCACGTTGATTCAATGTCAGTTTGCTGTCTGGGTTACCACATGCGATTTGGCTATTGATATTACAGAAGTCCTGTGGTAAAATTACATTAACTTACCCCATCTACCCTTGTAAAGTTAATCTGAATAGGGCTTTAGTCTCGACATTTTCCCCTCCTACATCCACATACAATAAAAAAGGTATAGGCTTAATGTTGTCCGAATTTAATTTTTAAAAATTAAGGTTACTGATGCAAACACGTTGAAAAGCTTCTTCTCAATTTTTATTACAGGTGACTGCGTTCGGTGGATTCGGTGGCTGCGTTCTCTGTGTGTAAAAGTGTGTGTGTGTGTGTGTGTGTGTGTGTGCGTGTGTCAATCATCAATCAAACTGTTTTTTCAACTTATTAAAATATCTTACTTTACTGCTACTATCTGTTTCTGCTTCTTTATTATATTTATAGTGTGTGAATTATAAAATACATTATATCCTTCATCACATATATCCGCAAGTTTGCTACGCCTATGAGACCTTGCGTCCTATGAGACCTTGCGTCAAAAGTGGGCGCGTCTTCCGGTTTGAAGTAAACAAAGCGCGACTTGACATGCTTTGACACTCGTTCATTCAACAGTTGACAGTCATTCAAGTTATAGCGATCCAAACTAGCTAACGATGTGGGAACACAACCTCAACGAAATTCAAAAGGGTGAAATAACAGTAACTTTACCCTCCGCAGTAGTTGATTGGGAGTATTATAATAATAACATTATTAATAATCAATACTCATCAAGGCATGGTAACAGACAGTTGTGCGAGCTGACAAACAATTAAAAAAAAATACACACTTAGTCATTGTGCTTTGGAGTTTATTCAAAATTATAAATGAATGTGCTACTTGAATACATTAACTGGCACATTTGGTATTCTGTCAACACAGGCTTTGATCCTGAGTTTAGGTGTAACATCAGTAGCGAACAGCCAATCAAATGCTGATAGAGTTTATAGACTATTAAGAATTTAAACAAATGTACACAGGAAGATTCGTCGTCTTTTGGGAGGTGATGGAAACTACAGTCGTTGGCAGGATCAGAGACGGGCTCTGGCAGGATCACTCTGATTTCGTTTTCAGCTTATGTTCAAAACAATCACGTTTAAGCCACTGAATTAGTTTAGTCCGGTTAGATGTCGAGCTCCGTAACGGCATCTCTCATAAAGATTTGCGTCTTTAAATAGTAAAATAATTCTCAGAAAAACAGCTAACTTCTTCGCTAACTAACACACAAAATACCATTGGAATGCTACTTCCGCCGCCTCACCGGAAGTTTCACCCACTTTATTTTTTACAGGAGCGCCCCTCGGAAACTTATGGAAGCTTGTTTCCGCCACTGAATAAAAAAATAAAATAAATAATTGCGACTTTTTATCTCACAATTCTGACTTTTTTTTTCTCACAATTGCGAGATAAAAAGTCCGAATTGCGTGATATAAAGTCGCAATTGCGAGTTATAAAGTCAGAATTGTGAGATATAAAGTCAGAATTGCGTGATATAAAGTCAGAATTGCGAGATATAAAGTCAGAATTGCGTGATATAAAGTCGCAATTGCGAGATAAAAAGTCAGAATCGCGAGATATAAAGTCGCAATTGCGAGTTATAAAGTCAGAATTGCGAGATAAAAAGTCCGAATTGCGTGATATAAAGTCGCAATTGCGTGTTATAAAGTCAGAATTGCGAGATATAAAGTCAGAATTGCATGATATAACGTCAGAATTGCGAGTTATAAAGTCAGAATTGCGTGATATAAAGTCGCAATTGCGAGATAAAAAGTCCGAATAGCTTGATATAAAGTCGCAATTGCGAGATTTAAACTCACAATTCTGACTTTTTTTGGCGCAATTGATATAAACTTTGACCTTTCTCGTAATTGGGATGGAAGTATGCCACGAGTTGTGACAACCACACGAGAGTCTTCCGTTTCATCGTCAAAGACAGAGCTTGGATGGACATTTTCCGATGACAAGGTACGATCATACTCTTTGACATGATAGTCATTTAACATATGTTTATCATGTGTTAATAAAATACGTTGGGCAAGTATAAAATGTGACTTTTCGTAACGTGCACGTGCTAAGGTTGTCTATTACGTTTAGCCTTCTTTTGCATTTTAGTTAAGTGTTGGTTTTATGTTTACAAATAGTTATTTAATATCCTGTATTTGTCATTGTACCCAAACTGTTTTGCATCAGGACAGGAGCTTTTTGCTTTGTCATGCACAGCACATTTTGACCACAGAGATCGTCTACAGATTAGTTTTATGGCTTACATACTTGGTTTAGGCTAATATTGGCCTAACTTACCAGCCTCAGTTTGCTCTCATTATTCATTTCTGTTAAACTATCATAACAGGATGGACGATTTTATCATTTTTCTGAGGGAGAGGAACATTCCAGAAACCACCATACAAAGGCTGGAGGAGGACAAGGTAATATTTACCAAGAAATTAATAAATTAAAGGAATAGTTTACCCCAAAATGAAAATTCTCAGTATTTAGAGGAAGTGACCATTTTAAGCCCACTTACCATTTAGGCCTACTTACAGGATTATTTCTTTCTGAGATTATTTAATGTTTATTTTATTTTAAAAAAAGGTGTATATTTTTTTGCAATTAAATGTGTATACCATATATTTTTTCGGGTGTTCAGATTAACAAAAGTGATTCTAGATGTGTGAATTAATCACCATTAATCTAATTGTTCAATATACAATTATACCTTGTAGGAAATAAAATTTTAAAATATCTGTCATTTGTTTATGATGTGGCAGCTCTTTACTATTTTATTAGCCTTTGAACTGACCCATTTAATGACCCCTTTAATACCTAATTCAGTAAATGGTAAAACTACTTGTACTAGAAATCTGTTTGTTTATGATAATTAGTTAACCTCTTAACCAGCGCCCCTATTTTTGAGAATTTTCTGAAAACGACATACCCAAATACAAATCTTTGTAGCTCTTGAACCCTATGGTCCACATTCATAACTCTGATATTTTTTTAAACTAGACACTTGAAACTTTGTTAACCAAGAGTCATTATAACTCAAAGTAGCATAGGAACAGAGTAAAACAAGGTAAAATATACATGAAATTAATTCACGATTTCTTTGAATAAACTTCATTTAGGGAAAAATCTATCAGAATTTTATGTTAAGGCCTTGAAAACACCAAAAATATAAAACTGAATGTCTGACCATGTTTTGATTCAAATTTGAGGAAGATACTCCCAAAAATGTAGTTCCTGTAAGCTTTTATTCAAGAAAAGTCTAGGCGTCCTTTCCAAAAGGCCACTTGGAGACTCCAAAAGGATACCTGGTTACCAAATGACATAAGGAGTAAACACTACATACTACATACATGTTTATCCATTCAGAACTATTCTGCCCATCAAACTACACAAGAAAAAATTATTTCAGCACAACATTTTAACATTTTAACAAAATACTCTTTATTTTGAACATTTATAATAGCAAAAACAGTGAAAAAAACTCACTTCATTTATATGTTCCAAAAGTGATTGTTTTACTAATTAATAAAATATATAAAAAGAAAAAAATAACATTTGTAATTGCAACAGTGTTTTTACTCAAATAAGTTACAATAAACAATTACAATGAATATCCAATTACAAAAACAAAAAGCAACCGCTTACAGTATAAAGTGTAGGAAGACATGTTGATCAAGGCAGTCACGACCAAGGTTTGTTCTGGAAACCAAAGCCACTGAAAGACAGGAGAAATAAAGTGTGTAAGCAGAACAAATAAAATTTGCACAGGAAAACACACACACAAAAGAGGATTTTAGTTTGAGTCACATTCATCTATTAGCAGCATCAATATTCCATCATACTACAATATCAAATGTCACATACCTTATCGTTATAATGCTCAACATTAAAAATGCTTTGTAATTATTATTTTTTCTATGTATAAAATTATATATATATTTATTATATCTTCACCTGACATCTTGTAATCCTTTCCTTCCATTATATTTATATTCAATGCACCATTCATTCATATAAACGTATCACTGTAATCTCATATCTTGCTAGTCATCTCCACTGTTATTTTATAATCAACACATCTTCACCTGACTTCTTATAATCCTTTCCTTCCATTATTGTTATATTCAATGCAACATAAATATAATGTGTGTGATAAAAAATATTTTCTCTTTATGTATCGTTATAATATAACGTTACAGCTCTATCACCTGCTCGTGTAGCCTTGTGTCTTTGCTAGTAGCTAATGTCCATCGTCATTTTATAATCAAAAACATTACATGAACAGAAAAACTGCCAATAATAAACATATCAATAAATGACAATGTGTTGAAACTTACCGATCTAAAACGGGATCGAGTCCATGAACAAACTCCTCTCGACAGACGCTCGACACCGTGTTCAGATGCATCTCTCTGCGTCTTTGCTCTTCGTCGCTGCTTCTCATCACTTCCTCCAAAATACTCTCAACACCACAAAAAACGCTTCTGTAGACGACGATCCATGATGGAGATTGTCAAATATAACTTTGGAGAAAATCTATGAGTTGATACGAGCTCCGTGTAGCGAACCAATACATAGCCTATATGCGCTCTGTGCGTAAAATGGCGAAAGTGCACGAGCGAATAACAACATTGCGCACTTGTATTTGACAAATCTGCTTGAGAACTGTCAATCACTGCAATCGTGTTTTAATTGGTCAATACTCCCATCCATCAAAACATTGCCGATTACACATTGGCTGGCTATATCCAGACTTTATCCAGCCAAAAACCGAGATGCGAGATTGACAGGTTTCTAAGCCTGTCAGGCGGTCCCTTGGCATTTTGATCGATTACAAAGCCTGTGATTGAAGGAGAGAGAAGGGGGATGACTCATTTCATCCGGAAGAGTCTAAACTACAGGGGTGAGACGGCTTTTGAGTGTTGGAAAATGGATAAGAATCGATATTTCTTTGAAAATAAACATGACGCATGACGCATCTCGAAAACGCTCATGCAAACAAAGGAGGATATTTCATTTTTTCCCCTATTTTTCGTTGTTTTGGATTAAAAAGTGGGATGCATTTTGAAGAATGGACCCTTACATTGAAATGTATGCTGTTGTTTCTTGGATTTGTCCGAACTGATCTGAACCATCCCAGACAGCAAACTGACATTGAATCAACGTGGAAACGACGTCTCTCATGACATTGAAACAACGTTGATTTTGCTCATCGAATTAACGTTGAACCAACGTCAGACGCGGCATTCTTCAAAGCTAAATGAAAATCGAAAATTGGTTTGCTTTCATAACGTTGAAACAACGCGTTGATTTCAAGTTGATTTTCCGTTAGTTTTGAAAGAATGACGCGTCTGACGTTGGTTCAACGTTAATTCGATGAGCAAAACAATGTCAGATCAACGTTGTTTCGATGTCATATTTCCACGTTGATTCAATGTCAGTTTGCTATCTGGGATACGAGATGAAAGATGAGTATAGCGGTTCATTTTACTCATTTTCAAATGAGAGGTCCTTTTGCATTTAATTTAACCCTTTCCTCTCTGTTGTATTGATTGCAAAAACAAGTTTAGATCATGATTCTTGAGTGTTTTAGCTTTCAAATGATGCATAGTTTATGATAGTCAGTTGAATATTTGTTATAAAACAAAGCTTAAAAAAGGTAATAAAAGTTTAGCCACGCCCTCGACGGCCCGTAATCGGGCCGGTGCTTGATAAGAGGTTAAAATAAAATGGTAACCCTTTACAATAAGGTTCATTAGTTAACATTAGTAAATGCATTAACTAACATGAACTAACGATGAGCAATGCATTAGTTACAGTGTTTATAAATCTTTGTTAATGTTAGTTAATACAAATACAGCTGTTCATTGTGTGTTCATGTTAGTTCACAGTTCATTAACTAATGTTAACTAATACAACCTTTGATTTTAATAACGTATTAGTAAATGTTGGAATTAATATTAACTAAGATTAATAAATGCTGAAGAAGTATTGTTCACATATTGAACATGTTAACTAATGTAGTTAACTAATGTTAACTAATGAACCTTATTGTAAAGTGTTACCAATAA